>CM049371.1:38762519-38855019 GCA_026937815.1 Etheostoma perlongum
AGTCTCTTTATATAGACCTTAGTGGTCCCTAATACTGTATCTGAAGTCTCTTTTATATAGACCTTAGTGGTCCCTAATACTGTATCTGAAGTCTCTTTATATAGACCTTAGTGGTCCCTAATACTGTATCTGAAGTCTCTTTTTATATAGACCTTAGTGGTCCCTAATACTGTATCTGAAGTCTCTTTATATAGACCTTAGTGGTCCCTAATACTGTATCTGAAGTCTCTTTTATATAGACCTTAGTGGTCCCCTAATACTGTATCTGAAGTCTCTTTATATAGACCTTAGTGGTCCCTAATACTGTATCTGAAGTCTCTTTATATAGACCTTAGTGGTCCCTAATACTGTATCTGAAGTCTCTTTATACAGACCTTAGTGGTCCCCTAATACTGTATCTGAAGTCTCTTTTATATAGACCTTAGTGGTCCCTGATACTGTATCTGAAGTCTCTTTTATATAGACCTTAGTGGTCCCTAATACTGTATCTGAAGTCTCTTTTATATAGACCTTAGTGGTCCCTAATACTGTATCTGAAGTCTCTTTTATATAGACCTTAGTGGTCCCCTAATACTGTATCTGAAGTCTCTTTATATAGACCTTAGTGGTCCCTAATACTGTATCTGAAGTCTCTTTATACAGACCTTAGTGGTCCCCTAATACTGTATCTGAAGTCTCTTTATATAGACCTTAGTGGTCCCTAATACTGTATCTGAAGTCTCTTTTATATAGACCTTAGTGGTCCCCTAATACTGTATCTGAAGTCTCTTTATATAGACCTTAGTGGTCCCTAATACTGTATCTGAAGTCTCTTTATATAGACCTTAGTGGTCCCTAATACTGTATCTGAAGTCTCTTTTATATAGACCTTAGTGGTCCCTAATACTGTATCTGAAGTCTCTTTTATATAGACCTTAGTGGTCCCTAATACTGTATCTGAAGTCTCTTTATATAGACCTTAGTGGTCCCTAATACTGTATCTGAAGTCTCTTTTATATAGACCTTAGTGGTCCCTAATACTGTATCTGAAGTCTCTTTATATAGACCTTAGTGGTCCCCTAATACTGTATCTGAAGTCTCTTTATATATAGACCTTAGTGGTCCCCTAATACTGTATCTGAAGTCTCTTTATATAGACCTTAGTGGTCCCCTAATACTGTATCTGAAGTCTCTTTATATAGACCTTAGTGGTCCCTAATACTGTATCTGAAGTCTCTTTTATATAGACCTTAGTGGTCCCTAATACTGTATCTGAAGTCTCTTTTATATAGACCTTAGTGGTCCCTAATACTGTATCTGAAGTCTCTTTTATATAGACCTTAGTGGTCCCCTAATACTGTATCTGAAGTCTCTTTATATAGACCTTAGTGGTCCCTAATACTGTATCTGAAGTCTCTTTTATATAGACCTTAGTGGTCCCTAATACTGTATCTGAAGTCTCTTTTATATAGACCTTAGTGGTCCCTAATACTGTATCTGAAGTCTCTTTTATATAGACCTTAGTGGTCCCTAATACTGTATCTGAAGTCTCTTTATATAGACCTTAGTGGTCCCCCTAATACTGTATCTGAAGTCTCTTTTATATAGACCTTAGTGGTCCCTAATACTGTATCTGAAGTCTCTTTATATAGACCTTACTGGTCCCTAATACTGTATCTGAAGTCTCTTTTATATAGACCTTAGTGGTCCCTAATACTGTATCTGAAGTCTCTTTTATATAGACCTTAGTGGTCCCTAATACTGTATCTGAAGTCTCTTTTATATAGACCTTAGTGGTCCCCTAATACTGTATCTGAAGTCTCTTTATATAGACCTTAGTGGTCCCTAATACTGTATCTGAAGTCTCTTTTATATAGACCTTAGTGGTCCCTAATACTGTATCTGAAGTTCTTTTATATAGACCTTAGTGGTCCCTAATACTGTATCTGAAGTCTCTTTTTATATAGACCTTAGTGGTCCCTAATACTGTATCTGAAGTCTCTTTATATAGACCTTAGTGGTCCCTAATACTGTATCTGAAGTCTCTTTATATAGACCTTAGTGGTCCCCTAATACTGTATCTGAAGTCTCTTTTATATAGACCTTAGTGGTCCCTAATACTGTATCTGAAGTCTCTTTATATAGACCTTACTGGTCCCTAATACTGTATCTGAAGTCTCTTTTTATATAGACCTTAGTGGTCCCTAATACTGTATCTGAAGTCTCTTTTTTATATAGACCTTAGTGGTCCCTAATACTGTATCTGAAGTCTCTTTTATATAGACCTTAGTGGTCCCCTAATACTGTATCTGAAGTCTCTTTTATATATAACTAGACATTATTTATAATTATTTATTTGATTATTCCATGGAAAATAACTAAAAACGGTCGTTTTTACATGGAGAATTTGGATTACTCCTCTGGCTTCTTGTCTTCTTGGCTCAAACAGACATTTTCAGATTCCTTTAATAGGATTAAGCTGCATGATTTGTCTTACTGGGACAATATATATATATATATATATATATATATATATATATATATATATATATATATATATATATACATATACAGAAATGTGTTGGCCCTTTGATTTCCGTTGCGGCTGCAGAGGCAGACCAACCCGATGTTGCGTTCAGGCTCCTCATGGAGCTTTGTGCTGTTTGCCTCTATGTGGCTGATGCAACCGTGATGCAACATGAACCCCTCAGAGCTGTTTGTAAAGTATTCAACAAACACCATGAGGACATTTAGGGTACCGGGCACCGTCAGGGACTACTCAGAAGATCACCCGTCAACTCCAGCACTTTGGTCTCAAATGAAAGAAAAACCAAAGCTTTGTCTGGGCCTTCGATGTTTCTGCTCAGTGCGTTGATCCGTGCAGTATTCTGCAGAGGGGGGGGGTTCCTAGTTCAGAATGGACCACACATATAAACTGGGGGACTGGGGGACTGGGGGACTGGGGGACTGGGGGTTTGAGCATATACCGATACACTTTATGCACAAATATATTGCGAAAATGTCATGAAAACACAAAATTCTGTTGGCAGGTAACAATTCAAAATGTAGAAATATAATGGAATATAATATAAGTATATAATTAATATATAATATAATATAAGTATATAATTAACATATAATATAATATAAGTGTATAATTAACATATAATATAATATAAGTATATAATTAACATATAATATAATATAAGTGTATAATTAATATATAATATAATATAAGTATATAATTAACATATAATATAATATAAGTATATAATTAATAATATAATATATATAATATAAATATAATATATATAATTAACATATAATATAATATAACATATAATTAACATATAATATAAGTATATAATTAACATATAATATAATATAAGTATATAATTAACATATAATATAATATAAGTATATAATTAATATATAATATAATATAAGTATATAATTAACATATAATATAATATAAGTGTATAATTAACATATAATATAATAAATATAATTAACATATAATATAATATAAGTATATAATTAACATATAATATAATATAAGTATATAATTAACATATAATATAATATAAGTATATAATTAACATATAATATAATATAAGTGTATAATTAACATATAATATAATATAAGTATATAATTAACATATAATATAATATAAGTGTATAATTAACATATAATATAATATAATATAAGTATATAATTAACATATAATATAATATAAGTATATAATTAACATATAATATAATATAAGTATATAATTAACATATAATATAATATAAGTATATAATTAACATATAATATAATATAGTATATAATTATATAATATATATAATGTATAATTAACATATAATAATATAATATAAGTATATAATTAACATATAATATAATATAATATATATAATTAACATATAATATAATATAAGTATATAATTAACATATAATATAATATAATATAATTAACATATAATATAATATAAGTGTATAATTAACATATAATATAATATAAGTGTATAATTAACATATAATATAATATAAGTATATAATTAACATATAATATAATATAAGTATATAATTAACATATAATATAATATAAGTACATAATTAATATATAATATAATATAATATATAATTTGTTATATTTATGATATGATGCTATAATGTTTAACCCTTCCCTCACCATGAAAAAAACACGTTTGTTGTCCCTATTTTGTTGCTTTTGACAGAAAAAGCATGTTTTTTCAACGTTTTTGTTGACATTTTGTCACTTTTTCGACATTTTAGCCATTTTCCCAGTTTTTCCAGTTTTTGACGCTTACTTCCAGAGTTTTTTTTCATAGTTTTTGTCACTTTTTCCAATATTTTTTAACGTTTTTTCACCGATGTTTTGTTGCCTTGTTGACCTTTTCAACCTCCCATATTTCTGATATAAAAACAACTTTTGGAAAGGGGGTCAGATTTGACCCCATGACTTTTGGAAAGGGGGTCAGATTTGACCCCATGACTTTTGGAAAGGGGGTCAGATTTGACCCCATGACCTTTGGAAAGGGGGTCAGATTTGACCCCATGACTTTTGGAAAGGGGGTCAGATTTGACCCCATGACCTTTGGAAAGGGGGTCAGATTTGACCCCATGACCTTTGGAAAGGGGGTCAGATTTGACCCCATGACCTTTGGAAAGGGGGTCAGATTTGACACCATGACTTTTTGAAAGGGGGTCAGATTTGACCCCATGACTTTTGGAAAGGGGGTCAGATTTGACCCCATGACCTTTGGAAAGGGGGTCAGATTTGACCCCATGACTTTTGGAAAGGGGGTCAGATTTGACCCCAGGACAACATGAAGGTTAATTAACATGCTGTAGCTGAGCTGACTGTGGATCCCAGGCTCCACATGTCAACGTGTTAGCGTGTTAGCGTGTTCTGGTTTTTGTATCAGCGTTGTAACTTTTGTATTCATTTAAATAGAATAGAATGCCTTTATTTGTCATTATACACAAGTACACAAATATACTTGTGCAACGAGATTAAAGCAATCCCTTTACAGCGTTGACACAAAAAATATAAGAATATAAGATAACAATATAAAAAATCAAGAATATAAAGTCAAACAAATAAAGTGTAGGTAGTGCAGAGAAAAAAGAGAGGGGGGCGGGGATGCTGGCACACAGTCCTGAGTTATATATATATATATATATATATATATATATATATATATTATATATACATATATAAATTAGCTTTGAATGCACATTGTTGTATTGTTTGTATTTGTGTTGAACTGTCTCGACGGAAATCACACAGCAATGAAAATAATGTTTTAAGAATTTCTCCAGAGGAGCGGTCGTGTAACCCTTCACATGCACTCCAAATTCAGAGTAAAATATAAAGGGAGGGGCGCGTGCATGTGTGTGTGTGTGTGTGTGTGTGTGTGTGTGTGTTATAGTCCAATAGAAACCTTATTAGAAAGTTTAGTTATAAAGAAAGACGCAGGGTGCTTTCTAGCAACAGAAGAAGGAAGGAAGAAGCCATTGATTTCATGAAAGTTTTCTTCTTCAGAAGCATCAGAGAGTGCATGGAAAATAGATTTCTAGTTATGGAGCTAGGAAGAAAGAAGCGTCCTATTTAGGGAGAAAAGGACGATGGATGCGCTCTAATTAGGAATCAAGGAAGAGTGAAGTATCTTGGTGAAGACACAAGGAAGGAGGAGGCATCCAGGTCAGAAACAAGAATCCCCAACAACATGTAGAAGTGGGAGATTTGTCCCAGTCAAAACATGTGATAAGCCACGCCCCAAAAGAGGAACATGAATATATCCTTATCAAACGTGAAGAGGTCGACCTTCCATTATAACCTTCAAGACCCATGATTCGGATCTCTTTATTGTCGGAAACTACGTGCAAAGTTTACAGCTTAAAATAGTACAGCACAGAAACTATTAAAACACCGTGGAAAAGTCCAGTTATTAGGAATGGTTGAAAATAAATAATTGTTGCCTTTTTGTCACCTTATCATCTCCTTTTTGTTGCCTTTTTATCTCCTTTTCATCTTGTTTTTGTCACCTTTTTTTTGCCTTTTGTTGCCTTTTTGTCATCTCCTTTTTGTTGCCTTTTTATCTCCTTTTCATTTTGTTTTTGTCGCCTTTTTGTTGCCCTTTTGTTGCCTTTTTGTCGCCTTTTGTCACATTTCGCCGCCATATCATCTCCTTTTTGTTGCATGTTTGTCGCCTTTTTGTCACTTTTTTGCCGCCTTATCATCTCCTTTTTGTTGCCTTTTTATCTCCTTTTCATCTCGTTTTTGTCGCCTTTTTGTTGCCCTTTTGTTGCATTTTTGTTGCCTTTTTGTCGCCTTTTTGTCACCTTTTTGCCGCCTTATCATCTCCTTTTTGTTGCCTTTTGATCTCCTTTTCATCTCGTTTTTGTCGCCTTTTTGTTGCCCTTTTGTTGCCTTTTTGTCGCCTTTTTGTCACATTTTCGCCGCCGTATCATTTCCTTTTTGTTGCCTTTTTATCTCCTTTTCATCTCGTTTTTGTCGCCTTTTTGTTGCCCTTTTGTTGCTTTTTTGTCGCCTTTTTGTCGCCTTTTTGTCACATTTTCGCCGCCTTATCATCTCCTTTTTGTTGCATGTTTGTCGCCTTTTTTGTCACCTTTTGCCGCCTTATCATCTCCTTTTTGTTGCCTTTTTATCTCCTTTTCATCTCGTTTTTGTCGCCTTTTTGTTGCCCTTTTGTTGCCTTTTTGTCGCCTTTTTGTCGCCTTTTTGTCACATTTTCGCCGCCTTATCATCTCCTTTTTGTTGCATGTTTGTCGCCTTTTTGTCACCTTTTTGCCGCCTTATCATCTCCTTTTTGTTGCCTTTTTATCTCCTTTTCATCTCGTTTTTGTCGCCTTTTTGTTGCCCTTTGTTGCCTTTTTTTGTCGCCTTTTTGTCGCCTTTTTGTCACATTTTCGCCGCCTTATCATCTCCTTTTTGTTGCATGTTTGTCGCCTTTTTGTCACCTTTTTGCCGCCTTGTCATCTCCTTTTTGTTGCCTTTTTATCTCCTTTTCATTTTGTTTTTGTCGCCTTTTTGTTGCCCTTTTGTTGCCTTTTTGTCGCCTTTTTGTCACATTTTCGCCGCCATATCATCTCCTTTTTGTTGCATGTTTGTCGCCTTTTTGTCACTTTTTTGCCGCATTATCATCTCCTTTTTGTTGCCTTTTTATCTCCTTTTCATCTCGTTTTTGTCGCCTTTTTGTTGCCCTTTTGTTGCATTTTTGTTGCCTTTTTGTCGCCTTTTTGTCACCTTTTTGCCGCCTTATCATCTCCTTTTTGTTGCCTTTTGATCTCCTTTTCATCTCGTTTTTGTCGCCTTTTTGTTGCCCTTTTGTTGCCTTTTTGTCGCCTTTTTGTCACATTTTCGCCGCCGTATCATTTCCTTTTTGTTGCCTTTTTATCTCCTTTTCATCTCGTTTTTGTCGCCTTTTTGTTGCCCTTTTGTTGCTTTTTTGTCGCCTTTTTGTCGCCTTTTTGTCACATTTTCGCCGCCTTATCATCTCCTTTTTGTTGCATGTTTGTCGCCTTTTTGTCACCTTTTTGCCGCCTTATCATCTCCTTTTTGTTGCCTTTTTATCTCCTTTTCATCTCGTTTTTGTCGCCTTTTTGTTGCCCTTTTGTTGCATTTTTTTGCCTTTTTGTCGCCTTTTTGTCACCTTTTTGCCACCTTATCATCTCCTTTTTGTTGCCTTTTTATCTCCTTTTCATCTCGTTTTTGTCGCCTTTTTGTTGCCCTTTTGTTGCCTTTTTGTCGCCTTTTTGTCACATTTTCGCCGCCTTATCATCTCCTTTTTGTTGCATGTTTGTCGCCTTTTTGTCACCTTTTTGCCGCCTTATCATCTCCTTTTTGTTGCCTTTTTGTTGCCCTTTTGTTGCCTTTTTGTCGCCTTTTTGTCACATTTTCGCCGCCTTATCATCTCCTTTTTGTTGCATGTTTGTCGCCTTTTTGTCACCTTTTTGCCGCCTTATCATCTCCTTTTTGTTGCCTTTTTATCTCCTTTTCATTTTTGTCGCCTTTTTGTTGCCCTTTTGTTGCATTTTTGTTGACTTTTTGTTGCCTTTTTGTTGACTTTTCCACACTGTGAAAAAGTTGAGTTAATAGTTATACGAATGAAAATAAATAAATGCTTATATGGGTGGGCAGAGCATGTTGAATGATAAATATAAATATATTATGTCTAAATAAACTGAAAAATACAAATATCTAGACACTAGATACATACAGTTGGGAAAGAGTATAAAGTATAAATACCTGTATTTAAAGTGAAATAGTGTAATACTAGTATATTAGTGCATCTCTTTTTTCATTCTGGAGGATTCAAGCTGCTGTGTGTAACATTCATAAATTATTATTACTATTATTTTTAGTATTAGGACGTTAGACAATTATTGGTCGACTCATCAAGTCGAGAAAGTAATTTTTCATGCAAAAACTAACAGAACATTCTGTTTTTAGCTTCTGAAATATGAAGATTTTCTTCTTTTTTAACTTTATTTGTTGGTAATTTATTTTTGAAAATAAAGATGTGATTTGTGCAGAATATGACGTGTTTGACTCTCAAACCACACACCCCCTAAACCACTAAACCACTGTTTAGAGTGTGTATATATTAGTGTGTATATATTAGTGTGTATATTGTGTTTTGGTTTTCTTTGTGTGTGTAAGCACATTGTGAGCAACGATGCTCGAAAGAACAATTCCTCGTATGTGTCCTCATACCTGGCAAATAAAGCTGGTTCTGGTTCTGGTTCTGATAATGTGTCCCACCCAATGTTGAACCCCACCCCCCCCTTTTGAGGGAGGAAGATTCCTTTTTTACGGTGGAAAGAAAGAAAGTTCACAATGGAGAAGGAAGACTCCTCGTTAGGGATCAAAGGAGCATCCAATTTACAGGACAAGAAAGAAGAAAGCTTCCAGTTTGAAGAACAAGAGAAGAAGAAGATTTCCTCGTTTCCAGTGCAAGCAAGGATGGAGAAAGTTTCTTAAATTGGGGAAAAGGAAGAAGAAATGCAGAAGGAAGCTCGCTGTACGAGGGGCAAGGAAGGAGGACGCTTCCTAATTAGGACACAAGAAAAAAAGAAGTCTTGTAGTCGAGATCAAAGAGGAAAGAAACACCAATGCAGTGTTTTCCCTCCGGTCTGAGGAAGCCTTAGGTGTGTGTATAAAAATAATGCAATTTCCCGCTTACACTTACTTTTGTCTCTTTGTGGGTTCGTAAGGTCTCTTACTGGACATGTTGTGTCTCTTTCTGGTCCTTTGTGCGTTGTTTGTGGGTCTCGTTATGTCTTTTCCACCAAGGCGGTTCTGGTGCTGGTTCGGAGTCAGTGCCAAATATCAAACCGGTTCTTTACTTTTCTACACAGATAAACCTGGTTCTGGGCCCAGAACACGGGTTCCAGCTCAGCACCAACTCAGCGCTGGACTAGAGATCAGAACCGGTTACGTCAGGTGCTGGGAGCGGGTCCCGGTAGGCTTTTTGTCGTTCACCCTAACGGTGTTTTGCTGTACGCTACTGATGTTGCCATGGCAACCCAGCAAAAGATTATAATAAACGTTAAATCATGCGAGATGATTCCCTTTCTTCTTGGACGTGTCCTCGGTCCATAGCGGTCACAAATAGCTGTCGAGGCCTGTCTCTGAATTCCAGTGTGGATTTTTAAAGCCAGGACCAAAAGTATCGGGATGTAGTCCTCCATTATTGTTGATTGTCACGACGCGTTGCTATGACAACGGAGGTACTTGCAGTGACGTTGTGACGTAGCCCTGCTCCGGCTCTCAGGCTGTGGAAAATCGAGCTGGTTCTTAGATAATTGGCGAGTAGAACCAGCACCAAACTGGCTATAGCACCAGAACCAGAACCAGAACCAGCACCTGGTTAGCCTCGGTGGAAAAGACATATCTGTGGTCACTTGGTGTGTTTTTACAGTTGGTTTGTGTCCCTTTGGTAGTTTTGCGTCTCTTTTCATTGTTTTGACACAGTATTTTCACCATATCTGTGTCGGAAACGTTGGAAAAAACTAGAGCAGATATGGAAATAACACTCAAAAAGCTCAAAGACAACAAAACTACAATCATTTACTTTAATGAGTTACTGTGAATTATTTTCACAGTAAAGGTACCACAGTTCCATTTGCAGTACTTTATGTATTCATTGTAAAATACAAAACTATTACACACAACATAAGATAAACAAGTCAAAATACAGTAGTTTACTGTAATATTTACAGTACTATAGTGGCTATGTTGTGATTTTTTTTTACAGTAATACTTAGACTACTGTGATGTTGTCATGGCAACAAGGTTGTAATGTACCTTTACAGCATTCTACTGTAAAATCATATCCTGTAGTGTTACTGTGAAATCTAAAGTAATAACTGGAGATTTCACATTATTTAGGGGTTAGGGTAAGGGTTAAGGGTTAGGGGTTAAGAGTTTTGGTTAAGAGTTAGGGGATAAGGGTTAAGAGTAAATGGTTAGGGGTTAGGGGATAAGGGTAAGGGATTAAGAGTAAATGGTTAGGGGATAAGAGTTAGGGGGTAAGGGGTTAAGGGTTAGGGGATAAGGGTAAGGGGTTAAGAGTAAATGGTTAGGGGTTAGGGGATAAGGGTAAGGGATTAAGAGTAAATGGTTAGGGTTTAGGGGATAAGGGTAAGGGGATAAGGGTTAAGAGTAAATGGTTAGGGGTTAGGGGATAAGGGTAAGGGATTAAGAGTAAATGGTTAGGGGATAAGAGTTAGGGGGTAAGGGGTTAAGGGTTAGGGGATAAGGGTAAGGGGTTAAGAGTAAATGGTTAGGGGTTAGGGGATAAGGGTAAGGGATTAAGAGTAAATGGTTAGGGGTTAGGGGATAAGAGTTAGGGGATAAGGGTAAGGGGTTAAGGGTTAAGAGTAAATGGTTAGGGGTTAGGGGATAAGGGTAAGGGGTTAAGAGTAAATGGTTAGGGGTTAGGGGATAAGGGTAAGGGATTAAGAGTAAATGGTTAGGGGTTAGGGGATAAGGGTAAGGGATTAAGAGTAAATGGTTAGGGGTTAGGGGATAAGGGTAAGGGATTAAGGGATTAAGAGTAAATGGTTAGGGGATAAGAGTTAGGGGGTAAGGGGTTAAGGGTTAGGGGATAAGGGTAAGGGATTAAGAGTAAATGGTTAGGGGTTAGGGGATAAGGGTAAGGGATTAAGGGTTAAGAGTAAATGGTTAGGGGATAAGGGTAAGGGGTTAAGAGTAAATGGTTAGGGGTTAGGGGGTAAGGGTAAGGGATTAAGGGATTAAGAGTAAATGGTTAGGGGATAAGAGTTAGGGGATAAGGGTAAGGGATTAAGAGTAAATGGTTAGGGGTTAGGGGGTAAGGGTAAGGGATTAAGAGTAAATGGTTAGGGGTTAGGGGATAAGGGTAAGGGATTAAGGGATTAAGAGTAAATGGTTAAGAGTTAGGGGATAAGGGTAAGGGGTTAAGAGTAAATGGTTAGGGGATAAGAGTTAGGGGGTAAGGGGTTAAGGGTTAGGGGATAAGTGACGATTTCCTGCATGTCTTCCCCCTGACTCACCTAGCTGTCCTATCAAATAAATTCGGAAAAGCCCAAAAAATAATATTAACAAAACATAAAAACAATTAGAGAATCAACAGGGTGTGTAAACAGATTGTTAAAGTACTATTGGCTGATTTTTTTTTTAGTTTGTACGTGTGGATATCAGCATGAGTCGGGTTCGACTAGTTCATCCCGTTATCTGGTCTGATGTTACCTTCAAACCAGACATTAAAACACAGATACGACTTTAAGACGTTGTGTTCTTCTTCGTCTTAAGTGTATTCCTCGCTAAAAACACGAGTTCTCTGCTGTCTTTAAATAAAAAAGACAACCATATAGGTCGTTTTCACTCATCAATCATTCAATCGTTTCATCAGTCTATCGTCGGCTTTCCTCCCCAAATACTGTCTGTCTCCTGGGAAACAAGGGAATCAACAAGCACAAGAAGAGGGCGAAGAAAGGAGAGAGAGGGGGAGAGGGAGAGGGGGAGAGAGAGAGAGAACGAAAGAGAGAGAGATGGAGAGAAGGAGAGAGGGAGGGAGGGAGGAAGAGAGAAGAGGGAGAGAAGGGGAAGGAAAGAGAGAGAACAAGATTGAAGGAGAGAGGGAGAGGGAGAGGGAGAGAAGGGGAAGGAAAGAGAGAGAACAAGATTGAAGGAGAGAGGGAAAGAGAGAGGGAGAGAAGGGGAAGGAAAGAGAGAGAACAAGATTGAAGGAGAGAGGGAAAGAGAGAGGGAGAGATAGAGGGAGAGGGAGAGATGGAAAGAGAGAGAGCAAGACGGAAGGAGAGAGGGAGAGAGAGAGGGAGCGAGATGGAGAGAGGGAGAGAGAGAGAGACAGAAAGAGAGAGAGCAAGACGGAAGGAGAGAGGGAGAGAAGGGGAAGGAAAGAGAGAGAACAAGATTGAAGGAGAGAGGGAGAGAGAGAGAGGGAGAGGCAGAGATGGAAAGAGAGAGAGCAAGACAGAAGGAGAGAGGGAGAGAGAGAGGGAGCGAGATGGAAGAAGAGAGAGAGAGAACAAGATTGAAGGAGAGAGGGAGAGGGAGAGGGAGAGATGGAAAGAGAGAGAGCAAGACGGAAGGAGAGAGGGAGAGAGAGAGAGAGAGAGAGAGGGAGAGAGAGAGAGAGAGAGAAGGGAGAGATGGAAAGAGAGAGAGCAAGACGGAAGGAGAGAGGGAGAGAGAGAGAGAGAGAGAGAGAGAGGGAGAGGGATGGAGAGATGGAAAGAGAGAGAGCAAGACGGAAGGAGAGAGGGAGAGAGAGAGAGAGAGAGAGAGAGAGAGGAGAGAGAGAGAGAGAGGGAGAGAGAGAGGGAGAGAGAGAGAGAGAGAGAGAGAGAGAGAGATGGAGAGATGAAAAAAGTCCTGCAGCAAAGTGATTAAAACACTTTCACTTCAACTTTGGTGAACTTTCCTCAAAGTTACAGGAGACGAAACCCGTCGTCAGAAGTCAAAGACACGGCGCCCTCCTCCAGAGAGACTATCATCCAATCACAACCCAGCGTGTGTGTGTGTGTGTGTGTGTGTGTGTGTGTGTGTGTGTGTGTGTGTGTGTGTGTGTGTGTGTGTGTGTGTGTGTGTCAGTCTAAGAAAACAAGCTACCTCTGACCCGCCGGTATAAAAGACGGGAGAAATGTCGTCATCCATCAGCAGCCGACTGAACATCGACCCGCTTTCAGAGACCAAGATGGCCGCCGCCGCCTGTCAGCTGCTACACAGGAATCCAGATCTGAGTCCTCTGGTGTCGGGGGTTGCCATGACGACTCCTGTACAGACGCCAGGAGCCTGCTGAGACCGTTACAGCTGCAGACTGATACCAGATCAGATCCAGATCAGGTCTAAAAAACACATCTTTGCGTCATGTGCTGCTCCCCGGTGGATTTACAGAGAGAAAAAAAAATCAGACGCAGAAGAACTTCGTTCATTTCTTTTTAGTTTCAGAGTCCTCAGGGACACACACACACACACACACACACACACACACACACACACACACACACACACACACACGATCTAACGGTGGGTCTCTACAGTAGCTGTTGGTGGATGAACTACATCGTGACTTCAACTCGCAGCCTTTAAATGCCCCCCCGGTGGGGCTTTATATATGACTTTGTGAGAAGAATGTCACTCGACAGCTCCGAGTTTACAAGTTGAGACCTACTGTGGAGTGTGTGGAGGTTTTTATTTTACCTTGACACGGTTGAAGATACTCACAATAAGCAAAAATACCAACCTAGACACCAGCAAAACATTCCCTATCGGACTTGTTTTGCCTCAGAATTTCACTATTGCTGCATTATTTGTGCTGTGGTGGAGAGGAGGTCTCTGAACAAGCTGTTATCTATCATGGATAACCCTGACCACCCTCTCCACCCCACACTGGTCCAACAGAGGAGCAGCTCCACCCTCTCCACCCCACACTGGTCCAACAGAGGAGCAGCTCCACCCTCTCCATCCCACACTGGTCCAACAGAGGAGAAGCTCCACCCTCTCCACCCCACACTGGTCCAACAGAGGAGCAGCTCCACCCTCTCCACCCCATACTGGGTCCAACAGAGGAGCAGCTCCACCCTCTCCACCCCACACTGGTCCAACAGAGGAGCAGCTCCACCCTCTCCACCCCACACTGGTCCAACAGAGGAGCAGCTCCACCCTCTCCACCCCATACTGGTCCAACAGAGGAGCAGCTCCACCCTCTCCATCCCACACTGGTCCAACAGAGGAGCAGCTCCACCCTCTCCACCCCACACTGGTCCAACAGAGGAGCAGCTCCACCCCTCTCCACCCCACACTGGTCCAACAGAGGAGCAGCTCCACCCTCTCCACCCCACACTGGTCCAACAGAGGAGCAGCTCCACCCTCTCCACCCCACACTGGTCCAACAGAGGAGCAGCTCCACCCCCTCTCCACCCCACACTGGTCCAACAGAGGAGCAGCTCCACCCTCTCCACCCCACACTGGTCCAACAGAGGAGCAGCTCCACCCTCTCCATCCCACACTGGTCCAACAGAGGAGCAGCTCCACCCTCTCCATCCCACACTGGTCCAACAGAGGAGCAGCTCCACCCTCTCCACCCCACACTGGTCCAACAGAGGAGCAGCTCCACCCTCTCCATCCCACACTGGTCCAACAGAGGAGCAGCTCCACCCTCTCCACCCCACACTGGTCCAACAGAGGAGCAGCTCCACCCTCTCCACCCCACACTGGTCCAACAGAGGAGCAGCTCCACCCTCTCCACCCCACACTGGTCCAACAGAGGAGCAGCTCCACCCTCCACCCCACACTGGTCCAACAGAGGAGCAGCTCCACCCTCTCCACCCCCACACTGGTCCAACAGAGGAGCAGCTCCACCCTCTCCATCCCACACTGGTCCAACAGAGGAGCAGCTCCACCCTCTCCACCCCACACTGGTCCAACAGAGGAGCAGCTCCACCCTCTCCACCCCATACTGGGTCGAACAGAGGAGCAGCTCCACCCTCCACCCAAGCCAAATGGTCCAACAGCTCTATGGTCCCACAGCCCATGGTCCACAGCCCTATGGCCCCAGCCCTATGGTCCCACAGCCCTATGGTCCCACAGCCCTATGGTCCCACAGCCCAATGGTGCCAAAGTGGACCATAGATTGTGGTTTGGGAACTTCCTCTAGGTTATGTTTGTTAAGCTTAAAAAATATACTTTAGTTTTCTTTTAGTAAACTATAGCCACCATAATGGAGGAAATGAAAATGGAGGGGGAAAAAAACATTAATATTGAGCTTGATTTATAACAAAACAGGTGAAATAATTTCAGAGTCAGTG
Source organism: Etheostoma perlongum (assembly GCA_026937815.1). NCBI lineage: Eukaryota > Metazoa > Chordata > Actinopteri > Perciformes > Percidae > Etheostoma > Etheostoma perlongum. The sequence goes on from CM049371.1 coordinate 38,777,866, forward strand.
GAAGAACATCTTTATCGGAACTTTAACATCCTCTCTAACACTTGCAGGAAATGCAAATGAACGCAGTGTGTCTTATTAAAATGCATCCAGTTAAAAAGAAAGGAAATATTCAGTGAGTGCTAATGCGCCGCATTATAATTTTAAAGCTCCCCTTTGTAGTTTGCGTTTCATCAGAGCCGGGTGTGATGAAATGATTGTGACACTGTATTAGTGAGTCATGTGGAGATGGAGGGGGGTGTGCATGTCTCATTACAGGAAGCTCAGTGACTTGCAGTGCACCAATGAAATTAACAACACACTCTCCATGACAAGAGATTTTTGTTATTTTAATCCACTTGTTATGGTTACTGGTGGTGTTCATCATTTCCACCCCTGAATTCAAAGCCTCCACCACTCCCACACTGGTCACACACACACACACACACACACACACACACACACACAAAACTTGGTTGTCTCTTTTAGCGTCATATAACACGCTTGGTGGTCTCCTCAGCCTCATTAGCAGTCATATAACACACTTAGTTGCTCCTTCCACCGTCATACCCCACACTGGTCCAACACACGCTTGGTTGTCTCCTTTAGCGTCATATAACACTTGGTTTTTCCCTTTGGCGTCCATCAGCCCACACTTGGTCCAACAGTCATATAACAGTCTCCTTTAGCCCATATCCCACAGCTGGTCCCTTTAGCGTCATATTCCTACAGCTTATGGTCCCTTTAGCATCATAATAACACCTTTCCCGTCTCCTTTAGTTTATGAGACAGTTGCATTGTCGTTTACAATAACCCTTGGTTAGCGTCAAATATAACACGCTTGGTTGTCTCCTTTGTTATATTTACATGTTACATTGTCTCCTCCATTAGCGTATATACTGCTAGGTCCCACGCCAGTTGGTTGTCTCCCTTTATCTATAACATGGTCCATATAACCCTTTGTCTCTTTAGCGCCATCCCAATGGTTTATTTTAGCGTCATATAATTTCATGTCCTTCCTTTAGCGTCGTATGGTTACAAGTCTTTATTGCTATGGTCCCACAGTCATATAACACGCTATGGTCCTACAGCCCATATGGTCCACAGCCTTGGGAATGGTCCCATGGTCCATAGACATGGTCCCTTTAGGTTGTCTATGGTCCTTTAGCCCAATATAACACGCTTATGGTCTCCAGCCCTATGGTCATCATATAACAGCCCTATGGTCTCCTTTAGCCCATGGTAACAGTCCTATGGTCCAAACAGCTTTAGTTCTCCCTTTAGGTCCACGGTTTACAGCCTTTAGGTTATGGTCCTTTAGCCCAAATGGTCCTACAGTTGTCTCCTTTGGTCATATTAGTAACAGCCATATAAATGGTCTTTAGTATAACAGCTTTATGGTCCACAGCCCAATGGTCCTTACAGCCCATGGTCCCACAGCCCAATAACACGCTTATGTCGTCCTACAGCCAAATAAGGTCCCAAGGTCTATGGATTTTTGTTTTTTTAATCCAGTTATAACATGCTTCCTCAGCGTCATTTCCCCTTTGGTCCCAAATAACATGGTCTCCACAGCCCAATATCCACACATGGTTAACACTTGGTAGCCCATATAACACGCTTGGTTGTCCCTTTAGCGTCATGGTAACCTAGTGGTCCCTTTAGCAGTTCATATGTCCCAACAGCCCTATAACTTTAGTTTCAGCCCTTTAGCGTCATATAACACGCTTGGTGTGTCTCTTTTCAAATGTAGATTGTCCTTTAATCATATAAAACTTTGGTTGTTTTCCTTTAGCCATATAACACGCTTGGGGTCTCCTTTAGCCACATATAAAAGGGTCTTATTTGGTTGTCTCCTTTAGCGTCAAATAACATTAATTTGATTTATAACAAAACTTTAGGTGAAATAATTTCAGAGTCTTATAACACGTGGAAGAACATCAACATCATATGAACAACTTTTTCTAACCCTTGCAGGAAATGCAAATGAACGCTTTTTTGGAAATTTTGTGTCACTTTTTTTCACATTTTTTACAAAATAACATGTTTTACACTTTTTTTAATGTTAAAATTGTTTATTCTCCAAAATGCTATAAAATTGACAAAAAACACCCCATTTCAATGAAAGTAGTGACCTGATTATTTATTTAACTTGTGAGGAGAGTTGTTGGGAGTCATCCACGTTACTTTTTTGGACAATCTGTTTGAAAGAAACCCAAATTCCCCCTTTATGGAAACTTTTTCAAATTCTGACAACCCCCGCTCTCCTGGGTGTGATGAATTTAGTTGATGTGAAGTTCAAAGTTCATCTTATCCCGATTCAGTCATGCTGGAGATGGAGACGTTTGCAGTCACATTACAGGAACTCAATAATTCATTAACAGTGCACCAATGAAATTAACAACACACTCTGCATTTACAAGAGATTTTTGAAGCTTTATTTTAATGACTTTTGCTCTATGCTGATCTGTGCAGGAAACAGGCTGGAGTGGGTGTGTGTGTGTGTGTGTGTGTGTGTGTGTGTGTGTGTGTGTGTGTGTGTGTGTGTGTTATCACACAATTTTTTCCAGCTGTGCAAATCTTACATCTTTCTAGACCTAACAGATGAGTTAAAAGGGTCAGTTCTTTTAGAGGTCATATAACACAGATGCATTCTTAGGAGGTCTCCTTTAGCTTCATATAACAATGGTCGTCTTTTACTCTCATATCTCAGGGTGGTCTCCTTTAAATCTGTTAACACCATACAGTAACATGAGCTCCTTTAGCTTCATATAGTGACAGTGGATTGTCTCCTGAAAGGGGGCCATGACACACAGCAAAGGGCCGCAGGTTCCTTTAGTGACAAATAACAATAATATTTGTCTTCCCTTTAGCTTATAACAAGGTGAAAACCTTTAGCATCATATATTAGATGGGCGTCTCCTTTGTCTTATAACAAAATTGAAAATCAACCTTTTGCGTCATATAAACGCTTGTTTTTAACTTTTTCTTTCTTTTTTGTCCCTTTTTAAAAACTTTTGATGCTTTTTTCAATGTTTGTCATTGTCATTTTTTGACGTTTTCAACACTTTTAACACTAACTTTTTTAACTTTTAGTTTTAGTTATTTTTGATGCTTTTATGGTCAATTAACCTCATTTATAACATACCTAATGTTTGAGTTAGAAAAGCAGAAATTAGGAATTATTTTAAAATTAAAGGAATGGATGTTGATGATAATCACAGACTGGAATATGTCAGTTTTCCTTTCAATCTATTTCAAAACACTTCCATTTGTTTTACAATGTCATAAAATTGAATAAGACGCCCAAAATAATGAAAGTAGAGATTTGTACTTGGCAAATTCATATGGGTGGAATCAATCATGTTATTTTGGGAATTAAAAAGAACCTATAGGACAACATAGGACAACATGAGGGTCTCCTTTAGGGACAACATGAGGACAACATGGGTCTCCATGAGGACACATGGGGACAACATGGGGACAACATGAGGACAACATGAGGACAATGAGGGTGTCCATTAGCAACATAGGACACATGAGGACAACATGGGGACAACTTTGAGGAGCATCAAATAACAACATGAGTTGTCAACTTTAGGACAACATATAACAACATGGTCTCCATGAGGGTCAACATGAGGAACATGAGGGTCTCCTTGAGGAATCATAGGGAACAGTGAGGACAACATGGTTTCTCCTTTAGACGTCATAACAACATTGGTTGACAACTTTGAGGTCAATAATTTCTCATGAGGGCAACTTTATTTCATAGGACAACATCCTTTAGCGTCATATAAACTGCTTGGTTTATCAACGTTGAGGGTTGACCAGGTGTTTGGGCCTACGATTTTGTTTTTTCAAGTTCCTCAGGCTTTTTTCTGACCCTTTGAAATTGCCAAAATTTTCAAAATTGAAAACATTTGCTCACTTTTTTTCATCTGAACATTTTTGTGAAATCTTTATTTTACATTTTTTCTTTTTTTTTAAACTTTTAGGCACTGTTTTTTGCTTTTTGAAATTTTAGAAAAAACTTTTTTTGTTAGTCTTGGCAAGACAATTGTTTTCCAATTTGAAACCAATGCTATAAAATTGACTAAAACATTTTCATTTTAACTTTAGTTTGAATGTATTTTGATTTATTCATATTAAACCTCATTTTGAAATCAGGTTGTTGGGAGTCATCCAAAAGCGAAATTACTTTTTGGACTAAACAAGGAATGGTGGTTGAATAAAGTCCCCCAAATTTCTGAATTAAAAGAATATTGATATATAAAACATGGGGACAACATGAGAATTCAAAGATCTTATTCATCAACATGAGGACAACATGAGGACAACAGACAACATGGGGACAACATGGGGACAACATGAAACTGTTACACTTCTCTGAATTATTGTGGCACTGGAGCGCCATCTTGTGGCATCCTGGGTGTTGCACAGACACCACCAGGACCATCCGACTGTGCTTCATCAGACTGAGATCTACTAGAAACAGAAACCCCTGTACGCACCTTGTCTTTCAGACTCTAATATTTGCTTTTTTAATTGTAATATCTCCATCAAGGTGTGCAAATTAAAGACTTTTAAACTGATGAAAAATGTAGTCTGCATATGTTTGTATATGTTACCAGAGGGCAAAGTCCCAAAGTCATTTATGTCATTTAAAGATGATTTTTGGGGGCATTTAACTTGACTGAGCCTCTATTTATAGGGTAAAGTGTTAAGCCAGGTTAGAAGGATTAAGTAGAAGAGCTGCATGCAGAGGCCCGAAATGCTCTAAAAAAAAAAAAATAAGCCCCTAATGAGATTTAAATCAGATTAAAAAAGGAAAACACTATGAGACCTCTGTTTAAATAGATGAAAAGTGGTCCTGATAACATTTACAGTTATGGCAGAATCAAAATGAACTTCAATTTTCACTATTAAACATCAATTTTTCTGTTAAATTTTCCCTAGTGGATAATGAAATATAGATGTGTGTTAAAGTAAAGCCTGTGGTTTGGATGATGACATTAAAATAAGATTTATGGCAGAATCAAGGACAACATGAGGGAAAATTTTGCAAATTCAATTCAATTTTTTTGAACTGTTAAACTGTGTAAAAAGTAATGGTGGATGTGAGATGCATGAAAGTTGTGTTAATTCAGCTGTGTGTAACCACCTTTAACCACGTCCATGTTCTCAGGCCACGCCCCCCTTTTAATGCCTTTTGAGCAGTTTAATGTAGTCATGTGTGAGTTATTGAACTCAGAAGAGAGTTGCTTTGTCATTGATCATGATTAGCCCGCCCCCAATACTAAGGCCACGCCCCTGTCCTAACTAATGACCCTTTTGATATAGACCATTGTGTGAGGTATCATCGAAACATTGTACTAGTAAAGTCCCCTTTTCATTGGAGATGGTTTGGCCTGCCTCCTACGCTTAAGCCACGCCCCTTTCATCAATAATTACCCTTTTATCGTAGACTATTGTGTAAGGCATCATTGAACTCAGCAGAGATTTTTATTGATGACGTATGCCCCGCCCCCTACACTTGGTACAACTTCTGCAATCCACCATCTGAAACGGTGCACACAACTTTGTGCATTCGCACACTGTCAGCTTTGTCGCAACAGTTGCGCAAATGCAGGGTCGAATCAGCGCCCGCCAGTAACCCCGATGCATGAAGAGAAGCGAGGGCCCGTCCAATGCTGCTTGCAGCGTTAATTAGGGTTTAAACCGCGAAGTTTGTCTGTTTTAGTTATTGGGAACTGAGCACTAAAGCGCAAGGAACCTATTGTTATTGTAAGGATTATTATTCCACATCTCTCCCATCTCTCTCATTTTTGAGGGTTTTAGCATGCGGGAAAACTTGCACACATGTCAGACATATGAAAAATCACAAAATTCTGTAGTGATTTGAGGGCACCCTGAATTCAACAAAAGGAAAAATGTATCATACAAACTTCTGAGGGAACATACGTATCATCTGTAACTCTATCAAGCTATTTTTAGAAAAAGAATCACAACATTTTACAAATTTATGAAATGGCGATTTTCGTGTAAAATTTCTCATTTTTCTAAGACTTGTATGAGGACTTTAGGATCCACTAGAACTCTCTAAATCTTGCAGCCATGTGCAGAATAGGAAACTCTTTCATCCGAATACACATTTAGGCTTGGGAGTGGTATGGTTGCTCTATAGCGCGCCCTAATTTTTTTTTTTTAGCCCTTTGGCATATTTTTGCCAATATTTTGTGAGTTTTCGTATATATTGAGGAATATATACGAAAACTCACAAAACATTGGTGATCACATAAACATCTGGGAGCTTAGCGAGACTACTCAGTATTAAATGTCTAATTTCACTAAAAATTAGTTTTCTCAAATCCTCTTTCCTCACATCTTTTGCTGAACTTGAAAGAGACAAGTCTGAACAGCATGAAGTCACATTTACTGTTTGTAGTCAGATGTGTGTGTTTTAGTTCCTCTGTCACAAAAAAGCCCTAATTCTGAGTATTGAAGATTTGAAGTGTGGCCGGATATTTGGTCCTACACATTTCTGCAGGATCCCCTGTATCACAGAAAGAATACGTTTTGTGTTCCTGTTGTTTGTGTGGACTGATTATTTAATGACTGTGTGTTCTTACCGGCTGCAGAGTCCGACATGGACATCAGCACCACCAGAAGAAGGATGGCAGTAACCACAACAGGACACATGGTTCAGGGCTCTCACAGCACTCTGCAACTGGAATATAATGTAATCCAACAACTGCAAGCAGTTATGATGGGGCCAAGATTCCTTGCAGCAGTCACCCCCAATGACCCGGGGTGTGTACGAAAGAGGAACCCAAAGCTTAACGGTGGGGAGGCAAATGTTGGTAAACATTATAAGGTGTGAGCCACATGTGTGCGGTACATTGCTGTTGCAATTATCCCAATAACATTGAACCAAAAAATAAACTGGTCCACGGAGACTTACAATTTGTGAACTTAACTGTTTGTAAAAGAAAAAAAAGAATGTAGAGAATAATGGGGTAATAATCCAACCTCGTTAAAAATGTCTTTAGACCATATAGACTGAGGCTGATGTTATCACTGTTTGTTTACAATAAAGGGGAACAATTTTAGCCACTACAAAAAACAACAAGTCTTGATAAGATGTGAGATAATGGGGTAACCACCTTTAAAGGCTTGCACTGTTTGTTAGACATTTTGGCAAAAACGTCATGGAGTGACCAAGGCTCTTTCATTGCACTTTCTAATGCCAGCAAACAGACACATCTGGGTTAAACCATGTGAGGAGAGGCCTCGATACAAAGTACCAAAAATAATGTTTGAAGTTGGAAACTCAGAGGCCACCATCCTCTTTTGTTATCTGTAGACATCTTCAGTCGTGGCCGTTTTCCTTCCAGATAGAGTTGGATTAAACTGATATGGCAATAGCCAGCAGGAGGGGAGAGAGGTGGCATAGATCTCACATTTTAACCACAAGGCTGCTAAAAGCAAACACAAGTTCAAAGTCTCCTCTGTTTGCTGCACAAGCACTTCAGGGTGAGGAGGACACCTGTATCTATAAGGAACTAGCTTTAAGATTAGGGTTTGACAGTAAGATCAACACTCTCTCTAAATAACCCAGAGGCAAGAACGCTTCAACGGTGCTGCATGAGAAACGTAATGTGCCCTGTGCCAGTTTCCACTTTGAGGCGCGTTCCCGACAATGCTCACTAAGGCTATCTGGGTGCCGTTCATTCAGAAATCTTGAGGTAACAGAAGGACCCCTTTTAACATGCCAGCTGTTCCCTCCCCAAAATGTAGCTAATCTTTGAAGCATTTTTAATCCCTTTTCCAACAAGCTAAGATGACGTAGTTGGTACCAATGTAGCTAATCTTTGAAGCATTTTTAATCCCTTTTCCAACAAGCTAAGATGACGTAGTTGGTACCAATGGATTCCTCCGATCATCTAGTTGAAACAGAAAATCTATTTTTTTAAACCCAGCCCTAATAATTGTCTACTTTCAATGTTTCGGCAAATGAACATGCTGAGTTTTTAGTACAGTTTTGGAACAAGATTTTGCATTTTGTGTTGAGTTTGTGTGTAGTAAGGCCTTTCTAGAGACAAGGATCACAAAGTAGCTTTGGTTTTTAATACTGTGGTATGTAGTCTTGCATGTCTTTCCATAAAATGTACCATCTTAGAAAACAATCTACAACAGTGAGAACAACTGCTGTGGGCTGGTTGGAGCACTTAGGCTGAATCCCATTTTTCCATCTTACACCTATCCCTACCCCTACCCATACCCCTTACCCTTGGCCTTTGAAACCAAGGGGTAAGGGCTAAGGGTGAAAACATACCCCGTATGAAATGGGACACCACTTGGTTACATCACCATACAGTATTGATTACACACTTCCAAGATGCCGTCTCTGTCTGTCAAATGCGTGGGTTTGGACAACAGTGTCAATATGTATTTATATATTTTAAATACACACATGGTGTGTTGTATATCTGTTTCAGTTACCACCGTCTTTATTGCCGATAACTTAAACATGACTGGCAAAAACATTACATAAATATATTATATTACAGAACCATTATCAACTATTAGAACCATAACTAACATGTCACACATAAAAAAGGCTTCAAATGTATAAAACTAAAAACACCCCAAACAAACAAATTAACTACAGCTAATCTGATATTCCAGACTAGTCTGATGCCTGTTCAAATGTATAAAACTAAAAACACACCATTTCAAAAAACCAACAACAGTATACAAGTGCATGAACAGGAATTAATTACAAATGATTATAATAATACAGACCAATGCAGTAATGAATGTTTAGATTTCTAAACTTCTGCTCGGGACAGTTCAAAGTGGACCAGACTGCTGTGTCCTCTGTAATACAGGGTGGTATATATAGTATAAAGTGGACCAGCTGCTGTGTCCTCCTGTGTAATACAGGGTGGTATATATAGTATAAAGTGGACCAGCTGCTGTGTCCTCCTGTAACAGATACAGGGAAATATATAGTATAAAGTGGACCAGCTGCTGTGTCCATGTTAATAACAGGGTGGTATATATAGTATAAAGTGGACCAGCTGCTGTGTCCTCCTTGTAATACAGGGTGGTATATATTATAAAGTGGACAAGCTGCTGTGTCCTCCAGTGTAAACAGTACTATATAGTATAAACTGGACCAGCTGATGTGTCCTCCAGTAATACAGGGTGGTATATATAGTATAAAGTGGATCAGCTTGTGTCCTTGTGTAATACAGGGTGGTATATATAGTATAAAGTGGACAAAAGCTGTGTTCCTGTGTAATACAGGATGGTATATATAGTATAAAGTGGACCAGCTGCTGTGTCCTCCTGAACAACTGTGGGCTGTAATACAGGGTACAGGGTGGTATATATAGTATAAAGTGGACCAGCTGCTGTGTCCTCCTGTGTAATACAGGGTGGTATATATAGTATAAAGTGGACCAGCTGCTGTGTCCTCCTGTGTAATACAGGATGGTATATATAGTATAAAGTGGACCAGCTGCTGTGTCCTCCTGTGTAATACAGGGTGGTATATATAGTATAAAGTGGACCAGCTGCTGTGTCCTCCTGTGTGATACAGGGAGGTATATGTAAAGTATGTAGCGATGTTTCATAGACCGTTAATAATAATATATATAAAGTATATACAATTTATACAGTCCATTCAAGGCAGAGAAACGTTTGAAAATTTCAGAACATGGTTGAAAGTATATATGACAAGAGTTTATTTCTGTTTCCATGTGATGTCACTGTTGTTCTCTGTGTGATTTCAATACAATTCTGGGAGGTGTAATTTCCTCTTTTATGAATGAAAAAGTAATCACTTTTTAAAGTTATTTAACAATGTATACATTAATGTGACATCCCTGCAGCATACACATTCTGAGCCCAGGATCCCCTGAAAGACATTATGTCTATAACATCATTGTGCATAACAAGGTTGAGGTTTTACATTATACAAGTACAGGTGAACAAGAGATGGGAAAAAGGCTTCGATTTCTGGGGTTAAAGCGACAAAGGTGGCGGACCCAAAAATGCAGAGACATGAGTCCAGGCAGTGCAACATTTAAGGGATTAAATCAGGAAGACGGAAAACAACAAAGGGAGACTTGTGGATAGCAGGCAGGCAAAACAGTAAAAAATAAAAATGGCAAAAGAAATTCCAAAAACATGAGAAAACAAAAGACCAAAAAATCTTACATAAAAAACGTGAGTAGCAGGGCAGTGGAACCCTTTTGAGGGGTAAGTTCACACTGCTATCAGGAAAATCTTTGGGATGATTGTTCAACATCCCACTAAGATGCTCTGTACCAAATGTGGTGAAGATTGTACATTAGGGGGCGCTATAATCAATGTTTATTTGTTTTGGCCAATGACTCATTGTATTTAAATGGGAAATTTGCAATATCTCTGCCACAGTAAATGCTATCAACACCAAACTCTTGATGCTTTATCGTCATGCTGCCCTGAGGCTCTGGACCAAATTGGGGAAAGATTCACAATTAGGGGACGCTAAAGTCTACGTAGACCAGTTTTGTCCCTTTAACCCTTGTGTTGTCTTCCCGTTGAAATTGAAAATCAACAGATTTGTTGATGCTTTTTATTGATGCTTTAAATTTTTTCTTAGGTTTTTGTCCCAACATAATGTACACTTTGGGTCCCGCTTTCGCACACACCCCGGGTCACTGGGGGTTACTGCTGCAAGGAGGCTTGGCCCCCGTCATAACTACTTGCAGTTGTAGTTATTATTTCTTTCTTCTTCTAAGGGTGACTTAGAGCTGCTGAGGAAAAACACAGGTTCAACATGTACATCTCTGAAAACACTTCAGGGTGAGGAGGATACCTACAGTAAACTAATTTAATAATGAGAGGCAACCGAAAGATCAACAGACTATTCTAATGAGTCGTGGAAAACAAGGTGCTGCTGTGTGTCTTTACGCTTGACTGTCCAACTGCCAACAAGGATTTTAAAAAGCATTCTCCCAGTGTCAGTAAAGGGAACCTCCTGGTCATCCTGGCAGCAGCACATGGGAGCAGCTTAGGACAAATGAGTTCTGTGAGAGGACTTTGCAATAGACCTTTTTCACAGACACAGACAGGTCATGTCTGAAAAACCATCTGTGGCATTCTCACATGAGGACAAATGGCCAAATATCGGCCTTGGATCAGAGGCTTCAAGAACCTTAACCAAGTCCAGCTGCCCTTGAATTTAACCGATTTGTGTTTTTTGAGTTTCACAATTTGAAAGCACATTCGCTGCCCTGTTTTTCCAATATTAGTAGTTTCAGTCAGGGAAAGTGAAGACAAGAAATAATATAATGTATTAATTCTTCCCAGGATGATTCAAAGCAGCTGTACAAGTTCAAAATCTCCTCAGGGTTAGGAGGACACCTGTATCTTTATGTACTTTTAACATTACGGTTGGAAGTAAAATCAAATTATCCCTGAGCATACTCACACCCACCACAAGGGCTTTTTAGTTGAAACCACTCATGTTTGATCTCACCATTAAGTCCCACCTTGACCTGCAGATATTGACTTGTGTTGACTTAAGTTTTTTTATATTTTTGACACTTGCTTTTGTGTTTGATCAGTTAAATCCCATGTATTCAGGGCATCAACTGTGGCTATTTAACTGAGGCAGAGATCAGACTGACATCCAGACGGACGAGGAACAAGGAACGAGACTACTCCACTACTTCACCTGAGGTGAGTCCCGTTTGTCTCTCTGTGTTTCAATAGAACAGAAAAGGACATTTAAAGGTATCAAATTTCAGTTTAAAGATCTCAACACTTTGAGATGCTCTCAGATCTTCATCAGGCATAGAAACTAAAAAACACTTAGAATCAGATAAAAAACTTCAGAGGACATGATAGGGATTCCTGGTTCAAAATCTATTCATAATCATATACTATGTCACTTATTGTCTGTAAAAACTAGCAGAATTTGGTTCAAAGATGACTTTCTTGTCTGTTAAGGTGGGGTAAGTTCCTGGTGAAACTAATTTAGTGGCCAGTTAGTCTCCCTTAGCCTTCAGAGCTATAACCACTTCAGTTTTATCCTGGTTGATTTGTTTATGAATAGTCTGTTAATAATATTCTATATAATTGTTCCTGTGTGTTATTAGATTATATTCCAGTTGCAGAGTGCTGTGAGAGCCCTGAACCATGAGACCTGTTGTGGTTACTGCCATCCTTCTTCTGGGGGTGCTGATGTCGATGTCGGACTCTGCAGCCGGTAAGAACACACAGTCACTAAATAATCAGTCTACACAGACAACAGGAACAAGACGTGGCCGGGTTGGTTCAGTGGGTAGAGCAGAACCTCTTCTTTCTGTGATACAGGGGATACTGCAGAAATGTGTAGGACCAAATATCCGGCCACACCGTGTAGAAACAAGAACCTCGGAGAAGGCTGGTCCCAGATGGGTAACAACCGCTGTGTGAAGGCGTTCTTCGATAATAAGCATATTTATCATCATGATGCAGAGGTAATAAAACACACACATTTGACTACAGACAGTAAATGTCATTCCATCCTGTTCAGACAGTCTTTCATAGTTCAGCAAAAGATGTGAGGAAAGAGGACTTGAGAACAAGATTTTATTTTTTTGACTTGTGACATTTAATAATATATTCTATAAGTATATTCTGATTACTGAGGTACAGCTATGGAGGGTCATCTGACCCAGTATTTAAAATTAAAAGAACAATAACAAATACATCATAATGAACAGTGAAATTTATTTTTACATAATAGAAAAGACAAAATGCAAAAGCTTCAATTGAAATGTGTAATATGAAAAGAAAAAACAAACATAAGAAGGTTTAAAAGAGAAAGCTTTTCATTAAGATTTAAAGCCTTATTTTACCTCCCTCTGTTTTGCATGTATTCTTCTCCAATTTAACTTTCAGCATTTTATAAAGGTGGTCGTGTGTTTTCTGTCTCCTCAGAGCAGAGGTTAGGGAATGTGAACGGGCTTCGTGATGGCGGACCGGATCAGTTTCCGGGTTGAGCGACAATAGATCAAATAAGGGAATCAACATGACAAATAATGTGGAGACTAATTCTCCTGATTTGTGTTCATTTCAGAATGCCTGTAAAAAATTCCCAACTGGCCATCTGGTATCGATCCACAATGACGTGGAGCTGAATCAAGTTGAATGTGCCATTCACAGAGTCAGCACCAGAGACGCTAACTACTGGATTGGAGGCTACCGTAAGCAGGTAAGCAGTAAATGAAGCCCTATTTAGTCCTAGATCAACACATTCTCATGAACAGGTTTGTATAATATTATTCAAACTATTATTCATACAATTCATATAATATCCTACAAAGTTATGGTGGCTGCTGGCCCGTCACATAAAGAGTGGTCACATGACAGTTAAGTGTAGCGGTCTTACAGTTGAATCTAGCTGAGAAAATAAGATTCTGAACCGGGTCCAGAGCTCCGTGAGGTGATAAACACCCGTTTCCAGGATGAAAGTCTCAACTTCTCCTAGACACAAACACAGCTCCTGCAGTTGAAAGCCCTGTGTATAAACTTTGAGATGGCAATATTTAAAATGCATTTGGTTACAAAACAATTCCAGTTATTTTCTACTTATTGTATGTCTTTACTTCAAGTAATGTGTGCTTTGATTTCAATTAAACCACAAATAGTACATCTCTGTCTTCCCTTTAATATATGTAAAATCAGAGAGATAAGATATGCATTCTTTCATTAGAAAAAACATTTCCTACCTTTAATAGTTGAGAAAATGTACAGTTCAAACCTGTCAGCCAACAAATAACCGTTGGTAGTTGGAAGCAGGTAATTGGTGACAGAGTGGAAAGTTAATCTGATGATAATTGGCCCTTTGTCTCAGGCAATCATTTATTTTCTGTTTGTCTTTTTAGGTTGAGGATGATTTCATTACAAATTATAGGTTTGTTTGGACGGATGACAGTTCTTTTGCTTACACCTATTGGGCTGGTGGCCAGCCTGACTTCTATATGTGGAGAGAGTTCTGCATTGAGATGATCTATGTGGGTAAGTAAACACATGGTTTAGGAGGAGAGGTAGTAGTTTATAATAAATTAATTACTTTATTCATTTTACCTCAGACAAGATAAGAGAGGCTATGACGAAGGAGTGTAATCATTAAAGCAGCACAACAAACAGGTCAAAGTAGAGGGGTATGAAGGAAGAACAGGACACTCATTTTTAACTGCATATGATCTTTTCAACTCATAGAATATGATTAATCCATTTATTTGTGTGATTGAGAGTTTGGAACATTTAACACTTCTTCAGACCATGAAGACCAACAAACCCTATACAGGATGTGTCCTACTAACACTGATTAACATGTTTCTTTCAGACGGGGGACGCTGGAACGATGTGAGCTGTGAGGAGAATAGGCCCTTTGTGTGTGCAGTGAAGGTCTAGTAGTTCAGAGAGAACCTGAAGAGCAGCAGGTGGACCAGTCTGCATCAACTGGAACCACTGCAAGCTTTTACATTTACTGCAATAAATATTCAGCATAAGAAAACATGTTTCCTGTTTCTTTTCCTGTTTGCAACTGATCCATTTGTCCTCATGTCATCATTAGGGATGTCTGTATTTACAACCAGGCTAGTTTGTGATTATTGTCTCTAAAAAGGCCTAAAATGCTAACTCTTGTTCTAAAATTTTACTAAAGATCCAGAATGTTAATTTGCATAAACATATCAAAATATAGCCGAAAGCAGCGATGCGCGGGTTCAAACCTTTTTTCTCAATAGCAATTTCAGCGTAACTTAACATATGTTGTCCAATGTCATTATAAAACATATCCTGCAGGCTTTAAAACGATTGAAAGAACAGTGCACTTTGTTTAAACTCCCTACAACTGATTTGTAAAAAACATTGATTTTCAATTCAGTGTGATATGTAGCTCAGTCCAGCTCACGGCAATGTGAGAAAAGCAGATGACAACACAAAAACAATTGCTTTTAATAAATCTTTTGGGGCATGGTCCTGGTACTTATGAGGACACATCCTGAGAGATTTGTGATGATCGCACAATGAATATGTGATTTATAGTAAAATGTGTGTAATGGCACTCATTGTTCTTGTAGCGCCCCTTAGTGGTGTATGTATGTAAGACTGTCTGGGTATATCTGGGACACTTATCTGAACATACCTTGTGAGGTTTGTGATGAGTGGCCTTACGGTTGCTGATTTGTGTTCATTTATGTCCAGAGCCACGCCCAATTTTGAAGATCATTGGTCTAACTAGCTCATTCCACCTCACGGGAATTTGAGCCACTACTACAGACAACAAATGATAATAACGCAAGGCAAGGCAGCTTTATTTGTAGAGCACATTTCAGCAACAGGGCAATTCAAAGTGCTTTACACAAAATCACTTAAAAAACAGATAAAATACGTGAATAAACAGTTAAAAATAAGAACATTAAGACACATAAAACACAAGAATAAAAGTTACAGTGCAGCATAAGAAATTAAACACTAAAGAAATGAGCAGTCATTTAAAAAAGGCAGCATCAAAAAGAAAGGTCTTCAGCTTTGATTTAAAAGAACTGAGAGTAGCAGCGGATCTGCAGGTTTCTGGGAGTTTATTCCTGATATGAGGAGCATAGAAACTGAAAGCTGCTTCACCCTGTTTAGTTCTGACTCTGGGGACAGAAAGCAGACCTGTCCCAGATGACCTGAGAGGTCTGGGTGGTTCATAGTGGAGTAGCAGATCAGAAATGTATTTTGGCCCTAAACCATTTAGTGATTTATAAACTAGCAAAAGTACTTTGAAATCAATTATTTGAGGCAGAGGAAGCCAGTGTAAAGACTTCAGGACTGGAGTGATGTGATCCAGTCTCTTGGCCTTAGTGAGGACCCGAGCAGCTGCGTTCTGAATCAGCTGCAGCTGTCTGATTGATTTTTTTTAGACCTGTAAAGACACCGTTACAGTAGTCAAGCCTTCTGAAGATGAAAGCATGGGCAAGTTTCTCCAAATCCTGTTGACACATGAGTCCTTTAACCCTTGATATATTCTTAAAGTGATAATAGGCTGACTTTGTAATGGTCTTAATGTGGCTGTTAAAATTCAGGTCTGAGTCCATGACTACACCAAGATTTCTGGCTTTGTCTGTTGTTTTTACATTGTTGTTTGAAGCTGAGCGCAGACTTTTAATCGTTCCTCTTTTGCTCCAAAAACAACCACCTCAGTTTTTTTTCCATTTAATTTCATAAAGTTCTGGCACATCCAGCCGTTAATTTGTTCGATGCACTTAGTCAGTTTTTGTATTGGACTATAGTCCCCTGGTGATAAGGTTATGTAAATTTGTGTGTTGTCCGCATAACTATGGTAACTTATTTTGTTGTTTTCCATAACAGCCAGTGGAAGCATCCATCCATCTTCTTCCGCTTATCCAATATCGGGACGCAGGGGCAGCAGCTCCAGTAGGGGAGTAACTTCCCTTTCCCGAGCCACATCAGCCAGCTCCAACTGGGGGATCCCGAGGCGTTCCCAGGCCAGGTTGGAGATATAATCTCTCCACCTAGTCCTGGGTCTTCCCCGAGGCCTCCTCCCAGCTGGACGTGCCTGGAACACCTCCCTTGGGGGCGCCCAGGAGGCATCCTTACCAGATGCCCGAACCACCTCAACTGGCTCCTTTCGGCATGACAAAGGAGCAGCGGCTCTACTCAAGCTCCTCTCGGATGACTGAGCTTCTCACCCTATCTCTAAGGGAGACGCCAGCCACCCTCCGGAGGAAACCCATTTCAGCCGCTTGTACCCTTGATCTCGTTCTTTCGGTCATGACCCAGCCTTTATGACCATAGGTTAGGGTAGGAACAAAAATTGCCCGGTAGATCGAGAGCTTTGCCTTCTGGCTCAGCTCCCTTTTCGTCACAATGGTGCGATAAATGGAATGTAATAGCCATGTGTTTGACTATGTAAAGTTGTACAGTATGTTCCTATTTATTCTGTAGCCTCTTGGCCAGGTCATGTTTGAGAAGTGGTTCTCAAACAGTTTACCTGGATAAATAAAGGTTAAATAAATAAATAAATAAAAATAAATAATACCACACCAGCTGCTCCGATTCTCCGACCAATCTCACGCTCCATGGTCCCCTCACTCGCAAACAAGACCCCAAGGTACTTAAACTCCTTCACTTGGGGTAAGGACTCCTCCTACCTGAAGAAAGCACTCATCGGTTTCCTGCTGAGAACCATGGCCTCAGATTTAGAGGCGCTGATCCTCATCACAGCCGCTTCACACTTGGCTGCGAACCGATCCAGTGAGTGCTGAAGGTCACAGACCGATGACGCCACCAGGACCACATCATCTGCAAAAAGCAGCGATGAGATCCCGAGCCCACCGAACTGCAACCCCTCCCTGTCCCGACTATGCCTCGATATCCTGTCCATAAATATTACAAACAGGATTGGTGACAAAGCGCAGCCCTGGCGGAGGCCAACCCTCACCTGGAACGAGTCTAACTTACTGCCAAAAACCCGGACACAGCTCTTGCTTTGGTCATACAGAGATTGGATGGCCTTGAGAAGGGACACCCTCACCCCATACTCCTGCAGCATCTCCCACAATTTCTCCCGGGGGACCCAGTCATACGCCTTCTCCAGATCCACAAAACACATGTAGACTGGTTGGGCATACTCCCAGGCCCCCTCCAAGATCCTTGCGAGAGTGAAGATCTGATGGAGGTGGAAGCATGTAGATGTTGAACAGAAGAGGCCCCAGAATGGAGCCTTGGGGAACTCCGCAAGTCATATTTGTATGTTCAGATGTATAATTACCTATTGACACAAAGTAATCCCTATTCTGTAGGTAGGATTCAAACCAGTTTAGTGCTGAGCCAGAAAGGCCAACCCAGTTTTCCAATCGGTCTAGTAATATGTCATGGTCGACGGTGTCAAATGCAGCACTGAGATCAAGTAATACTAAGACCACTATCTGTTTTAAGGTGGATATCATTAGAGACTTTGACAAGAGCCGTCTCAGTGCTGTGGTGTGGTCGGAAACCTGACTGAAAGGTATCAAAACTGTTGTTTAGTGACAAGAAATGGGTGAGTTGTTGAAAAAACGCTTTTTCAATGATTTTACTTAAAAACAGAAGGTTTGATATCGGCCTATAGCGGCTCATTAGTGATGTGTCTAGACTGTTCTTTTTTAAGAGTGGCTTGATTACTGCCGTTTTCAGGGCCTGTGGAAAGATTCCTGAAAGAAGAGACGTGTTCACAATCTGTAGAAGATCAGAAGCCAAACAATTCGAGACATTTTTGAAAACACTTGTTGGTAGAATATCAAGGCAACAGGAGGAGGATTTCAGATGTTGTCTAATGTCCTCCAGGTTTTTATGGTTGATCGTATGAAATTTTGTTTGAACACTGTGACAGCACATATCCTGTACTTGATATGGAGGCACTGACTGTTTGTCTAATTTTGTGAATTTTGTCTTTGAAGAAGGAGTCAAAGTCATTGCAGGCCTTGGTAGATAACAGTTCAGATGCTACTGGTACTGGAGGGTTTTAACCTATCAACAGTAGCAAACAAAGCACGTGCATTATTATTGTTTCCAGAGATAATATCAGAGAAGAAAGACCTCCTTCCATTCCTCAGTTCCAAATTATAAATGCGAAGTCTCTCTTTATAGGTGTTATAATGGACCAGGAGGTTTGTTTTTCGCCACTTTCGTTCAGCTTTCCTACACTCACTTTTTTCTGTTCTCACCAGTAGGACATTTCTCCATGGATATCTTTTCTTACCAGAGACAACTTTGGCCTTAGTGGGAGCAATGGCATCAATAACATTTGTAATTTTACAGTTGAAATTATCTACAAGCTCAGTGACTGAGAGCCCAGAGAGGGCGGGTGTGGAGGAGAAAAGCTGAGAAAATGTTTCACTGGTGTTTTCCGTGATATACCGTTTTCTGATTATCTTTGTTTGGACACTTTTGGGCACAGAGATAGTGCCGCTGAAGAAAACACAGGAATGATCAGAAAGAGCAACGTCAGTCACCACAACCTTGGAAATGTTCAGACCCTTGGAGACTATCAGGTCCAAGCATGTTTGGTGGGCTCTGTCACATGCTGAGTAAATCCATAGTTCTCAAAAACACAAACAGTTCTTCTTTCTGGGGGAACAACATGAATGTTCAGTGAAGTCATCAATTTGTGACCCACCTATTAAAATTCTTTGGAAACTTTTCATCATGGTGTCATTTTAAAATTACTACGTTTGTCAAATGAAAAGTAGATTGCAATCACGGCCTAGGAGGAGTTTGAAATGATGTCTAAAATGCATATTGCCTTCCGGATTTAAAGTAAAAAAGTAAATCTTGTTTTCAATGATTGCTAGCAATAGGGGTATCAAATCTGGTGAAGATTGAGTAACAAAAAAAGGACAAGTTAAGATTTCATGCATTAGGGGGGCAATTTCACTTGCCCTCTTATGTCTGGCAGGTTAAAAATTATACATTATACAAATTTTGTAAGCTCCCGGTTTTTTTAAAAAATGCTTGGGAGTTCCATGTTTTGTGAGTTCCCTGTATTTATTGAGGAATTAAAAATTGTGCCAAAACAAATTCAGGGGCACTGTAGAGCTATGGAGCCCCACTGTCAAAACCGAGAAATGTATTTCAGAATGAGTTTGATATTTTGTGTGCAAGATTCTGAGATTTTCGGGGATCCTAAAGTAAAAAATCATAAGTCTTCGGAAAAAATCCCCGCATGAAAATCGCCATATCGTAAATTTGTAAAATTTTGTAATTTTTTCTAAAAAACAGACTTGATAGAGGGTTCACTGCTTTAATACAAATGTTAATTAAAGCAGCAATGTATGATGGGCCATTATTACTTTTGTTGAATTCAGGGTGCACATTCTACCCTTATACGCTCAACCGTCGCAACAAAGCCAACAAATCGCGACGGAGTGTGCGCCATTTGTGATGGTGTATTGCAGAAGTTGTACTAAGTGTAGGGGGCGGGGCAAACCGTCATCAATTAAATCTCTGCTGAGTTCAATGTTACCTCATGAGCTTACAATAAAATGGTAAAACTTATGAAAGGGATGTGGCTTAAGCATGGGGGGCAGGCCAAACCATCTCCAACAAAAATGGAACTTTACTAGTACAATTTACGATGATACCTCACACAATGGTCTATATCAAATAGGTCATTAGTTATGAAAGGGGGTTGGCCTTACTATAGGGGGTGGGCTATTCATGACCAATCATCAAGGAACTCTCTTCTCAGTTCAATAACTCACACACTGTACATTAAATGGTTCAACAGGCATTGAAAGTGTACGCCTGAGTACATGGATGTGGTTAAAGGTGGTTAAACACAGCTGAATTAACACAACTTTCATGCATTTCTTTCACATCTACAGCAGCCAGATTCACTGTGTTCACTCAGAAAGAATCACTGCACATGGGGGGAACTTATAATCCTTGTGTTGTTCTCAGTTAAATTGACCCGTTTTCCTAAATCAATGTTCTTTTTATTTGTTCATTATTATTCATGTTGTCTTCATGTTGTCTTTATGTTGTCCTCGTGCTGTCTTCATGTTGTCCTCATGTCATCCTCATGTTGTCCTATATAAATGTTTTTTTTAATTCCCCAAAATAACATGATTGATTCCACACAACGCTCTTTGCCATGTACAAATCTCTACTTTCATTAATTTTGGGGCATCTTATTCAATTTTATAGCATTTAAAACAAATGGAAGTGTTTTTGAAATAGTATTGAGTAAAAGTTGACATTTCCAGTCTTTGATTATCCATCAACATCCATTCCTTTAATTTTAGTCTATTATACCAATGATTGAGTTAGAAAAACAGAAATTAGGAATTATTTAGATTTACATTAGGAATTACATATATGTATATATGTATACAATTTTACTATAAATTATGTTTATTGACCATGAATTAAATAACTTTTAAACTAAAGTTAATAAGTTAGTGGTAGTGTTAAATGTCAAAAAAGTGACAAACATTGAAAAAGGGACAATATTGTAAGAAAAAGTTATAAACATTGATAAAAAAAACCACTATACAAGTGTTAATTTTCAATTTTGACAGGAAGACTACACAAGGGTTAATTTAATTCCTCTCTTCATTTATACTGTTTATTGATTCCCAGTGGGGAAATTACAATTTTCCTTCTGTTTTGTTAGTAATCACTACTAAAACGTTGACATATTCCAGTTGGTGATTATCCATCAACATAGAGTGTCTCGACCAGAACGCAAAGCCCCATAGTCCCTAGCTGCTGGCCTTATTTGTCCCTCGTCATCACCCCTGGATGCAGGGTTTTCTTTTGTGAGTAAGAAAGATGCCTCCCCTCAGCCTTGTATTGATTACCGGGGGATTAAATGACATGAGGCATTCTAATTTTCCCATTACAAGGCGAGCCTACTTTAAGCAATAATACACTAGAGGGTGTGATTTCTCCAGTCTGACCAGTCTGCTTCATATGGAACAACTGCAAGCTATTCAATTTACCACAATAAATATTCAACATAAGAAAACATGTTGATGGTTCTCTAAGAAATGCTGGGGGACATTAGTTCTTGACATTAGAATTATTTTCAAACAAATTTAGACTAGCTCGTCCCTCCCTCCTCCTCATCCCCCCCTCTTGTCTGTGCTTCCGGGCACTAACCCCACCAAAAACCACTCCCAAATGCTTCTTGTTGGTTATTGGCTGGAACACTGTTCTGTTTGTGTATGCCTCGTGGTGCAGGTGGGCACAGTTTGTTTTTGTTGCCATTTGGGCTGTCTACAGAGACTGTATTATTTACAGTTTGTTCAGGGATAGGCAGCTAGCAGATAGTGAGATGTTTTTACAGTGTGATCACGGGGCATGCAGCTAGCTGATAGTGAGATGTTTTTACAGTGTGTTCACGGGATAGGCAGTTAGCAAATAGTGACTAGACATACACTGATAAGAATTAGGTTTAACCATGTATCAACTAATTTAAATAGCTCACATTTTTGTATTGCGGGCTTGCAAATGGACAACAAACAAGTTCCATTCTGAGACTATTTTGCAGAGCTATGCTCACTGCATCCAGAGCTTAGCAGCGGCCAAGATGCTTGTGATTGGTTTAAAAAACCAGAGCATGTTTTCTATTGAGAAATGTTGTGTGGAAGGGCCATGTGAATTGGCCTGGCAATGCAAGACTACCAATATCCTCACAAATAAAATGTCATTCTGTGGCAAACACTGCACTTAAAGGAGAATTCCGGTCAATTTCAACATGTAGCTCTGTTTTTTTTATGTGTAGTGCTGTCAGTAGAGAGACAAATGAAACCAATCGGTGCTGCCTACACTGAGATATCCTCCTGCTAGAGTTAGAATCCAACAGGCTTAAACAGGGCAAGTTATAAACATGATTTTAGTATCTACATGTTCAGGAACCTTTTGTTTTTGTAAGGATTTTTATTATTCTGCGCCTCTCCCATCTCTCATTTTAAGGAAAGAGCAGTTTGGGTCAAACGCAGACAGAAGCACACACACAGATAGCTGCAGCAAAAGCAATCTTTGGCTTTGCAGTGTCTGACTGTGGCGCACATGCATTGCCGCAAAAAGCTTGCAGAGGTTCCAGTTGAAGCAGACTGGTCCACCTGCTGCTCTTCAGGTTCTCTCTGAACTACTAGACCTTCACTGCACACACGTAGGGCTTAGCCTGATTACAGTGTACATCGTTCCAGAGTCCCCAGTCTGAAAGAAACATGTTAATCAGTGTCAGTAGGAAGCACATCCTGTATAAGGTTTGTTGGTCTTCATGGTCTGGAGAAGTTTTAAATGTTCCCAACTCTCAATCATACAAAGAAATGCATTAATCATATTCTATCAGTAGAAAAGTTCATATGCAGTTAAAAATGAGGGTCCTGTTCTTCCTTCATACCCCTCTACTTTCACCTGTTTGTTGTTCTGCTTTAATAATTACACTCTTTCATCATAGCCTCTCTTATCTTGTCTGAGGTAAAATTAATAAATAAAGTAATTCATTTATTATAACCTACTACCTCTCCTCCTAAACTATGTGTTTACTTACCCCAATAGTTCATCTCAACGCAGTACTCTGTGCTCCAAGAAAAGTCAGGCTGGCCACCGGCCCAGTTGCCGTAAGGAAAACTACTGTCATCCGTCCAAACGAACCCATAATATTTCATTAAACCTTTATAAAACTAAAAAGACAAACAGAAAACAAATGATTGCCTGAGGTAGACTAATTGGCCAAATGGCCAATTATCATCAGATTAACTTTTCACCCTGTCACCAATTACCTGCTTCCAACTACCAACGGTTATTTGTTGTCTGACAGGTTTGAACTGTACATTTTCTCAACTATTAAAGGTAGGATATGTTTTCTAATGAAATAATGCATATCTTATCTCTCTGATTTTACATTTATTAAAGGGAAAACAAAATGTACTATTTTTGGTTTAACTGAAATCATAGCACACATTACTTGAAGTAAAGACATACAGTAAGTAGAAAATAACTGGAATGTTTTTCAACCAAATGCATTTTAAATTTTGCCATCTCAAAGTTTATACACAGGGCTTTCAACTGGAGGGGGGGGGGGGCGTGTTTGAGCTCTGGACCAGGTTCAGAATCTTATTTTCTCAGCTACATTCAACTGTAAGACCGCTACACTTAACTGTCATGTGGCCACTCTTTATGTGACGGACCAGCAGCGACCACAACTGTGTAGTATATTGTATGAATTGTGCATAAGTTTGAGCAATATCATACAAACCTGTTCATGAGAATGTGTTGATCTAGGGCTAACTAGGGCTTCACGAACAGAAACATTTACTGCTTACCGATTTACGGAAGGCTCCGATCCAGTAGTGAGCTTTTCCGGTGGTGGCTCTGTACATGGCACATATGACTTGATTCAGCTCCACCGCATCGTGGATCGATACCAGATGGCCAGTTGGGAATTTTCTACAGGACATCTGAAATTAACACAAATCAGGAGAATTACTTTTCACTGATAATTCATAATTTGTCATGTTAATTCCCTTATTTGATCTATTCTCTCTCAACCCGGAAATTTATCCGGTCCTCCATCACAAAGCCCGTTCACATTCCCTAATCTCTGCTCTGAGGAGACAGAAAACACACGACCACCTTTATAAAATGCTGAATGTTAAATTGGAGAACAATACATGCAAAACAGATGGAGGTAAAATAAGGCTTTATATCATAACCCTCTGAGCCCTAAGGCCCTTTTTACAGTTTATTGTCCGTCTGGATTTATTTTATAAAAAAGCTTGTAAAACATCAACCTTGTTGTCTACAGTCAAGATATGAACATCATTTTTTCAGGACAAACTGGGTTATTAGAATATTTGGGCTGCAGTGAGGTCACTTGCATGTTAAAAATGGTTGTACGGCCTTAAAGACAAATATATAAATAAAACGGAACATGAATCTTCCAGATATGTATTGATATCACAGACAGATAAGTAAAACCTCTAAAACACTTCTCATATGTCTTGGGAGTCACACTGGGAAGAAATAATCATTATAACTTATACAGTTGACAAAATACAGATATTTTTTCAAAGAAAGTCAAGACGCTTTTGCTCTCATGACATTTACTTATGCCAATAATAACATAATAATGTCATATTTATTGATATTACACCCACAGCAATGCTACACAAGCATTTGCGTGTCTAAAATTGTGTACCTCTTGGCCTTCCATACAGTCCTATTGGCCTTTTTGTCCACTCTGGCCTTCCATACAAGAGGGTGACGTTGTCTCCCATATATGGGCATGCTGGGGCCTGTATTTCCATATATGGACATGTCTCCCATATATGGGCATGTTGGTGCCTGTATTTCCGTAAACAGACACAGAGGAGAGACGGAGCCGCGAGCTAGCGGCACAAATGAGCCACAACGCGATGAATTATGGACATAAAGTGGATCAATCTTGGATGCAACAGTGTGGATTTAAAGCCCAACGACCCCGAAAGAGGCTGGAAGTTCCAGGCTGGAACTAGAAAATCACCTGTAGAGGCTACAAAGACCCGGAAGAGACCTCCGGGACCGCTAACTCATCAGGTTTTAGACGCAACCGTTGGTAAGTCGATAGCTTGTATGGTTTAAAAATTATTAAACTATGAATCAGAGGTGCTGTTTTTACGCGTGGTCTCGGTGACAGAAAGTGTGAGATGTGTATGTTTTATGAGATATGTGTGTTTTATCACCTCTGCATCAGTATGGCCACAATGCTCAGTCTTGTAGAACGCCTTCACACAGCGGTCGTTACCCATCTGGGACCAGCCTTCACCGAGGTTCTTGTTTCTACACGGTGTGGCCGGATATTTGGTCCTACACATTTCTGCAGGATCCCCTGCATCACAGAAAGAATACGTTTTGTCAATTTTTTTTTTTCCTGTAGTCTTTTTAAAGATTATTTTATTCATTATTTTATTTTCGGCTTTTAATGGACAGGACAGCTAGGTGAGAAAGGAGAGAGAGAGGGAAGACAGGCAGGAAATTGTCTCTAGGCGTACTCGAGCCCTGGACTCTGTGTCGAGGCATGAGCCTCTCAGTATGTGCACCTGCTCTACCCACTGAACCAACCCGGCCACGTCTTGTTCCTGTTGTCTGTGTAGACTGATTATTTAGTGACTGTGTGTTCTTACAGGCTTCAGAGTCCGACATGGACATCAGAACCACCAGAAGGACGGCAGTAACCACAACAGGACGCATGGTTCAGGGCTCTCACAGCACTCTGCAACTGGAATACAATCTAATAACACACAGGAAAAATATATATGTACAACCCGCTCTCAATCCAAAAGTGTAAAATACAGGCGTTTGGTGAGATGCCTTTGTCGTTGTTATATGACCAAGCGCGTGTTATGACGGTAAAGGTCTTCTTTTACCGTCATAACCCACGCTTGGTCGGGTAGTTGATTCAAAGTGCAGGTGTTTTTTAGTTTTTATGCCTGATGAAGATCTGAGAGCATCTCAAAGTGTTGAGATCTTTAAACTGAAATTTGAAACCTTTAAATGTCCTTTTCTGTTCTATTGAAACACAGAGAGACAAACGGGACTCACCTCAGGTGAAGTAGTGGAGTAGTCTCGTTCCTTGTTCCTCGTCCGTCTGGATGTCAGTCTGATGTCTGCCTCAGTTAAATAGCCATAGCTGATGCCCTGAATACATGTGATTTAACTGATCAAACAGTGTGACGAAAACCAAGTGCCAAAAACATTAAAAAAACATTTCAACTGTCAATAAGCCCCGGGTCAAGGTGGGACTTAATGGTGAGACCAAACATGAGTGGTTTTCAACTAAAAAGTCCTTGTGCCTGTGAAAATGTTGCAGGATTATTTGATTTTACTTCCAACCGTAATCTTAAAAGTACATAAAGATACAGGTGTCCTCCTCTCCCTGAGGAGATTTTGAACTTGTGCAGCTGCTTTGAATCATCCTGGGAAGAATTAAGAAATTATTTTATTTCTTGTCCTCACTTTCCCTGAGTGAAACTACTAATATTGGAAAAACAGAGCAGCAACTATCAAAATTTGAACCTGTATGGTGATTTAACCAAGTGGTGTCCCATTTCATAGGGGAATGTTTTCACGCCTAGCCCTTACCCCTTGGTTTCAAAGGACAAGGGGTAGGGGTAAGATGGAGAAATGGGATTCAGCCTAAGTACTCCAACCGGCCCACAGCTGGTCTCCTGTACCATTGCCAGTTCCCCAGCACCCCTGGTCAGACATCTCTCTAGAATTCCTCACTGGTCTGTCCCAATCTAAAGATAACACTATTGTTCTCACTGTTGTAGAATGTTATCTAAGATAACAAGGGAGATTTAATTTCCTCTTTTATGAATGAAAAAGTAATCACTTTTTATAGTTATTTAACAATATATACATTAATGTGACATCCCTGCAGCATACATATTTTGAGCCCAGGTTTCCCTGAAAGAAATTATGTCTGTAACATCATTGTGCATAACAGGGTTGAGGTTATACATTATAACACAAGTACAGGTGAACAAGAGATGGGAAAAAGCTTCGACTTCAGGGGGTTAAGGAGCGAGCGGTGGCCGACCCAAAAATGCAGAGACGAGGCGGCAGTGCAACATTTAAGGGATTAAATCAAGAAGATGGAAAACAACAAAGGGAGACCTGCGGATAGATTATTTTTCAACATCCCACTACGATGCTCTGTACCGAATGTGGCAAAGATTGTACATTATGGTGCGCTATAATCAACGTATATTTGTTTTGGCTAATAACTCAATGTATTTAAATGGGAATTTTGCAATCTCTGCCACAGTAAATGCTATCAACACCAAACTTGTGATGCTGATTAACATGTTTCTTTCATACTGGGCACTTTGGAACGATGTGAAAAATAAAAATAGGCCCTTTGTGTGTGCAGTGAAGGTCTAGCAGTTGAGAGAGAACCTGAAAAGCAGCAGTTGGACCAGTCTGCTTCAACTGGAACCACTGCAAGCTTTTACATTTACTGCAATAAATATTCAGCATCAGAAAACATGTTGATGGTTCCTGTTTCTTTTCCTGTTTGTCACTGATCCATCTCCATGTTATAGGGATGTCAGATAATTACTGACATTTTCAGATAAAGGCTAGCCTACTTTAAGCAACAATACACTAGAGGGGGTGATTTAACAACATGGTTATGACAGTGATGAGGCTGGGACCGTAAGCAATAGGGGTGTTATTATACCAAAAATGTGGTAGTTGGTGCAATAACATACTTCTCGATACCACGGTAATAAAAAGATTTTCTAAGATTCCATGGACTTTAACTTGAAACATGAACTTCTCTATTAAAATATCAAAATGTCATAACAAGATATACAAAACATGTGCAGTAGAACATAGAATATCATAATAAAGTGCAATGAATGGTCATAGTGCAACAACTAGTGTCCCCATTCCAGACATGTTTTCAAAAGGTACCCTGCAAAAACAACAACAGTGTTTCTAACAGTTGCGTGACCAGAGACGTTACAACAAACAAAACACTAGGAGCCACAAAACCCTTTTGAAATTTTAAATGAAATAACACTGCATACAACGTTTTTTTTGCCTTTGTGCAAAACAAACTATACTGTGTTACAGTTAAGAAATCAATGAACGACTGCAGAGAAAATTAAATAACATTTCTGCATTTTGAACTCTGAAGAAAAGACGTTGGGTTGATGGTTTTGTAAACTAGGGTTAGACCTGTCAACTGGGCTCGAATGCCAAAACCTCCACAGCTGTTCAGGGTGAAGGACGCACAGCCCTGTGGGTCTTGTACCCTGAAGAGCTGTGTTCAGGTGTTCAGGTGTTCAGGTGTCGTGTCTACCAAGAAGTGTAGCTTTCGCAGCCACTCTGGCTGTTCCCGCTCAAGAAATGTGAGCCCTTTGCTACCCAGGAAGGTTTTCACTTCTTCCAGACATGCCGCAAAGCCTTTTTTAGCACGTCGCCTCTGGACAGCCACCGGACTTTGTTGTGCAGCAGGAATACGTGCTTTCCAGCTCATCAAGGTAACAAACGGAACTGACGGTGATTTAAACTTTTTGCCATTATTTTGCTCACAATCTGAATGACAACATTCATTACTTCTGTGCAAAGGAAATGTTTAAGATATGACTGAGATACAGGCTTGAATCCACATAGGGAGACCCATCCATTTTTCCGGGCAGTCATTTAACTGAAGTGTTGCAGTCTTAGACCAGTTAATTTTAAAGCCTGGTAAGCTTCCATAGTCTTCGCATAGAGATAGAAGGTGAGGAAGAGACTGAGATTGATTTTCTAAAAAGATCAAAACATTGTCCACAAATACAACACATTCTCACTCCCATCTCGTAAAATATGGACGCTTGGTCAGTTGCCTTTGTCGGTGTTGACGCTAAAAGTTTCCTTTGTCAAAATGAACAAATAAACATTTTCAAGAACCTTAACCAAGGCTGAATCAAAGTCAAAGTCAAAGTACTTTTTATTGGTCTCCCAAAGGAGAAATTTGCTTTGGACACTGAGCAACTTACTTAGCTGCAAAAGTTACAGACATAACGACAAGCATAGGGTTAAAAACAATTAAAGGACAACATACAGCAAACATATATGGGCTACTCGAGGACCTGTGTGCAAATTGCAGATATACGATGTCTTATACTAAATAAGATAAAAGCCATACTTCAAAACAAAACCAATTTCATTCATCCATCACAGTCACAGATATACATAAAAATAATCATAATAATACATTCATCTCTGTTAATTAATGAGCTTTACTGCGATGAGTGCTTATATCTGTTATATTTTCACAAAGGAACCCTGTACCTCTTTCCTGAATTCAACCGCTCAAACTGTGAAAACAAAACATGAGAGTTATCAGACAGAATGGTCTCAGCCTGCCTGATTGTTGCCTGTTCAAAAAGCTCCTGCGGGTTGAGAGGTGCAGGTGTTCCCATCATTTTACCTGCCGTCTTAACCAGATTAAAAATCTGGGTTTTAGATTTTACTGTCAAATTCCCAAACCAGCTGGTAATACCATACCGAAGAATTGACTCTATTGTTGCTTTATAGAAGATTAAAATAATATTTTTACAGACCCCAAACACTCTGAGCCTGCGCAAGAAGTGGAGACGTTGGTGAGTTCTGGCACAGACATTTGTTACATGTGTGCACCAACTCAAGTCCTTGTCAATGTACACTCCTAGATATTTAAAAGAGGACACCTGCTTGATGTCATGACCATGGATGGATACAGAGATCTGGTCTCCAGCTGATCTGGGATCTCCCAGCATTTCCAGAGTTTTTCTTGTGTTAATATGAAGTTGGTGTGAATCACACCAGTTGACAAACTTGTCCACAGCAACCTGGTGGACGCTTGTATTGCTTTCTCTAGTAAGCAAACTGAGAAGGACAGTGTCGTCTGAAAATGTTACTATATGTTGGTTTGGCTCAGAGCTGATGCAGTCATTGGTGTACAATGTAAACAAGAGGGGAGAACTGACACACCCTTGGGGGGCGCCAGTGCTGCACATGGTTATATCAGACAGGACAGAGTTAAACTTCACCTGCTGTGGCCTGTTTGACAAGAAAGAGTGATACCACCTGATTAAAAAAGGATTTACATTTAACTGAACTAATTTCCTAAGCATGATATCTGGTTGGATTGAGTTAAAGGCAGAACTGAAATCAACAAAAAGCAATCTGGCATATGCATCAGGACTTTCAAGGTGCTTCAGATTAAGGTGCATTATTGTTGATATGGCATCACTTGTGCTACAATTTTTTGTGTACGCAAATTGGTATCTATCTAACAATAGATCCACATCAGTATGGAGTTTCTCTATCATAAGCCTTTCCATTGATTTAAAAACATTAGAGGTAATAGCCACCGGCCGATAATCATTATTCTCCTGGGGACAGACCTTTATAGGTACTGGAATAATAATAGATTTTTTCCACAGATTTGGTATTGTGAACATATCTATAGAAAGCTGGAATAGTTTATGCCAGGCTGGTGACAGTTCTTCTGCAAAAGTTTTTAAAAGAAAAGCAGACAGGTTATCAGGGCCGGTTGCTTTGGTTGTTTGTATTTTTTTGAATACCTTAGTAACAGCATGCGGTTCAATTATGATTCTATCCAAGTTCACATTACAAATTACATTCTCTAACACTACAGCACATTCCCTTGCATTATCAGTGTTAAAACGTATATAAACACTGATAATCTCATTTCTCTATCTTACCCCTACCCCCCCTTGTTTTTGCGCGTTCGCGCGGGACCTAGTGCTGTCCCAATTCCTATTTCGACCGAGGGGTAGGGCTAAGACCAAGGGCTGTATGGCCCTCAAACCAAGTGAGGACTCGAGCTTACTTGTAAACACAGCAAGCAACAATGGCTGCCGCATCGACCGGAGAGATCCATAAATGGAAGTATTTTCGGCTAAAATAATTGATTTAAAAGTTACGACAGTCTTGTTTTGTGGTCTATGTACCAGTCCTGTAGACATATACTTGCAACCAAGCTCTTAATTGAAACTTTATAAAAATCGCTAGCTTGCGCTAACGCTTATGGCTAACCGCTAACGTTGATTTGCACAACAGTCCCGCCTTTCTCTGCCTTGAATGGACTGTATACATCGCATATAAGAATTGTATATATTAACGGCCTATGATACATTCGTTCTTAATTCCCACGTTGTTAAAAATTGCTAGCGTGCTGATAGTGCAAGCTTTGCAGAACATAGTACACTACTTGCTTAGGATATATTGATACATGCTGTGCATTGCATTCTCAACATTGAATCTCATGCACAGTATATTAAAAGTATTTTGTTGTTCCAGTCCAGCCCTGCCATGTGCTTTGTTCTGGTGGGAGACGTAGCCAGTAGCTAGCTATGTGCTTTGTTGTAGGAAAAGGGAAAGGAAAAGTATTATATGTTGTTGATTTTCTGTACAGTTTACCGTGCTGTATCACACAGAGAAGCCAGAGGAAACCCTTCAGCTCATCGCATTTCGGGCACAAAATGAACAACGGTTTCTGAAATCGAAATACGCTGCAAAAAAACAATGGGAGTGAGTCATGCGTTTGTAATATCAGTTCATTATTATTGTATTGGAACTGTTACTGTATTGTGATCATTTGTAATTAATCCCTGTTAA
This sequence comes from Etheostoma perlongum, assembly GCA_026937815.1. Taxonomy (NCBI): domain Eukaryota; kingdom Metazoa; phylum Chordata; class Actinopteri; order Perciformes; family Percidae; genus Etheostoma; species Etheostoma perlongum. The sequence goes on from CM049371.1 coordinate 38,809,558, forward strand.
TGTACATGTACATTTTGTTGTTTATGATACAGGAAACTGACGAAAGAAATGGGGTTGGAGGGAAAAGTAACAGGCCAACAGGCATCCAAAAAGTGGGGAAACCTCAAGCAAAAATACAAGGTATGTGGTGTTCAGTTAAAGAAAATAAAACTCCATCTTCGCTCTCAAAACAATAGAATGCAATGAATGAATACTGTATGGTGTTGTGTGTCCTTCCAGGACTTAAGCACTCCCAAAACAGGGTCTGGCACAGATAGGGGGGAAGTGACCGCTGCAACATGGCAGTTTTATGAAGACATGCACAAGGTGTTGGGTGCCAGGCCCTCAATCGACCCTCCTGTAGTGGTGGCATCATTTTTGGATGAGCATACGCCAATCCTCATGGTATGTAATGCAGTACATCTTGTGTTCTGGAATATCAAAATAGCAGAATGTTAACATGTTAGCCAAGGGAAAAGGGGCAGGGGTAAGATAGAGAAATGGGATTCAGCCCAAGTCTAGTTTCTCTGAAATTTTTTCTTTCTCAGATGTTTACAGTAAAAAACAATACACTTTTTAACTGAGTTGTAATTTTTAGATTCACAATTGAAAAGCCCATTTGCTGCCTTTTTAAAAGTATCCAGTTATAGTTGTTTCACTCAGGGAAAGTAAAGTCAGAAAAACTGTTTATTAATTATTCCTTAATTCTTCCCAGGATAATTCATTCAGAGCTGCTAAAAGCAAGCACACGTTCAAAGTCTCCTCTGTTTGCTGTACAAGCACTTCAGGGTGTGGACACCTGTATCTATAATGAACTTTTAAGATGAGGGTGTGGCAGTAAGATCAGCACTCTCTCTAAATAACCCCGAGGCAACAACACTTAAAAGATGCTGCAGGAAAAACGTAAACTAGAGTCGTAACGCCCTGTTACGACTCTAGTTTATGCTTAGGGTAAGCTAGGAAGCAACATATACCCAAGAAACCATATACCCAAATTACCATTATTGGTGTTCGGCTTCATCTCTCTTTTGGTAATTTGGGTATACAGTTTATGTTACTTCCTAGCTTCCCCTAGGCATAAACTAGAGTCGTAACAGGGCCCATTATGTTTCTCCTGCAGCTATCTTTTAAGCGTTGCCTCTGGGTTATTTAGAGAGAGTGTTGATTTTACTGCCAAACCCTCATCTTAAAAGTTCACTATAGATACAGGTGTCCACACCCTGAAGTGCTTGTACAGCAAACAAAGGAGACTTTAAACTTGTGCTTGCTATTAGCAGCTCTGAATTATCCTGGGAAGAATTAAGGAATAATTAATAAACAGTTTTTCTGACTTTACTTTCCCTGAGTGAAACTACTATAACTGAATAGCTCACCTGGAACGAGTCCGACTTACTGCCGAGAACCCGGAGACAGCTCTCGCTTTGGTCATACAGAGATTGGATAGCCCTGAGAAGGGACCCCTCACCCCATACTCCCCCGGCACCATCCACAGTGTCTCCAGGGGGCCCGGTCATACGCCTTCTCCAGATCCACAAAACACATGTAGACTGGTTGGGCATACTCCCAGGCTCCCTCCAGGATCCTTGCGAGAGTGAAGATCTGATCCGTTGTTTTACGACCAGGACAGAATCCGCATTGTTCCTCTTCAACTCGAGGTTTGACTATCAGCCGAACCCTCCTTTCCAGTACCTTTGAGTAGACTTTACCAGGGAGACTGAGAAGTGTGATACCCCTTTAATTGGCACACACGTTCTTGTCCCCCCTTTTTGAAGAGTAGAACCACCACCCCCAGTCTTCCTTAGGCACTGTCCCAGACTTCCACGTAATGTTAAAGAGAAGCTTACCAGGCTTTAAAATTAACTGGTATAAGTCTGCACTACTTCATTTAAATGACTGCTCGGAAAAATGGATGGGTCTCCCCATGTGGATTCAAGTCCGTATCTTAGTGGTTAAAATTAATGTGTGAGCTCTATGCTACCTCTCTCCCCTCCTCCTGTCTATTGCCGTAAATTAAAATCAGCAGTATCTAAATTTATCTGGAAAGGGGAAACGGCCGCGACTAAAGATGTCTACAGATAACGAAAGAGAATGGTGGTCCTTTGTAATAAGGCCTCTCCTCACTTGGTTTAACCCAAATGTGTCTGTTTCTGGCATACCTTAGAAAATGCTATGACAGAGCCTTGGTCACTCCATGACGTTCTTTTTGCCAAAATGTCTAACAAACATTATCTCACATCTTATCAAGACTTGAAACAGCTTGTAACTGGCTAACTTGTTCCCCTTCATTCAAAAACTTAGCACTCCCAATTGGTTGGAGGCCAATAACAGCCCCACAATGGGAAAAAGGGAAGCCCCCTTTTTCCCATTGTGGGGCTGTTATCTAAAAGACATTTTTAGCGAGGTTGGATTGTTACCTTTTTCTGACTTGCAGAACACGTTCAATCTACCACGTTCTTCTCTTTTTTCTTTTACCTTCATTTAAAAGGCGTATGGTGTCCCTTGGCAGAGGGAGAAGAGCTTTATCAGTTCTTAGTGATATCTGGCCTCTCTGGCCTTCCTATTGAGAGGCTCTGGGCATGGGATTGCCTAGGCCTGGGTATCAATCTCGACTGGCGTGATGTATGGTCTAATATCCTAGAAGTATCACGCAATCCAGACCATCAGCAGATTCACTACAACTTCATTCAAAGGACTTATCTCACCCCCGGGTAAATGCACCATATGAAAATAATTAACAGCCCTTTCTGCCCAATAATAGCATGTGGTACATTTCAATCAGGAGAGAGGAACAGTATAAAGCAGCTTAGGACAAATGAGTTCTGTGAGAGGACTTTGCAATAGACCTTTTTCACAGACACAGACAGGTCATGTCTGAACAACCATCGGTGGCATTCTCACATGAGGCCAAATGGCCAAATATCGGCCTTGGATCAGAGATTTCAAGAACCTTAACCAAGTCCAGTTGATCTTGAATTTAACTTTTCTTTTAAAAAAGCAGTAATCTATTTAACTAATCTGTATTTTTGAGGTTCACAATTTAAAAGTTGCTGCCCTTTTTTTCCAATATTAGTAGTTTCACTCAGGGAAAGTGAGGACAAGAAATAAAATAATTTCTTAATTCTTCCCAGGATGATTCAAAGCAGCTGCACAAGTTCAAAATCTCCTCAGGGAGAGGAGGACACCTGTATCTTTATGTACTTTTAATATTACGGTTGGAAGTAAAATCAAATAATCCCTGAGCATTTTCACAGGCACAAGGGCTTTTTAGTTGAAAACCACTCATGTTTGGTCTCACCATTAAGTCCCACCTTGACCCGCGGCTTATTGACTTGTGTTGACTTAAAATATTTTATGTTTTTGGCACTTGGTTTTCGTCACACTGTTTGATCAGTTAAATCACATGTATTCAGGGCATCAGTTGTGGCTATTTAACTGAGGCAGAGATCAGACTGACATCCAGACGGACGAGGAACAAGGAACGAGACTACTCCACTACTTCACCTGAGGTGAGTCCCGTTTGTCTCTCTGAGTTTCAATAGAACAGAAAAGGACATTTAAAGGTATCAAATTTCAGTTTAAAGATCTAAACACTTTGAGCTGCTCTCAGATCTTCATCAGGCATAGAAACTAAAAAAACACTTAGAATCTAAAAGACTTCAGAGGACATGAGGGGGATTCCTAGTTCAAAATCTATTTATAATCATATCTGTCACTTATTGTCTGTAAAAACTAGCAGAATTTGGTTCAAAGATGACTTTCTTGTCTGTTAAGGTGGGGTAAGTTCCTGGTGAAACTAATTTAGTGGCCAGTTAGTCTCTCTCAGCCTTCAGAGCACTTCAGTTTCATCGTGGTTGAGTTGTTTATGCATGTTCTGTGTCTGTGTATATATATATATATATTATATAATTGTTCCTGTGTGTTACTAGATTGTATTCCAGCTGCAGAGTGCTGTGAGAGCCCTGAACCATGCGTCCTGTTGTGGTTACAGCCATCCTTCTTCTGGTGGTGCTGATGTTCACTTCGGTCTCTGCTGCCTGTAAGAACACACAGTCACTAAATAATCAGTCTACACAGATAACAGGAACAAGACGTGGCCGGGTCCAGGGTTCGAGTACGACCCGAGACAATTTCCTGCCTGTCTTCCCTCTCTTGCTCCTTTCTCACCTAGCTGCTCTGTCCATTAAAGGCAGAAAATAAAATATTGAATAAAATCATCTTAAAAAAACAAAAATTGACAGAACAACTTCTTTCTGTGATACAGGGGATCCCGCAGAAACGTGTAAGACCAAATATCCGGCCATACCGTGTAGAAACACAAACCTCGGTGAAGGCTGGTCCCAGATGGGTAACGACCGCTGTGTGAAGGCATTCTACGATACTGAGCATTTGGTCCAAGCTGATGCAGAGGTGATAAAACACACACATCTGACTACAGACAGTAAATGTGACCTCATCCTGTTCAGACAGTCTTTCAAGTTCAGCAAAAGATTTGAGGAAACTTTGACTTGAGAACAAGATTTTATTTTTTTGGCTTGTGACATTTAATAGTATATTCTATAAGTATATTCTGATTACTGAGGTACAGCTATGGAAGGTCATCTGACCCAGTATTTAAAATTAAAAGAACAATAACCAATACATTGATATTTTTGTCAACGTTATAATGAAAGGTGAAATGTATTTTTTGGATAAAAGAATTTATCATCATTCAACATTTTATAAAGGTGGTCGTGTGTTTTCTATCTCCTCAGAGCAGAGGTTAGGGGAATGTGAACGGGCTTCGTGATGGCAGACCGGATCAATTTCCGGGTTGAGCGGGAATAGATCAAATAAGCGAATTAACATGAAAAATGATGAATTATCAGTGGAGACTAATTCTCTTGATTTGTGTTCATTTCAGATAGCCTGTAGAAAACGCCGAAAGGGCTATCTGGTATCGATCCACGATGCGGTGGAGCTGAATCAAGTCATATGTGCCATGTACAGAGCCACCCCCGGAAAAGCTCACTACTGGATCGGAGGCTTCCGTGAGCAGGTAAGCAGTAAATGTTTCTGTTCATGAAGCCCTAGTTAGCCCTAGATCAACACATTCTCAGGAACAGGTTTGTATGATATTGCTCAAACTTATGCACAATTCATATAATGTACTACACATTTGTGGTGGCTGCTGGCCCGTCACATAAAGAGTGGCCACATGACAGTTAAGTGTAGCGGTCTAATAGTTGAATGTAGCTGAGAAAATAAGATTCTGAACCGGGTCCAGAGCTCAAACACGCCCCCCTCCAGTTGAAAGCCCTGTGTATAAACTTTGAGATGGCAATATTTAAAATGCATTTTGTTGCAAAACATTCCAGTTATTTTCTACTTATTGTATGTCTTTACTTCAAGTAATGTGTAATTTGATTAAAATTAAACTACAAAAAGTACATCTCTGTCTTCCCTTTAATAAATGTAAAATCTGAGAGATAAGATATGCATTCTTTCATTAGAAAAAATATATGCTATCGTTAATAGTTGAGAAAATGTACAGTTCAAACCTGTCAGCCAACAAATAACCATTAGTAGTTGGAAGCAGGTAATTGGTGACGGAGTGGAAAGATAATCTGATGATAATTGGCCATTTGGCCAAGTAGTCTACCTCAGGCAATCATTTGTTTTCTGTTTGTCTTTTTAGTATCTAGGATATTTTAAGTGGGTTTGGATGGATGATAACAGTAAATTTGCTTACACCAACTGGGCTCGTGGCCAGCCTGACTTCTATCTGTTTAAAGAGTGGTGCATTGAGATGAACTATCGGGGTAAGTAAACACATGGTTAAGGAGGAGAGGTAGTAGGTTATAATAAATTGATTAATTTTTTATTGATAGATTTTACCTCAGACAAGATAAGAGAGTCTATGATGAAGGAGTGTAATTATTAAAGAAGCACAACAAAGGTCAAAGTAGAGGGCTATAAAGGAAGAACAGGACCTTCATTTTTAACTGCATGCGATCTTTTCTACTCATAGAATATGATTAATCTATTTCTTTGTGTGATTGAGAGTTGGGAACATTGAACACTTCTCCAGACCATAAAGACCAACAAACCCTATACAGGATGTGCTTCCTACTGACACTGATTAACATGTTTCTTTCAGACTGGGGACTCTGGAACGATGTGAACTGTAAAGAGAAGAAGCCCTACGTGTGTGTAATGAATCTCGAGTAGTTCAGAGAGAACCTGAAGAGCAGCAGGTGGACCAGTCTGCTTCAGCTGGAACCACTGCAAGCTTTTACATTTACTGCAATAAATATTCAGCATCAGAAAACATGTTGATGGTTCCTGTTTCTTGTCCTGTTTGCCACTGATACATCTGTCCTCATGTCATCATTAGGGATGTCTGTATCATCCAGAGCTAGTTTGTGATTATTGTCTTTAAAAAGGCTTAAAATGCTAACTCTTGTTCTAAAATTTTCAAACCTTATTTCTTAATAGCAACTTGAACGTAGTTTCACAAATGTGGTCCAATATCGGTATAAAACATATCCTGCAAGCTTTGTAACGATTGGAAAAACAGTGCACTTTGTTGAAAATGCATACAACTGATTTGTAAAAAACATTTATTTTCTAATATAATTCTAATATAATATTCTCTGAAGCGCTTAACATCCCTGGCTATAATATGTTCAGGAGAGACAGAAGGAGCAAAAGGTGGTGGTGTCATGATATACATAAAAAACAATATTCAGTGGAAATTCAATGGCCCGAATGATCATGAACTGGAATGTTTAAATATCGTACTATCACCACAAATGTTTTTTACAATCATTGTGGTATATATTGCCCCCCCCTCTTCAGATGCCACTTTTTATGATAAGTTTGAAAAATATGTATTAACAATCTAACTTAAACAAAGAGACCATTATTTTGGGGGATATCAACATAAACTGGGAGGACACATCATGTAGAAAAAGGATTAAAAAAATAACTGACAAATACGATCTAGTCCAAATGATCAAAGGGCACAATAATCACCACATCAAGCAGCACCCAGATCGATTTAGCATTTACTGCTGGTCTTTTTAATCACAATTTGATCCTTGTGGCCAGAAAGCTCTCTAAAAAGAGATTTGCATGTTCTGTCAGAGAGCGTGAGTTTGTTGGAATCCCAAAAAAAACACCAGGAAGGATTTAATAGTCCCGTCCACCAGATTGACTGGGATCACATATTGTTGGGAACAAATTGTGAACTGGATTGTGAATCTTTTGTAGCAACAATTAAGAGAACAATTAAAGATTTTAGCTGTAAAGTTAAACACAAATACAATAAAAATATACAGTACTTCCCTGGATGAACTCTGACATACTCAAACTAATGAAAGAGAGGGATCTTGCGTTAAAAAATGTAATTAAAATAAGTCAGCTACTGCTAAAAATCTGTTTACAACATTGAGGAATAAAACTGTTAAAGCTATATGCAAGGCCAAAGCTGATTTTTTTCTTGGCTATAATATAAAAGGCAAACGGGGATTCTAAAACAATTTGGAACCAACTGAAAAAACTTGTAGGACAGGACAAAAGAAGGAAACAACTTTTAGAAATTAAGATAAATGGACAAATTACAAACTCAACTCAAACAAAGTTGCAGATGCCTTCAATCAGTTTTTCATTTAATCTGTATCTACTATTGCCCAAAGCATCCCATCTAACAATCTAAATAGTTGTCAGATTTTTCAATCTAGGCACAGTCACAGAATCTGAAGTCTTACAGACAATAAGAACACTAAAAGCTTCCAGAACTAGAGACATATTTGGCATAAATGTGTGCATGCTGAAACAACTCAGTTCCAGATTATTAACATCAGTAACCAAAATTGTCAATCTCTCCATTATTGAGGAAGTATTTCCAAGTGTGTGGAAGTAAGCTGCTGTTGTTCCAATTTTCAAAAATGGAGATCCATTGTGAGTGGACAATTACAGACCAATCAGCATCATACCTACAGTGTTAAAAGTCGCAGAGAAACTAATTTACCAACAAATAACACATTTGAATGGCACAAAATTTTCCCTTCATTCAGTTCAATTTGGTTTCAGAACTCAACACTAAACGGAAATTGTTTTTTAATGAAAAATATCAAACATTTACTGGATAAAGGTGGCGTGGTTGGAGCTGTGTTTCTTGATCTAAAAAAAAGCCTTTGACACTGTAAACCATAAAATATTATTAACCAAACCAAGAAAATGTAAATTCTCCTCAGATAAAAGGGATTGAATCATATCTATCGGATTGTTCACAGTACGTCAAGATCAGTGATTACCACTCGCTGCCCCTCGCCATATCCAAAGGGGTGCCTCAAGGTTCTATTTTGGGGCCTCTGCTATTTTCACTTTATATAAACAACCTTCCTTCAGTTTGTCCAGACGTCTGTATTCAGATGTATGCAGATGATACAGTGATTTATACCCATGGTAAAAACACAAAACAAGTTGTTGAAAAACTTACAGTCTATGGCCCATGAATGGCTAAATCAATCCTACTTGAAACTTAATGTATATAAAACAGTTTAAATGTACTTCTCTAAATCAAACATTGCAAATAATCAGGCAGATATTTATGTGACTGTGGAAATAATAAAAGCTGAGTCAGAATTCAAATACCTAGGCATCTTAATAGACTCTAAACTAACTTTTAAATCATAGATAAAAAAGGTCTGCAATCGAGTCAAATTTAATATCCCAAGTTTCCGGTTCATAAGATAACACTTGTCACTTCAAGCAGCTAAAATGTTCATGTACAGTACGGTTCTGTCTCACAACCTGATCACAGGCAAACAAAACAACACTAAAATCTTTAGTCAGACCCTCAAAGTTCTGGATAAAAAAACATTAAGATATCACCATTGTACCATTGTACAAAAGAATAAGCTTTTAAGTTGGAAAAATGTCATCAAGTTTTCAAACCTCTGTCGGTTATACAAAATCATCCATGGTCTTTCATCTCCTCCACTCAGTCAGTTTGTAACCATCAGGAACACCACGCAGAGAGAAACACGAGGGTCGGCCCGAGGAGATCGGGTTGTTCCAGTCAGAGGGCCTTTTCAGTCACAGCAGCACGGGAGTGGAACTCTGTCCCTCAGAACATCAAAAACAACAAAAACAAAAACAAACAAAACACATCTAAAAAAGACATGTCAGTATTAATACAAATACGTATTTTTACTCAACCCAACCGTGCTGCCACTTGTGTCTCTATTGTCTTCCACTTGGAACGGAATTTGAAAAGTTTTAGTTGTTTTACTACTTTATATTTGTATTGTTGACTGTAATCTTATTGTTGTTGTTTTTTAGGTAGACAATTTTAAGATCTGTCCAGGGACAACGGATGAAAAACAGCCTTTTGGCTAATTCGGATGCATTCCCGTCCCTGTAAAATAAATTAATAAAAAAAAAAGTTATTGTGCATCTAAAGGGTCACCTAGTGGTCAATTTGAATGAGACGTGCAGTGTATGTGTGAGGTCATTATTTAGACATTTCCTGTAAGTTTTGTGTTGATTGGCATTGATGGCAAAAGTTTTCACTTCCCATACTCAAGTAGAAGTACAGATAATTGTGTTAAAATACTCTGGTAAAAGTAGAAGTACTTATTTAACTTCTTTTATCAAGTAAAAGTAAATGGATTTTAAATGGATGCCTGCCAATAGGCCTAAAACATCCCATATATGATTATTGTGACAGAGACTGGGACAAGGATGATTGGGAATCTGTCGTGCTGTCTTGTAGTGGTGCATCAAGTGCAGTAGCCTTCTGTATTGACAATTAGATTTAATTTAAACAATAATAATGGTAACTCATGCAAACTATGTGTATTTGTGTTTGTGTGGTTCTGCAAATAAATAAATAATGTTGTAAAGGCTACAATACACAATTCAATTCAATTTCAATTAAATTTTATTTATAGTATCAATTCATAACAAGCATTATCTCGAGACACTTTACAGATAGAGCAGGTCTAGACCACACTCCAGAATTTACAAGGACCCAACAGTTCTAGTATTTTCCTACAGAGCAAGCAACAGTGCGACAGTGGCGAGGACTAAACAGAAGGAAAACTTCTGTTTAGGCAGAAACCTCGGTCAGACCCAGGCTCTTGGTAGGCGGTGTCTGATGACCGGTTGGGGTTACAATGAAGAGTGGCAATAACAGTCACAAAAAAATAGTAGTATGTAGTAATTCTTTGTAGTAGTTCATGGCATAGCAGGGCACTGTCCATTACAAGGCACAGCAGGACTTTTAGCAGGGCACAGCAGGGCATAGCAGGATGTAGCAGGGCATTGCAGGACGTGTAGCGGGACCATGGCGACAGCTGCAACCATGATTTTGGGGCCTCCCTGATCCAAGGAAACACGCTGGGGGAAAAAGAAATAAGGACTCGGGAATGACTCCAAAAGAGAGCTAGGTTTAACAAGCATTTCTGGGACATGGATGCACATAAATGGAAAGATAGAAAGATAGATCATGAGAGAAGAACTTGGTGTGTCAAAGGAAGTCCCCAGCAGTCTAAAACTATAGCAGCATAACTAAGAGAGACAGGTTAAAGAGAGGAGCCTGGTCAGGCCAAAAATCTCCCCAACCAGATCCCATCCCTCTGTCTAGAGGAGATGGTGGGAGAGAGAGAGAGAGTAAGAGAGAGAGAGACATCATCCCCTGTCTACATCCATCCCTCTGTCTGGAGGAGGTGGATGAGAGAGAGAAAGAGATCCATCCCTCTGTATAGAGGAGGTGGATGGAGAGAGGAGTTTACAGTAAAAGAGTAAAGAGAGAGACATCATCCCTGTCTACATCCATTCCCTCTGTCTAGAGGAGGTGGATGGGAGAGAGAGAGAAAGTAAAGAGAGAAGACTGTTTATCATCCCCCTGTCTACACCCATAATTCATTCAGAGGAGGTGGATGAGAGAGAGAGATCCATCCCCCTGTCCAGAGGAGTTTGGACAAGTGAGAGAGAGAGAGAGATCCATCCTTCAAAGGGGTGGATATAGGAACAATATCGTATAGGAATCATATATTTAGCAATGCAAATATAATAGTAAAGCCCATAATAGCCCTTAATATTGAACAATTGAAAAGTGAGAATAGTGCAGAGAATAGATAATCTGTCGGTGTCTAGCTAGACACACACTCCGAACTCTTGTTTGCTAAAAACGCAGTCATAAGTGATGATTCTCTCCGACCAATCAGCAGTCTGCAAGTTTCCATGTGTCTGTTTCGCATACCTTAGAAAATGTATGACAGCCTCAGCTCGCTTGGAACTTCGACTGAGGTAGTACTAAAAAATTACCTAAATTATTTAAAAGGCTAACAATGTAGGCATTTAAAGTACCTGGTAAAGACAATCCCAGAAACTAGCTCTGGATGATACAGACATCCCTAATGATGACATGAGGACAGATGTATCAGTGACAAACAGGAAAAGAAACAGGAACCATCAACATGTTTTCTGATGCTGAATATTTATTGCAGAAAATGTAAAAGCTTGCAGTGGTTCCAGTTGAAGCAGACTGGTCCACCTGCTGCTCTTCAGGTTCTCTCTGAACTACTAGACCTTCACTGCACAAACGTAGGGCTTCTTATCAGCACAGTTCACATCGTTCCAGCGTCCCCCGTCTTAAGAAACATGTTAATCAGTGTCAGTAGGACACATCCTGTATAGGGTTTGTTAGTCTTCATGATCTGGAGAAGGTTTAAATGTTCCAAACTCTCAATCACAAAAAGAAATAGATTAATCATATTCTATGAGTAGAAAAGATCGCATGCAGTTAAAAATGAGGGTCCTGTTCTTCCTTTATAGCCCTCTACTTTGTTTGTTGTGCTGCTTTAATAATAACACTCCTTCGTCATAGCCTCTCTTATCTTGTCTGAGGTTAAATCTATCAATAAAAAAATAATCAATTTATTATAACCTACTACCTCTCCTCCAAAACCATGTGTTTACTTACCCCGATAGTTCATCTCAATGCAGTACTCTCTAAACAGAAGGAATCAGGCTTTACAGATCTAAAAAGACAAACAGAAAACAAATGATTGCCTGAGGTAGACTACTTGGCCAAATGGCCAATTTCATCAAATTCATTTTCCAATTCACCAATTACCTGCTTCCAACTACCAACGGTTATTTGTTGTCTTTTTGAAAACATTTTCTCAACTATTAAAGGTAGGATATATTTTTCTAATGAAAGAATGCATATCTTATCTCTCTGATTTTTACATTTTTTTTTAAAGGAAGACAGAGATGTACTATTTAGTTAATTACCTTCCTTGAAATAAAGACATACAATTTTCCCAGATGCATTTTAAAATTGCCATTCAAAGTTTAGCTGCTAAAAGCAAGCTCTGGACCTTCAAAGTTCTTGTTTCTGTTTGCTGTACGGATATTTGGTCCTACACATTTCTGCAGGTGAGGAGTTTTTCTGTCAACACTTTTTTGATTATCTATATTTTATGAACTTTTAAAATCTTTAGTTCTCTCAATTGTTGCTAAAAAGATTCACAATCCAGTTCACAATTTGTTCCCAACAATATGTGATCCCAGTCAATCTGGTGTACGGGACTATTAAATCCTTCCTGGTGTTTTTTTGGGATTCCAACAAACTCACGCTCTCTGACAGAACAAGCAAATCTCTTTTTAGAGAGCTTTCTGGCCACAAGGATCAAATTGTGATAAGAAAGACCAGCTAACATAATGTATGATTTAAATATCCTCTCAGGTGGGTTGGTAAATGCTAAATCGATCTGGGTGCTGCTTGATGTGGTGATTATTGAGTCCTTTGATCATTTGGACTAGATCGTATTTGGTGATGATGTGTCCTCCCAGTTTATGTTGATATCCCCCAAAATAATGGTCTCTTTGTTTAAGTTAGATTGTTAATGAAAATGTTTCACTTCAACTTATCATAAAAATGGCTTTGGAAGAGGGGGGGGCGATATACCACAATGATTGTAAAAGACATTTGTGTTGATAGTACGATATTTAAACATTCCAGTTCATGATCATTCAGCCATTGAATTTCCTGACACTGGATATTGTATTTATGTATATCATGAGACCACCACCTTTTGCTCCTTCTGTCTCTCCTGAACATATTATAGCTTACTTAAGCGCTGCAGAGGGGGCTTTGTTACAGAGCCAGATTTCAGATATCAAGGTTTGAGCTTGAAATCACAATTTTATTATCAATTGTTTTTGTGTTGTCATCTGCTTTTCTCACATTGCCGTGAGCTGGACTGAGCTACATATCACACTGAATTGAAAATAAATGTTTTTTACAAATCAGTTGTATGCATTTTCAACAAAGTGCACTGTTTTTCCAATCGCTACAAAGCTTGCAGGATATGTTTTATACCGACATTGGAAATTTGAAACTAACAAACATTATTAAAAAAGGTTTGAAAATTTTAGAACAAGAGTTAGCATTTTAAGCCTTTTTAAACACATTAATCAAAAACTAGCTCTGGATGATAAAGACATCCCTAATGATGACATGAGGAAAGATGGATCAGTGACAAACAGGACAAGAAACAGGAACCATCAACATGTTTTCTGATGCTGAATATTTATTGCAGTAAATGTAAAAGCTTGCAGTGGTTCCAGTTGAAGCAGACTGGTCCACCTGCTGCTCTTCAGGTTCTCTCTGAACTACTAGACCTTCACTGCACACACGTAGGGCTTCTTCTCTTCATTGTTCACATCGTTCCAGAGTCCCCAGTCTGAAAGAAACATGTTAATCAGTGTCAGTAGGACACATCCTGTATAGGGTTTGTTGGTCTTCATGGTCTGGAGAAGTTAAATGTTCCAAACTCTCAATCACACAAAGAAATAGATTAATCATATTCTATGAGTAGAACAGATCGTATGCAGTTAAAAATGAGGGTCCTGTTCTTCCTTTATAGCCCTCTACTTTGACCTGTTTGTTGTGCTGCTTTAATAATTACACTCCTTCGTCATAGACTCTCTTATCTTGTCTGAGGTAAAATCTATCAATACAAAATTAACCAATTTATTATAACCTACTACCTCTCCTCCTAAACCATGTGTTTACTTACCCCGATAGTTCATCTCAATGCAGTACTCTCTAAACAGAAGGAAGTCAGGCTGGCCACCGGCCCAGTTGGTGTAAGCAAATTTACTGTCATCCGTCCAAACCCACTTATGAGTTCCTCCGATCTAAAAAGACAAACAGAAAACAAATGATTGCCTGAGGTTGACTACTTGGCCAAATGGCCAATTGTCATCAGATTCATTTTCCACTCCATCACCAATTACCTGCTTCCAACTACCAACGGTTATTTGTTGGCTGACAGGTTTGAACTGTACATTTTCTCAACTATTAAAAGGTAGGATATATTTTTTCTAATGAAAGAATGCATATCTTATCTCTCTGATATATACATTAATTAAAGGGAAGACAGAGATGTACTATTTAGTAGCACACCTTACTTGAAGTAAAAACATACAATAAGGAGAAAATAACTGGAATGTTTTGCAACCAAATGCATTTTAAATATTGCCATCTCAAAGTTTATACACACGGCTTTTAATCGGGGGGGCCATGTTTGTGTCCAGGAGAAGTTGAGACTTTCATCATGGAAACGGGTGTTTATGACCTCACAGAGCTCTGGACCCGGTTCAGAATCTTATTTTCTGAGCTACACTCAACTGTAAGACCACTACACTTAACTGTCATGTGACCACTCTTTATGTGACGGGCCAGCAGCCACCATAACTGTGTAGTATATTGTATGAATTGTGCATAAGTTTTAGCAATATCATACAAACCTGTTCATGAGAATGTGTTGATCTAGGGCTAACTAGGGCTTCACGAACAGAAACATTTACTGCTTACCTCTTTACGGTAGCCTCCGATCCAGTAGTGAGCTTTTACGGTGGTGGCTCTGTACATGGCACATATGACTTGATTCAGCTGCACCTGATTGTGGATCGATACCAGATAGCCCTTTGGGAGTTTTCTACAGGCCATCTGAAATGAACACAAATCAGGAGAATTAGTTTTCACTGATAATACATCATTTTTCATGTTAATTTGCTTATTTGATCAATTCTAGCTCAACCCGGAAATTAATCCGGTCCGCCATTACTAAGCCCGTTCACATTCCCTAACCTCTGCTCTGAGGCGACAGAAAACACACAACCACCTTTATAAAATGCTGAATGTTAAATTGGAGAACAATACATGCAAAACAGAGGGAGGTAAAATAAGGCTTTAAATCTTAATGAAAAACTTTCTCTTTAAAAAACATTATGTTTGTTTTTCCTTTTGATATTACACAATTGAAGCTTTTGCATTTCGGCTTTTCTTTTATCCAAAAAATACATTTCCCCTTTCATTATGACGTTGCCAAAAATATCAATGTATTTGTTATTGTTCTTTTAATTTTAAATACTGGGTCAGATGACTGACCATAGCTGTACCTCAGTAATCAGAATATACTTATAGAATATACTATTAAATGTCACAAGTCACAAAAATAAAATCTTGTTCTCAAGTCCTCTTTCCTCACATCTTTTGCTAAACTTGAAAGACTGTGTGAACAGTATGAGGTCACATTCACTGTCTGTAGTCAGATGTGTGTTTTATCACCTCTGCATCTTTATAGCTCAAATGTAGTATTGTAGAATGCCTTCACACAGCGGTTGTCACCCATCTGGGACCAGCCTTCACCGAGGTTCTTGTTTTTACACGGTGTGGCCGGATATTTGGTCTTACACATTTCTGCAGGATCCCCTGTATCACAGAAAGAAGACGTTTAGTTGATTTCTTGTTCCTGTAGTCTCTTTTTAAGATGATTTTATTCATTATTTTATTTTCTGCCTTTAATTGACAGGGCAGCTAGGGGAGAAAGGAGAGAGAGAGGGAAGACAGGCAGGAAATTGTCACTAGGCGTACTCGAACCCTGGACTCTGTGTCAAGGCATAAGCCTCTCAGTATGTGCACCTGCTCTACCCACTGAACCAACACGGCCACGTCTTGTTCCTGTTATCTGTGTAGACTGATTATTTAGTGACTGTGTTCTTACCGGCTGCAGAGTCTGACATGGACATCAGCACCACCAGAAGAAGGATGGCAGTAACCACAACAGGACGCATGGTTCAGGGCTCTCACAGCACTCTGCAACTGGACTATAATCTAATAACACACAGGAACAATTATATAATATATATATATAGAATATGCATAAACAAATCAACCAGGATAAAGCTAAAGTGGTTATAGCTCTGAAGGCTGAGAGAGACTAACTGGCCACTAAATTAGTTTCACCAGGAACTTACCCCACCTTAACAGACAAGAAAGTCATCTTTGAACCAAATTCTGCTAGTTTTTACAGAAAATAAGTGACAGATATGATTATAAATTGGTTTTGAACCAGGAATCCCCCTCATGTCCTCTGAAGTCTTTTAGTTGATTTCAAAGTGCAGGTGTTTTTTTTAGTTTTTATCCCTTATGAAGATCTGAGAGCAGCTCAAAGTGTTGAGATCTGAAAAACTGAAATTTGAAACCTTTAAATGTCCTTTTCTGTTCTGTTGAAACACAGAGAGACAAACGGGACTCACCTCAGGTGAAGTAGTGGAGTAGTCTCGTTCCTTGTTCCTCGTCCGTCTGGATGTCAGTCTGATGTCTGCCTCAGTTAAATAGCCACAGCTGATGCCCTGAATACATGTGATTTAACTGATCAAACACAAAACCAAATGTAAAAAATATAAAAAACTTAAGTCAACACAAGTCAATAAGCCCCGGGTCAAGGTGGGACTTAATGATGAGATCAAACATGAGTGGTTTGTTCAGAAAGGTGAAAGTTAAAAAGAGAAATGCAGAAGTGAGATATGTTCTATGAATTAAATTGTAGTGAATCTGCTGATGGTCTGCATTGCGTGATATATCTGGAATGCTAGACCATACATCATGCGCGTTGAGATTGATACCCAGGCCTGGGCAATCGCATGCCCAGATCTTCTCAATAGGAAGAGCAAAGCAGCCAGATGTCTCTAAGAAGTGATAAAGCCCAGAGACCATACCACAGTTTAGGCTGCACACTATATAACTTGGATAGGATGGATGGACAAAGCTCTCTGCCAAGGGACACCTTACGCCTTGAGTGCCGATCTTAATTGAAGTTAAAATAAAAAAGAGGAACGTGGCAGGTTGAATGTGTTCTGCAAGTCAGAAAAAGGCAATAAACCAACGTCGCTAAAAATGTATTATTGACAGTGAAGCCCCCTTTGTTCCCATTCTGGGGCTGTTATTGGCCTCCAACCAATCAGGAGTGCTGTGGTTTTGAATAAAGGGGAACAAGTTAGAAGATGTTACAGTTACTATGTGTTTTAGCCAATCTCCAGGTCTTGACAAGAAGTGAGATAATGGGGCCAAAGCTTAGCTGGCACTGTTTGTTAGACATTTTGACAAAACGAACGTCATGGAGTGACCAAGGCTCTGTCATAGCACTTTCAAAGGTACGCCAGAAAACAGACACTTCTGGGTTAAACCAAGTGAGGAGGGGCCTCGATACGAAGGACCAAAGATAATGTTGGAAGTTGGGAACTCAGAGGGCACCATCCTCTTTCGGTCTCACTAAACGTCACCAGTCACGGCCGTTTACCTTTCCAGATAGATTTAGATAAAACTGATTGGAATTGACAGCAATAGCCAGCAGGAGGGGAGTGAGGCAGCATAGAGCTCACACATTCATTTTAACCACTGAGATACAGGCTTGAATTGACATGGGGAGACCCATCCATTTTTCCAGAATGGTCATCAGAGAAGCTTCAGATAAGTTCCCATATCCAAGGCTCTACCCCTTCCTCTTGCCACCGGGCATAAACTATGGTCGTAACAGGGCCCATTACGTTTCTCCTGCAGCATCTTTTAAGCGTTGTTGCCTCGGGGTTATTTAGAGAGAGTGTTGATCTTACTGCCAAACCCTCATCTTAAAACGAGTTCCTTATAGATACAGGTGTCCTCCTCACCCTGAAGTGCTTGTACAGCAAACAGAGGAGACTTTGAACGTGTGCTTGCTTTTAGCAGCTCTGAATTATCCTGGGAAGAATTAAGGAATAATTAATAAACAGGTTTCTGACTTTACTTTCCCTGAGTGAAACAACTATAACTGGATAGTTTTAAAAAGGCAGCAAATGGGCTTTTCAATTGTGAACCTAAAAAATTACAACTGTTAAAACATTTACTGTTTTTTACTGTAAACATCTGAGAAAGATTACATTCGAGGGAAACTAGACTTGGTAAAGGTTCTTGAAAATGTTAATTTGTCCATTTTGACAAAGAAGACTTTTAGCTTCAACAACGACAAAGGCAACTGACCAAATGTCCGTAGTTTACGAGATGGGAGTGAGAATGAGTTGTATTTGCGGACAATAATTTGGTCTTTTTAGAAAACCCATCTCAGTCTCTTCTTCACCTTCTAACTGTGAAGAGTTATGAGGACAAAATGAGGACAATATGAGGACAACATGCAGAAAAAATGAGGACAATATGAGGACAACATGAAGACAACATGAGGACAATATAAGGACACCATGAAGACATGAGGACAACATGAGGACAACATGAAGACATGAGGACAACATGAGGACAACATGGGGCCAACATGAGGTCAACATGAAGACAACATGAGGACAACATGAGGACAACACGAGGACAACATGAGGACAATATGACGTCAACATGAAGACAACATGAGGACAACATGAGGACAACACGAGGACAACATGAGGACAATATGACATGAAGACAACATGACGACAACATGATGGTTAAAAACGGATATTTATACTTCATAATTCGTTTTTTTAGATGTTATATATTTATATTCATCACTCTACTTGCTCTGCCCACCCATATAGGCATTTATTTATTTTCATTCATATAACTAATAACTCGACTCCATGGTGTTTTTAACTGTGTCTGTAAACTTTGCACGTAGTTTTGACTCCAGCGTACTGTAGTATGGCAATAAAGAAATCTTGAATATTGAAATCTTGAAGATCAATTTCCAAAAAGATGATTTTTAAATTCCTCTTTTTAATCAACTTTAGCATGAGTTCATAAAGTTATGGGCATTGTTTAATACCCGCCAAATGGCAAGTAGTTGTTCATATTTTACCAGCCACTCACTAGACTACCTTCTTTATTATTATTATCATCATCTTTATATTTTACAAACATGTTAAACATTCAATGAACAGTTTGGCATCAGGAGAAAGTTAAAAAATAAAAAATAAATAAATAAATAAAGCATCCTTTCTATTCAGTGAAAATATTTTTGTAATAATTGCTTGAGAGAGAAAAAAATTGACATATAAATATATACAAATAAATAAAAATTAAAGAGTGGATTAGAATATAAACATCAAAAACATAAATACATTATTACAAAGACAAGATGAGATGGGCTAAGGCTATATAGTTATTATTCCTTAAAATGTACTCAATAGACTACCATTGTTGTTTTTTGGCCGACTGCAGACTTTCTCAGCATTTGGCTGGTGGATGGGGCTAATTTTGAACTCTGGTCTTACAAAGCTCAGTACGGAGCTGTTACGTGATGTATAGCGCCCCCCTCTGGCGGATAGTATGGGTGTCACTCCCCGGAGCTGTTACGTGATGTATAGCGCCCCCCTCTGGCGGATAGTATGGGTGTCACTCCCCGGAGCTGTTATGTGATGTATAGCACCCCCCTCTGGCGGATAGTATGGGTGTCACTCCACGGAGCTGTTATGTGATGTATAGCACCCCCTCTGGCGGGTATGGGTGTACGGAGCTGTTATGTGGTGTCACCCCCTCTGGCAGATAGTATGGGTGTCACTCCACGGAGCTGTTATGTGATGTATAGCACCCCCCTCTGGCAGATAGTATGGGTGTCACTCCCACGGAGCTGTTATGTGATGTATAGCAAATTTGGGATATTAAATTTGACTTGATTGCAGACCTTTTTTATCTGTGATTTAAAAGTTAGTTTAGAGTCTATTAAGATGCGTAGGTATTGGAATTCTGACTCAGCTTTTATTTTTTCCCCTATCACATAAATATCTCCCTGATTATTTGCAATGTTTGATTTAGAGAAGTATTGAAACTGTTTTATATACATTAAGTTTCAAGCAGGATTAATTTTGCCATTCAGACATGGGCCATAGACTGTACATTTTTCAACAACTTGTTTTATGTTTTTACCATGGGTATAAATCACTGTATCATCTGCATACATCTGAATAGCAGAGGCCCCAAAATAGACGTACCCCTGGACAAAGTGGTAATCACTGAAGGAAGGTTGTTTATATAAAGTGAATAATATTTCATGGTTTACAGTGTCAAAAGCTTTTTTTAGATCAAGAAACACAGCTCCAACCACGCCACCTTTATCCAGTAAATGTTTGATATTTTCTATGAAAAAACAATTTCCGTGGAGTGTTGAGTTCTGAAACCAAATTGAACTGAATGAAGGGAAAATATAGTGCCATTCAAATGTGTTATTTGTTGGTAAATTAGTTTCTCTGCGACTTTTAACACTGTAGGTATGATGCTGATTGGTCTGTAATTTTCCACTCACAATGGATCTCCATTTTTGAAAATTGGAACAACAGCAGCTGACTTCCACACACTTGGAAATACTGCCTCAATAATGGAGAGATGGACAATTTTGGTTACTGATGTTAATAATCTGGAACTGAGTTGTTTCAGCATGCGCATATCTATGCCAAATATGTCTCTAGTTCTGGAAGCTTTTAGTGTTCTTATTGTCTGTAAGACTTCAGATTCTGTGACTGTGCCTAGATTGAAAAATCTGACAACTATTTAGATTGTTAGATGGGATGCTTTGGGCAATAGTAGATACAGATTAAATGAAAAACTGATTGAAGGCATCTGCAACTTTGTTTGAGTTGAGTTTGTAATTTGTCCATTTATGTTAATTTCTAAAAGTTGTTTCCTTCTTTTGTGCTGTCCTACAAGTTTGTTCAGTTGGTTACAAAGTGTTTTAGAATCCCCTTTTGCATTTTATATTATAGTCAAGAAAAGATCTGCTTTGGCCTCGCGTATAGCTTTAACAGTTTTATTCCACAATGTTGTAAACAGATTTTTAGCACTAGCTGACTTATTTTAATTGCATTTTTTAACGCAAGATCCCTCTTTTTCATTAGTTTGAGTATGTCAGAGTTCATCCAGGGAAGTATATTTTTATTGTATTTGTGTTTAACTTTACAGCTAAAATCTTTATTTGTTCTCTTAATTGTTGCTACAAAAGATTCACAATCCAGTTCACAATTTGTTCCCAACAATATGTGATCCCAGTCAATCTGGTGGACGGCACTATTAAATCCTTCCTGGTGTTTTTTTGGGATTCCAACAAACTCACGCTCTCTGACAGAACAACCAAATCTGTTTTTAGAGAGCTTTCTGGCCACAAGGATCAAATTGTGATCAGAAAGACCAGCTAACATAATATATGATTTAAATATCCTCTCAGGTGGGTTGGTAAATGCTAAATCGATCTGGGTGCTGCTTGATGTGGTGATTATTGTGCCCTTTGATCATTTGGACTAGATCGTATTTGTCAGTTATTTTTTTAATCCTTTTTCTACACGATGTGTGCTCCCAGTTTATGTTGATATCCCCCAAAATAATGGTCTCTTTGTTTAAGTTAGATTGTTAATACATTTTTTCAAACTTATAAAAAGTGGCATCTGAAGAGAGGGGGGTGATATACCACAATGATTGTAAAAGACATTTGTGTTGATAGTACGATATTTAAACATTCCAGTTCATGATCATTCAGCCATTTAATTTCCACTGGATATTGTTTTTTATGTATATCATGACACCACCACCTTTTGCTCCTTCTGTCTCTCCTGAACATATTATAGCCAGGGATGTTAAGCGCTTCAGAGAATATTATATTAGAATTATATTAGAAAATAAATGTTTTTTACAAATCAGTTGTATGCATTTTCAACAAAGTGCACTGTTTGTCCAATCGTTACAAAGCTTGCAGGATATGTTTTATACCGACATTGGACCACATTTGTGAAACTACGTTCAAGTTGCTATTAAGAAAAAAGGTTTGAAAATTTTAGAACAAGAGTTAGCATTTTAGGCCTTTTTAAAGACAATAATCACAAACTAGCTCTGGATGATACAGACATCCCTAATGATGACAAGAGGGCAGATGTATCAGTGACAAACAGGACAAGAAACAGGAACCATCAACATGTTTTCTGATGCTGAATATTTATTGCAGCAAATGTAAAAGCTTGCAATGGTTACAGTTGAAGCAGACTAGTCCACCTGCTGCTCTTCAGGTTCTCTCTGAACTACTAGACCTTCACTGCACACACGTAGGGCTTCTTCTCCTCACAGTTTACATCGTTCCAGAGTCCCCAGTCTGAAAGAAACATGTTAATCAGTGTCAGTAGGAAGCACATCCTGTATAGGGTTTGTTGGTCTTTATGGTCTGGAGAAGTTTTAAATGTTCCCAACTCTCAATCACACGAAGAAATAGATTTATCATATTTTATGAGTAGAAAAGATTGTATGCAGTTAAAAAGGAGTGTCCTGTTCTTCCTTCATACCCCTCTACTTTCACCTGTTTGTTGTGCTGCTTTAATAATTACACTCCTTCATCATAGCCTCTCTTATCTTGTCTGAGGTAAAATTAATAAATAAAGTAATTCATTTATTATAACCTACTACCTCTCCTCCTAAATCATGTGTTTACTTACCCTGATAGTTCATCTCAATGCACCACTCTCTCCACAGAAGGAAGTCAGGCTGGCCACTGGCCCAATTGGTGTAAGCAAATCTTCTGTCATCTGTCCAAACATACTTACGACTTCTTCCAACCTAAAAAGACAAACAGAAAACAAATGATTGCCTGAGGTAGACTAATTGGCCAAATGGCCAATTATCATCATGAGATGAACTTTCCACCCTGTCACCAATTACCTGCTTCCAACTACCAACTTTTATTTGTTGGCTGACAGGTTTGAACTGTACATTTTCTCAACTATTAAAGGTAGGAAATGTTTTCATAAGTTTGAATAATATTATACAAACCTGTTCATGAGAGTGCATTGAACTAAATAGGGCTTCACAAACAGAAACATTTACTGCTTACCAGCGTAAGGTAGGCTCCAATCCAGTAGTGAGCTTTTCCGGTGGTGGCTCTGTACATGGCACATTGGACTTGATTCATCTCCACTTGATTTTCGATTGATACGAGATGGCCATTTGGGAATTTTCTACAGGCCATCTGAAATGAACACAAATCAGGAGAATTAGTTTCCACTGATGAATCATAATTTGTCATATTAATTCCCTTATTTGATCTATTGTTGCTCAACCCAGAAACTGATCCGGTCCTCCATCACGAAGCCCGTTCACATTCCCTAACCTCTGTTCTGAGGAGACAGAAAACACACGACCACCTTTATAAAATGTTGAAAGTTAAATTGGAGAACAATACATGCAAAACAGAGGGAGGTAAAATAAGGCTTTCTTAATCTTAATGAAAAACTTTGTCTTTTAAACATTCTTATGTTTGTTTTTTTTGATATTACACATTTTAATTAAAGCTTTTGCATTTCGGCTTTTCTTTTATTGTCTATTATTCCAAAATACATTTCACTGTTCATTATGACATTGACAAAAATATCAATGTATTTGTTATTGTTCTTTTAATTTTAAATACTGGGTCAGATGACCCTCCATAGCTGTACCTCAGTAATCAGAATATACTTATAGAATATACTATTAAATGTCACAAGTCACAAAAATAAAATCTTGTTCTCAAGCCCTCTTTCCTCAAATCTTTTGCTGAATGTGAAAGACTGTCTGAACAGGATGAGGTCACATTTACGAATATACGATTAAAGTCCATGTTGCAGGTTTAATTTTGCAACGAATTTGGGCAATTTGCTTGTTGGTAGTAAATATTTGAACTGTTATCCCTTATTTTTGATGGTGTTGGATATCGCAAAACTGAATATATATCAAAAAATGGGCACAATTTTACAGTGTTTCATTTTTCCCCCCACAATGCATTGCATTACGTCACATTAGGGAGATAACAGAGCAGCCTGCGTTGTATTTACCACTGGTCTGGCCTAATGTGGCTTCTAGTCTATAATGTTAACAGTCTATGGTCTTGATCAAGTCCATGTGACTTTATTATATTTATAATAATATTGGAGGGAAAGTGAAACACAGCTTAGACGGGGGTGTTGTTCGGCTTTTTACAAGTTTAGACTGCTAGCTAACGCTGCGCCGTCGGACGTTAGCACAACAGTGTTAGCCTAGCCTGCTAGGTAAATATTACGACTGCCTTTGGTGTTGCCTATATATGCGTCCATGTTGTCAACATCATACATGTGGCATTAGTGCACCTGTTGCACCATAATTGTATTGAACACAATAGTAAGCTTCGCTCCTATGAGATGGGGGGGTTGTTACGTTACACACAAAGCTAACTGGCTATAGTTAGCCTGTACGGATGCTAGCGGATATAGCTAACGTCGTGTAGCCAGCCAGCAACTTCGGCAGTAGAGCTTCGGTAAGCTAACACGACCGCGTTGTCGCCCACAATCAACCTGCAGTGATGTTTGAAATATAAACAATTACATTCCTGGTGCTGCTGGTTGGGGAGGACCATGATCCTGCCTGAAATGTCACAAACGGATTTAGACATCTTCAGATCAGCTGATCGCGGGGCGAGCTCCCCGACCGGCGGATCACTCCCCGACCGGAGGCTCGCTCCCCGACCGGAGGCTCGCTCCCCGACCGGCGGATCACTCCCCGACCGGCGGATCACTCCCCGACCGTAGGCTCGCTCGCTTCCCGACCGGAGAGGCTCGCTTCCCTACAGCACCCACTCTCCACCGCAGTTTCGCCGCCACACACACAAGCACCGGCGAAACAGCGACACGTTTTCACCGGAGGAAGAGGTAAACACTTAGAAATAACACTCGGGGATGCCTTCTATTACTATATCTAGATAAGTGTACCAGTACTTATCTGAACTAACGACAGAATCACTAGATCGAAAGAAAATGTTGACGTTCACTCGGTGCTATTCACTGACAGTAAAAAGTAAAGTCATCGTATGCACTGCTGCGTTGCTAAAATAAAGGAGATAAATGAAGGAGACTTCCCCACAATCTTGACAATTCCTCATTTGCCCTCTTACGTCTGGTAGGTTGGTAATTATTCGCCTGCTGGCCTTTCCTCCTCTTCCTCATCCCAGTCAGTCTCCGTAGTTCTAGTGCTAGGCTGAGACTTAACTCCCCACGATGACGGCATCGCCGAATTCACTTCATAAACCCGCGAACACCAAAATTGACCAAAAACTAACTTTTAACACTATTTGGAGACATTGTTAAAAATGATATACATATCTTGAGTGCTTTTTGTACCCAATAATCAACAGTGGTGGTTAACTTGCAACATGGGCTTTAAACTTCACAAGTCACAAAAATAAAATGTTGTTCTCAAGTCCTCTTTCCTCACATCTTTTTCTGAACTTGAAAGCAACAAGTCTGAACAGGATGAAGTCACATTTACTGTCTGTAGTCAGATGTGTGTTTTATCACCTCTGCATCATGATGACCCAAATGTGGAGTATTGTGGAACGCCTTCACACAGCGGTTGTCACCCATCTGGAACCAGCCTTCTCCGAGGTTTGTGTTTTTACATGGTGTGGACGGATATTTGGTCTTACACATCTCTGCAGGATTCCCTGTATTATAGAAAGAAGACATTTTGTCAATTTTTGGTTCCTGTAGTCTTTTTTTATGATTATTTTATTCATTATTTTATTTTCTGCCTTTAATGGACAGGGCAGCTAGGTGAGAAAGGAGAGAGAGAGAGGGAAGACAGGCAGGAAATTGTCTTGGGTCATAATCGAGCCCTGGACTCTGTGTCGAGGCATAAGCCTCTCAGTATGTGCACCTGCTCTACCCACTGAACCAACCCGGCCGCGTTTTGTCCCTGTTGTCTGTGTAGACTGATTATTTAGTGACTGTGTGTTCTTACCGGCTGCAGAGTCCGACATGGACATCAGCACCACCAGAAGAAGGATGGCAGTAACCACAACAGGACGCATGGTTCAGGGCTCTCACAGCACTCAGCAACTGGAATACAATCTAATGACGCACAGGAACAATTATAAATGATATATATATATACATGCAGAATATGCATAAACATCTCAACCAAAATTAGTTTCACCAGGAACTTACCCCACGTTAACAGAAAGTCATCTTTGAACCAAATTCTGCTAGTTTTTACAAACAATAAGTGACATATATGATTGTAAATTGGTTTTGAACCAGGAATCCCCTCATGTCCTCTGAAGTCTTTTAGCTGATTCAAAGTGCAGGTTTTATTTAGTTTTTATCCCTTATGAAGATCTGAGAGCAGCTCAAAGTGTTGACATCTTTAAACTGAAATTTGAAACCTTTAAATGTCCTTTTCTGTTCTACTGAAACTCAGAGAGACAAACGGGACTCACCTCAGGTGAAGTAGTGGAGTAGTCTCGTTCCTTGTTCCTCGTCCGTCTGGATGTCAGTCTGATCTCTGCCTCAGTTAAAGATCCACAGCTGATGCCCTGAATACATGTGATTTAACTGATCAAACAATGTGACAAAAACCAAGTGCCAAAAACATTATAAAATATTTTAAGTCAATAATACCCGGGTCAAGGTGGGACTTAATGGTGAGACCAAACATGAGTGGTTTCAACTAAAAAGCCCTTGTGCCTGTGAAAATGCTCAGGGATTATTTGATTTTACTTCCAACCGTAATATTAAAAGTACATAAAGATACAGGTGTCCTCCTCTCCCTGAGGAAATTTTGAACTTGTGCAGCTGCTTTGAATCATCCTGGGAAGAATTAAGAAATTATATTATTTCTTGTCCTCACTTTCCCTGAGTGAAACTACTAATATTGGAAAAACAGGGCAGCAACTTTTAAAATGTGAACCTCAAAAATACAGATTAGTTAAATAGATTACTGCTTTTTTAAAAGAAAAGTTAAATTCAAGGGCAACTGGACTTGGTTAAGGTTCTTGAAGTCTCTGATCCAAGGCCGATATTTGGCCATTTGGCCTCATGTGAGAATGCCACCGATGGTTGTTCAGACATGACCTGTCTGTGTTTGTGAAAAAGGTCTATTGCATATATATATATATATATATATATATATACATGTACTGTTCCTCACACTTGATTGAAATGTGCTTTTATTGGGCAGAAAGGGCTGTTAATTATTTTCATATGGTGCATTTTACCGGGGGTGAGATAAGTCCTTTGAATGAAGTTGTAGTGAATCTGTTGATGGTCTGGATTGCGTGATACTTCTGGGATGATAGACCATACATCACGCCAGTCGAGATTGATACCCAGGCCTTGGCAATCCCATGCCCAGAGCCTCTCAATAGGAAGGCCAGAGCGGCCAGATATCACTAAGAACTGATAAAGCTCTTCTCCCTCTGCCAAGGGACACCGTACACCTTGAGTGCCGATCTTAAATGAAGGTAAAAGAAAAAAGAGGAATGTGGTAGATTGAATGTGTTCTGCAAGTCAGAAAAAGGTAACAATCCAACCTCTCTAAAAATGCCTGCCAATTGGATGGTTGGTGGTTCAATTCCTGGCCATGCAGTCCCATGTTGAAGTGTTCTTGGGTAAGACACTGAACCCCGAGTTGCCCCCGATGCTGTGCATGTGTGTGTGAATGTGTGTGAATGTGTGTGAATGGTGAATGTATCCTGTATGATGTAAAAGCGCTTTGAGTAGTCGTTAAGACTAGAAAAGATATATAAATACACACATTTACATTTTCCCATTGTGGGGCTGTTATTGGCCTCCAACCAATTGGGAGAACTAGGTTTTTGAATAAAGGGGAACAAGTTAACCACTTACAAGCTGTTAGACTTACAAGTCTTGATAAGATGTGAGATAATGGGGCCAAAGCTTAGCTGGCACTGTTTGTTAGACATTTTGGCAAAAAGAATGTCATGGAGTGACCAAGGCTCTGTCATAGCATTTTCTAAGGTATGCCAGAAACAGACACATCTGGGTTAAACCAAGTGAGGAGAGGCCTTATTACAAAGGACCACCATTCTCTTTCGTTATCTGTAGACATCTTTAGTCATGTCCGTTTTCCTTTCCAGATAAATTTAGATACTGCTGATTTTAATTGACGGCAATAGCCAGGGGGAGAGGTAGCATAGAGCTCACACATTCATATTCGGGAGATACTGTGGGAGGTGCTGCGGGAGTATGGGGTGAGGGGGGTCCCTTCTCAGGGCCATTTTATCTCTGTATGACCAAAGCGAGAGCTGTGTCCGGGTTCTCGGCAGTAAGTCGGACTCGTTCCAGGTGACGGTTGGCCTCCGCCAGGGCTGCGCTTTGTCACCAATCCTGTTTGTAATATTTATGGACAGGATATCGAGGCGTAGTCGGGGCGGGGAGGGGTTGCAGTTCGGTGGGCTCAGGATCTCATTGCTGCTTTTTGCAGATGATGTGGTCCTGACGGCATCATCGGCATGTGACCTTCAGCACTCACTGAATCGGGTGGGATGATGACCAGCACCTCTAAATCTGAGGCCATTGTTCTCAGCAGGAAACCGATGGAGTGAGTCCTTACCCCAAGTGAAGGAGTTTAAACCAACAGCTTCATACACCAGGCTGTTAGGATGCTGAACTCTCTCCCCCCTCTCCCCCCTCCACCCTCAGCTACATAACATCCTGGACTTTGGACCCACAATGGCTGCCTTGCACTACTCCACTTGTATACTTGCACACTTTGCAACTTGTTGTTGTTGTCCTGGAAACACTTCTGAACACACTTCTGCTGCTCCTACATAACCTGCCCCACTATGCCACTTGCATACTCAGGTCAAACAGAACTACCTCAGCCATTTATTGGCCTGACTTTTGCACTGTTATATTGACTGTCTACTGTATGCACAATTGCACATTTTCAACCCAATTTTGCTGTTCTTACTTTCTTCATTGTATGTGCCTTCTTATTTTTACTTTTTACATTGTTTTCTTGAATGTTATGTTTGTCTGTGGACGTGTGTGTGTGTAAAAAATGTCTTGTCTCTACAGTGGGATAGAGGCAAACGTAATTTCGATCTCTTTGTATGTCTTGACATGTGAAGAAATTGACATTAAAGCTGACTTTGACTTTGACTTAAATACCTTGGGGTCTTGTTTGCGAGTGAGGGGACCTTGGAGCGTTAGATTGGTCGAAGAATCGGAGCAGCGGGTGCGGCATTGTGACGAAAAGGGACCTGAGCCAAAAGGCAAAGCTTTCAATCTACCGGTCAGTGTTCGTTTCTATCCTCACCTATGGTCATGAAGGCTGGGTCATGACCGAAAGAACGAGATCCAGGGTACAAGCGGCCGAAATGGGTTTCCTCAGGAGGGGGGCTGGCGTCTCCCTTAGAGATAGGGTGAGAAGCTCAGTCATCCGAGAGGAGGTCGGCATAGAGCCGCTGCTCCTTCACGTCGAAAGGAGCCAGTTGAGGTGGTTCGGGCATCTGGTAAGGATGCCTCCTGGGCTTCTCCCTAGGGAGGTGTTCCAGGAACGTCCAGCTTGGAGGAGGCCTCGGGGAAGGTGGAGAGATTTTATCTGGATGGATAGTGCTTCCATAGTCTTCGCATATGTATAAGATAGAAGGTGAGGAAGAGACTGAGATGGGTTTTCTAAAAAGACCAAAACATCATCCACAACACATTCTCACTCCCATCTTGTCAAATACGGACACTTGGTCAGATGTCTTTGTCGTCGCTGATGCTAAAAGTCTCCTTTGTCAAAATTGCCAAATTAACATTTTCAAGAACCTTAACCAAGTCTAGTTTCCCTCAAATGTAATCTTTCTCGGATGTTTATAGTAAAAAACTTTTTCACTGAGTTGTAATTTTTAGGTTCACATTTGAAAAGCCCATTTTCTGCCTTTTTAAAACTATCCAGTTATAGTAGTTTCACTCAGGGAAAGTAAAGTCAGAAAACTGTTTAACAATTATTACTTAATTCTTCCCAGGATAATTCAGAGCTGCTAAAAGCAAGCACAAGTTCAAAGTCTCCTCTGTTTGCTGCACAAGCACTTCAGGGTGAGGAGGACACCTGTATCTATAAGGAACTAGTTTTAAGATTAGGGTTTGGCAGTAAGATCAACACTCTCTCTAAATAACCCCGAGGCAACAACACTTCAACGATGCTGCATGAGAAACGTAATGTGCCCTGTGCCAGTTTCAACACTCAGACTTTGAGGCGCGTTCCCGACAATGTTCACTAAGGCTATCTGGGTGCCGTTCATTCAGAAATCTTGAGGTGACGGAGGGACCCCTTTTAACATGCCAGCTGGTCCCTCCCCAAAATGTAGCTAATCTTTGAAGCATTTTTAATCCCTTCCCGACAAGCTAGCATGATCTACTGTAGTTGGTACCAATGGATTTCTCCGATCATCTAGTTGGATCAGAAAATCTATTTTTTTAAACCCAGCCCTAATAATTGTCTACTTTGAATGTTTCGGCATATGAACATGCTGGATTTTAGCACAGTTTTGGAAGATTTTGCATTTTGTGTTGAGTTTGTGTGTAGTTTGGCCTTTCTAGAGACAAGGATCACAAAATAGCTTTTAGTGTAAATACTGTGGTATGTAGTCTTGCATTGCCATAAAATGTGCCATCTTAGAAAACAATCTACAACAGTGAGAACAATAGTGTTATCTTTAGATTGGGGCAGACCAGTGAGGAATTCTAGAGAGATATCTGACCAGGGGTGCTGGGGAACTGGCAATGGGTGTAGGAGACCAGCTGTGGGCCGGTTGGAGCACTTAGGCTGAATCCCATTTCTCCATCTTACCCCTTACTCCTAGCCCTTACCCCTGGACCTTGAAACCAAGGGGTAAGGGCTAGGGGTGAAAACAGCCCCCTATGAAAAGGAACACCACTTGGTTACATCACCATACAGTATTGATCACAAACTTCCAAGATGCTGTCTCTGTTTGTCAGTTGTTTTAACAGTGTCATATGCATTTATACATTTCATAGTTAATGTATGTTCCCTTTGGTGGTGCAGAGGCAGATGTTCTTATCTGTTTATTACTTAGGTCTGTTTGGAATACATATATGTATACACACACACACGGTGTGTTGTATATCTGTGTCAGTTGTCACTGTTTTGAATGTCATTGATGTTCAGAAAAAAATTTTGTTAACAAATCTGTCTTTATTGCCCAATAAATTAAACATAACAGGCAAAAACATTACGTAAATATATTATATTACAGAACCATTATCAACTATTAGAACCATAACTTACATGTCACACACTAAAAAAAGACACACAAGACCACAAACAAACCAAATAACTACGGCTGTTCTGATATGTTCTGACAGGGCGGTATATATAGTATGAAGTGGACCAGCTGCTGTGTCCATCCCACTTTCTATCCCTGGGTTCTCTCTGAGAGAGGATGGCCCCCACTCCCACATCCAAAGAGTCCACCACAAAATGACCAGGACTGGGGGGCTGCAGTGGAATAAACAAAAGTCACCCCTGCAGTGAAATGAGGCAAAACTGGGCGCTGGAACAGTCACCCCGGGGGAACCGGAAAGAGGGCAGCAAGGAGGACCCGGGGCAGAGGGCATGGGTGAAGGCCAAAGGACAAGGGAGGCAAACTGACTAATGAGTTCTGTGAGAGGACTTTGCTGGAACAGACCTTTTTCACAGACACAGACAGGTCATGTCTGAACAACCATCGGTGGCATTCTCACATGAGGCCAAATGGCCAAATATCGGCCTTGGATCAGAGACTTCAAGAACCTTAACCAAGTCCAGTTGCCCTTGAATTTAACCTAATTGTATTTTTGAGGTTCACATTTTGAAAGTTGCTGCCCTGTTTTTCCAGGTTTCACTCAGGGCAAGTGACAAGAAATAATATCATTTTTAATTCTTCCCAGGATGATTCAAACATGGTCAAGTTCAAAAATCTCCTCAGGGAGAGCAGGACACCTGTGTCTTTATGTACTTTTAAATGTTGGAATTAAAAACAAATTTTGCTCACAGACACACTCATGTTTGGTCTCACCATTAAGTCCCACCTTGACATGTTTTTTGCACTTGGTTTTCATCTAAACCTTGATTCAGTTTGCAGCCTGTCTTTATTCTGTTTCAACAGAGAACACTTCCAACAAAACTGGACAAAAACGTCCACCACATTATCTTTTAAATTTCAAAATAATGTAATCACCAGACACATCAACAAACGTGTTGACCAGTAAAAATTTATCCAGCTTTTTTATTTTTTATTTTATTTTAATTTTTTTCTGCCTCCTGGTTCATTAGAAACTAATTTGCCTTCTGGCTGTGGCAACACCTTTCTCGTGTGTGTGTGTGTGTGTGTGTGTGTGTGTGTTGTGTTGTGTGTGTGCGTTACAGTCACGGCAGAAAGGAGGACCAATCACAGAGCAGGTCTTTGCTGAAGGTTTAATAGGTTTCTGCAGAGAACAATCGAATGACAACTACGGTTTTCACAATGCTCACATCAGCTACAGAGGGACAAGCGTCTAGTCCCAGGATAGTACTATCCTGCCTTATATCCCGTCCCGCCAGGGGAAGAAGACCTGGTTTGGAGTCTAATCTTAGTAGAACAATGTCTCCTCCCGTGCAGACATGTTGGAGCTGTTACGTCTTTTCTGAATCTGCCCTTTGTGTGTCATTCTATCTTAGCTGAAAAAAAGAACACCTTGTCTCTTTGGAAAGGCCCTGACCTGGGACCCTGGACACGGGTCCTGGGACTTGGGACCCTTGACCCGGGCCCTGGGACCTTGTAGCATAAGCATTTCTCCTGAGACTGTTTTGTGGTGTTTGTCCTTAGAGGAAAAATGCAAAGACAAACAGTTGTCTTCTCCTTCACGGAGGACACACAAAGAGAGATTCAAAAGTCATACACCCTGATAAGCATTGTCCATCCCCCCCATATGGGGGCCCATATTTGGCCATTTGGCCTCTCGGAGGACTGAGCTTCTTACCCTATCTCTAAGGGAGACTACAAAACGGGACAAACTGACCAACATATATAACATATATAATATATATAATATATAATAACAGATCCATACTTGGTGCCTGTGTATCGATGCAGTATTGCTATGGACAATATTGCAATACTACGCTGTACGCTGGGGAGGTGAACTGGCTTCTCTCCAGCTACCAGTCCACCACCATACTTTGGTCCATACAGCGACTCTTTTTCCCTACGTACTGAGCCACTGCCCCCCCAAAGATCAAGGACTTGTCAAAGAACCCCCCTTTTTGCTAAAGCCCAAACAGTCTCCTAAGCCCCACAGGGAAAATGGCCAAATGGCATGAGCAATTGACACCTCGCCCGGCCCTGATTGGGCATCTGAACTGGGATCAGTGGATTTTGCAAATCCCACAGCAGGCTGTAGGGGGCGCCAGAGGAGCCGACCTGCTTCATGTAGTTCTTGGAACAAAACGGTCAGTTTCAGCAAATGTGACTTTAAATCTGACCTACAGCATCTTAAACCAGGGGTTTTCCTGCCTATTGGGATTTTTTTTGGCACCCCCCCCACAAAGAGGTTTTAGCCAGCCCCCCAAAGTCAATTCACCAGCACCAAAATCTATCAAGCCTTCCTATTTTTAAGTAAAATCAATCAACTACTGTTGATTTTTTTTTATCCCTCCTGCTATCCATCGCTTCCCATTTTTTTGGGATCAATAAATATCTATATGTGACTTAAAAAAAAAAAATTGATTGGATTCCTTCCAACGCTCGTTGTAAATACAACTGATCTCTTTCATTCCTCTGATCTTAACTGTTGGTCAAAATAATTCATAATTTCTGCTTTTTAACTCTATTAGGTATAATTCTATATAAGTGTGTGTGCGGCTGTAGAGCGGTCGCCTGCCAATCGGAAGGTTGGTGGTTTGATCCTTGGCCCTGCTGTGTGTGTGTGTGTGTGTGTGTGTGTGTGTATCTGATGTGTAGATGTGTGGGTGTGTGGTGTCCTGTACCCTATTAAAGAGTGTTTATATTTATTGTGTGTGTGTTTTTAGGTATGCAGTTTACCACTTTCAGGTGAAACCTTGGGGTGCCCTGTATAGACTTGCCTCTTTATGTTAGATAAAGTGCACACACACACACACACACACACACACACCCACACACACTGAGATATGATTTTTGGTCCATATCACCTAGCCCTGTGTGAAATCTGCTAACTTGGTTCTTTATTGTAAAGCAACACTGTGATTGGTTGGGTGGTTCTGATGACCTTTGCCCTCTGCAGGTACGTGCTGATTGACACCCCAGGTCAGATCGAGGTCTTCACCTGGTCTGCGTCTGGAACCATCATCACAGAGACTCTGGTGGGTCGGCTTACTGGGCTGCTGGGGCTCTTCTTCATCCCTGACATCACAGTCACTTATCTCTCTCTCTCTCTCTCTCTCTCTCTCTCTGTCTCTCTGTCTCTCTCTCTAGGAAACCAGAGTTTACTTCTCTGAGGCAGTGGTGGGATTGCGGGAAGGTAGAGATACGACAGCTCTGCCAGCAATACACTCTCAATGTCACTCGGGACATCACCGGGTCAATGAGAGATTTGGAGATTGAAATTGTGGAATTGCAAAATTTGGTAAATTCCACTTGAATTCGGGGTCATGTTGAAGATCTCCAATTGAAAAAGTCTGCCCTTAAGGCCCTACTAGGCACCAGGGTTCAGGGGTCTTCTTTGGTCTGGAGAAGAAGAATGGGCAGGGGGCAAGGCTCCAGGCATTGATGGGATCCCGGTGGAGTTCTACAGGGAGTTCTGGAGAGACTTGGGTGGAGATCTGTTGTCGGTTTTTCAGGAGAGTTTTAATGATATGTTGCTGCCAATGAGCTGTAGGAGGGCAGTTATAACTCTCTTGCCCAAGAAAGGAGATCTGCAAGAGATTGGAAACTGGCGTCCTCTTCTCTTCTCTGCACGGACTATAAGATCCTGTCCAAGGCTTTGGCCAACAGACTGAGAGGTGTGATGGAGATGGTGACCCATGTGGACCAGACATACTGTGTGCCTGGTAGGTCCATCATGGACAATGTGTCCTTAATTAGAGATATTTTGGACGTCTCTGGTTCTTTGGGTATTGACACTGGTCTTATTTCCTTGGACCAGGAAAAGGCTTTTGACCGGATTGAGCACCTCTATCTCTGGAAGACTCTGGAGAGTTTTGGCCTCAGTCCGTGTCTTATAGCTATGATCAAGGTTTTGTACCGTGACATTGAGAGTGTGTTGAAAATCAATGGCGGCCTGAGTGCCCCTTTTAAGGTGTGTAGGGGGGTGAGGCAGGGCTGTCCTCTCTCGGGGATGTTGTACTCGCTCTCTATAGAGCCCTTGCTGAATAAGATCAGGGCTAGCATTGCAGGGCTTTCTGTGCCGGGGTTTAACAAAAAACATGTTTTATCAGCGTATGCGGACGATGTTATTGTTTTTGTTGGAAATCAGTTTGATGTGACCAAATTACAAACTATTGTCAGAGATTTTGGGACGGTGTCAGCTGCTAGGGTTAATTGGGGTAAAAGTGAAGCACTGGCGGTCGGGAGGTGGACGGGGGGTCTGCCCAGCCTTCCAGGTGGTTTGGTGTGGAAGACAGATGGTCTTAAATATCTGGGGGTGTACCTTGGTAACGAGACCGTGGTCGCCAAGAACTGGGAGGGGGTAGTAGAGAAGGTGAAAGGACGACTGAATAAGTGGAAATGGCTGAAACCTCAACTGTCGTTTAGAGGCAGAGTATTAATTATTAACAATCTGGCGGCATCTGCTCTGTGGCACCGGTTGGCCGGTATGGAGCCCCCTAAAGGGCTCATTCAAAGGGTACAGGCCTTGTTGGTGGAGTTCTTTTGGGATAAGTTGCATTGGGTGTCTCAGGGTGTTTTATTTTTTACCAAAGGAGGAGGGTGGGCACGGCCTGGTACATGTAGAAAGTAGGATGGCGACTTTCAGGGTTCAGTTTGTATGCAAATATCTCATGGGTCCGAAAGACTTGGTCTGGAGAGATGTGACAAGTAGTTTGTTGAGACGGACGGATGGTCTGGGGTTAGATACCGCTCTGTTTTTAATGGGTTTTAAGTTTATAAAATTGTGTGGGTTATCTGCTTTTTATCAGTCGCTTTTTAGGGTATGGAATTTTTTGAGTGGAGGAGGGTTGAGCCTACGTGCTCTCTGCACTGGCTGCTGGAGGAGCCCCTCGTCCATGGGGCCAGGTTGGACGTCCAGGACAGCCGGACACCGGGCCTCACCAGCATGCTGTGCACCACTGGAGCTGTCACCCTGGGGAGGATGGTGGAGGTGGCAGGGCCGGGGCTGACTGATACATCGGCTGTGGCTTCTCTTCTGGGGCTGAGGTCTCTTCGCCAGACTAGGACGTATCTGGAGAGGTGGACTGAGAGACTGACGGAGGGAGAACGTCGGATGCTCCTGGATTACTGTGCTGGGGTTGACAGTCCTGACGAGAGCGATCCTTTCCCGGAGTTAGGATTTGTTCCCAAACTGGATGGATTTTCTGGGGACTTTTTAACTGTGTCGGACTCTAAGGCTGTGGACCTGTATACTGTCTCGGGGAGGGGTGTGTACAAGTCATGTGTGAAATTCCTGAACAGGTCTAAACTGGACGGTAGGGTGGACACGGTGTGGAGACAGAGACTGGGAGTGGACAGTGGTGTTAAACCTGCCTGGAGGGTTCTGTATAAGTCCCCTCTGCCGAAGAGGACTGGGGATCTACAGTGGAGGGTTTTACATGGCGCCATTGCTGTGAATGCTTTCGTTTCTGTTCTCAACCCAACGACTTTGAATGGATGTCCATTCTGTGGACAAGTAGAGACGGTGTTTCACTGCTTTTATGAATGCCAGAGACTCTGGCCACTATTCAAGGTGCTGAAGACTGTTTTTTTAAGCTTTGGTGTGACGTGGTCTGCTGTTGGTTTCATCTTTGGAGCAGGCTATAGACAGGCTGATGCTTCTAGATGGCAGCTGCTTAATCTGATTGGTGGAGAGGCCAAGATGTCCATCTACAGCAGCAGGAAGCATAGAGTAGAGGACAGGGCGGG
This sequence comes from Etheostoma perlongum, assembly GCA_026937815.1. Classification (NCBI taxonomy): domain Eukaryota; kingdom Metazoa; phylum Chordata; class Actinopteri; order Perciformes; family Percidae; genus Etheostoma; species Etheostoma perlongum. The sequence goes on from CM049371.1 coordinate 38,846,706, forward strand.
ACAGGAAGCACTTCCTGTCTTCCTTTCTCTGGTAAAAGCCAGGGTCTGGGTGGATTTTAGATTTTATAAAGCTATGAATGACATCGACGTGTTTAGGAACCGGTGGTGTTATAAAGAAGCATTATGCTCCGTTGTAGGAGGAGAGTTGGTGTTTAACGGTGTGTTTAGGTAGACATGTGGAGGACTGTTGTGTCTGCCTGTTTGTTGATGTGCAAAATTTCTTATGGAATTCATGTGGTGTTGATTTGATAAAATAAAGTGTTTTTGAAAATCAAATCTGTCTCTCTCTCTCTCTCTCTCTCTCTCTCTGTCTGTCTCTCTCCGTCATAATATATATAATATATATAATATATAATAACAGATCCATACTTACAATATTACCACTGAAAATATCACGATACTATGCTGTATCCATTTTTCCCCCTTAGATAGATAGAGAGAGAGAGAGAGAGAGAGAGAGAGAGAGAGAGAGAGAGAGAGAGAAATATCTCCATCCATCCAGCAGGGGGAGGTAACAGACCATATAAGACAGCTGATGCTGCCTGTAATGGGGACAGCAGTTCTGCAGGTTTAACTTCTGTGTCTCCGCTGACGTCTTCTGTCTTCCAGTATTCTCTACAAGACCAAGCTGCCCTTCATTGTTGCCATGAACAAGGTGAGGACACTGATGCAAAGACACTGATGCAGGTAGACAGAGACACTGATGTAGATAGACGGAGACACTGATACAGATAGACAGAGACACTGATGCAGATAGACGGAGACACTGATACAGATAGACAGAGACACTGCTGCAGATAGACGGAGACACTGATGCAGATAGACAGAGACACTGATACAGATAGACAGAGACACTGATGCAGATAGACGGAGAAACTTTTACAGATACAGTATATAGAAATATTCATAATCAGGTAGCAGTTGGTATGTACTGTATTGTACTCTACACATCTTGTGTCGGTGTCGGGTTTCTTCTCTCTTCTTGGCTTTTTAAGTTGTTGACTGGTTTGTGCAGACTGACATCATCGACCACAGCTTCGCAGTGGAGTGGATGCAGGACTTTGAGGTTTTCCAGGACGCTCTGAACCAGGAAACCTCGTACGTCAGCAACCTGACGCGCTCCATGAGTCTGGTGCTGGACGAGTTCTACACCAACCTGAGGGTAAGAGGACGAGGGCAGACCGGGAGGCTGCATCAAGAGAGACTTACCGGACTAGGAGTCCAGTCAAACTTAACCATCTATGTATTTAACACCCCAAAGATGTGCATTTAGACCAGCGCTTGGTTTTGTTCACCCTAAAAACCTGCAGGTTTGTACCGCAGGTTTGTACCACATAACCAGATTAGTAGGTTAAAGGAGAACTATATGTGAGTACTGATGTAGGGTGAGACTTCAAGACTTCATACGTGACGAATCCCATGTCTTTAGATTAAATGCAGCTTTATTCACACAGTGAACAGACTTTCATGAACATGCACTCAGATGCACTGCTCAAAGATTCTCAACGAATGTAACATCAACCCCTGCTTTATAGTCTTTAGGACCCCCCTTCTGGACCCACTCATTCCTAACACCATCCTCCTCTCAGGAGGTTCTCATCATCAGACAGGCACCACTACTCGGGCCCCCGATAAACATCCTTATTGTCCCTCTATCACAGCGACTCTTTCAGGCCCCCGTCCTATGATTTGACCCCCTTCACATCTGGATCTTGACCATTTCTCACGCTTAGGCCCCCGGACTCAAAACCTTCAGTTTCCAGAAGACGGGCCCCTCTCATGACATACTTTAGAGAATATATAAAAATGTGAAAATACATTTGGATACCTGCAGAAGGAATATTCAACCTATCAAGTATTCTCAATAGAGCAAAAAAAAATATAAAAAATTATAGAGTGGTCTAGACCTGCTCTATCTGTAAATTATAGAGCGGTCTAGACCTGCTCTACCTGTAAATTATAGAGCGGTCTAGACCTGCTCTATCTGTAAATTATAGAGTGGTCTAGACCTGCTCTATCTGTAAATTATAGAGTGGTCTAGACCTGCTCTATCTGTAAATTATAGGGCGGTCTAGACCTGCTCTACCTGTAAATTATAGAGTGGTCTAGACCTGCTCTATCTGTAAATTATAGAGTGGTCTAGACCTGCTCTATCTGTAAATTATAGAGCGGTCCAGACCTGCTCTATCTGTAAATTATAGAGAGGTCTAGACCTGCTCTACCTGTAAACTATAGAGCGGTCTAGACCTGCTCTATCTGTAAATTATAGAGTGGTCTAGACCTGCTCTACCTGTAAATTATAGAGCGGTCTAGACCTGCTCTATCTGTAAATTATAGAGAGGTCTAGACCTGCTCTATCTGTAAATTATAGAGTGGTCTAGACCTGCTCTATCTGTAAATTATAGAGTGGTCTAGACCTGCTCTATCTGTAAATTATAAAGCGGTCTAGACCTGCTCTACCCGTAAATTATAGAGCAGTCTAGACCTGCTCTACCTGTAAATTATAGAGCGGTCTAGACCTGCTCTATCTGTAAATTATAGAGAGGTCTAGACCTGCTCTATCTGCAAATTATAGAGCGGTCTAGACCTGCTCTATCTGTAAATTATAGAGTGGTCTAGACCTGCTCTATCTGTAAATTATAAAGCGGTCTAGACCTGCTCTACCCGTAAATTATAGAGCAGTCTAGACCTGCTCTACCTGTAAATTATAGAGTGGTCTAGACCTGCTCTACCTGTAAATTATAGAGTGGTCTAGACCTGCTCTATCTGTAAATTATAGAGTGGTCTAGACCTGCTCTACCAGTAAATTATAGAGTGGTCTAGACCTGCTCTACCTGTAAATTATAGAGTGGTCTAGACCTGCTCTACCTGTAAATTATAGAGAGGTCTAGACCTGCTCTATCTGTAAATTATAGTCTAGACCTGCTCTATCTGGTCTAGACCTATCTCTAGACCTGTAAATTATAGAGCAGTCTAGACCTGCTCTACCTGTAAATTATAGAGTGGTCTAGACCTGCTCTACCTGTAAATTATAGAGTGGTCTAGACCTGCTCTATCTGTAAATTATAGAGTGGTCTAGACCTGCTCTATCTGTAAATTATAGAGAGGTCCAGACCTGCTCTATCTGTAAATTATAGAGTGGTCTAGACCTGCTCTATCTGTAAATTATAGAGAGGTCTAGACCTGCTCTACCTGTAAATTATAGAGAGGTCTTACATCTAAAGTATGGTTCTGTTTAATACTTATTTGCAGCTGTATCATACAAATAAATAGTTAAAAAATCATACATTGTGATTTCTGGATTTCCTTTTTTAGATTATGTCTCTCACAGTGGACATGCGCCTACGAGGACAATTTCAGACCCCTCCATGATTTCTAAGTGGGAGAACTTGCAAAATAGCAGCGTGTTCAAATACTTATTTTCCTCACTGTATATATATTTTGTACAGGACTGAACAAATCTATATCTATCTATCTCTGCTCCTATCTATCTTTCTAATTGTTTGATTGGCTTCCTGTGCACAGGGGCTGCTGACTTCGCCGGGCCCGGTGACCTCATCATGGGACGCGGTAACCCTGACGACAGCGAGGAGGACGAAGACAGCGACACGGACGACATGATTTTTTAACTATTTATTTGTATGTAGTGTGATACCGTGTTTCTATTTCTAGATACTTATCAGATTATCAGCTTAAACTGAACTACACCTATCACTTCCTGTAGCTACATCAACGAGTTGGTGGGTTAGTAAGTCACACACACACACACACACACACACACACAGGATAGAAGTGGGGTGGCCACTCTCTGATTAATAGAAGTGTAACTTAAGAGAGAGATGTGTATTAGTCCAACTGGGAGACATGAACACTGCCATGCAACATGTTGCTGACAAATGGAAATGTTGTGGAACTGGTTTAGTGTGAGTCAGCCTGGTGAAGTGTTCACCTGGGGACAGGTGAGAGGAAACGAAAGCAGATTTAGACATTTAGACGGAGCTGAGACGCCATCACAGGGTGGGAGACCTCTGCTGGGACACACTCCACAGTCAAGAGAAGGGACAGGAACTCGGTGAGTCTTGTTGTTGAGAGACATTTAGACACAAAGATGGCTGAGAAAACTGCTGTGTTTGAAAGTTACCTGAACTGCCATGTGTGCTCAGAGACTTTCAGTGATCCTGTGTCTCTGAGCTGCAACCACAGCTTCTGTTCCAGCTGCCTGCACGCATTCTGGGGACAGGCTGGCAACAAAAACTGTCCCATTTGTAGAAGAAAATCCTCCAAAGATCATCCTGTGTTGAACTTTGCACTGAAGGAACTGGCTGACAAGTTTGCTGGGAGACAGAAATGTGGATCATCTGAGATAGAAAAAGGAGAGAAGAAGGTGGAGGTGGTGTGTAGTCTACACCAAGAAGAGCCTAAGCTGTTCTGTAAGGATGAAGAGAGAGCTGTGTGTCCCGTCTGTGAGTTCTCTCTCCACCACGGTCACACGGTGGTTCCTGTAGAACAAGCAGCCAGAGACCTGAAGGAGCAGCTGAGATCTGACCTACAGTCTCTGCAGGACAAGAGGGACAGACACAGACGGGTGGAGGAGACATACCATGAAATAAGTCAACTCTCCAAGAAGCAGCTGCTGTCCACAGAGACGCAGATCAGAGCCCAGTTCAACAAGCTGCACCAGTTCCTGAAAGAGGAAGAGGAGTCCAGACTGGCAGCTCTGAGGGAGGAAGAGCAGCAGAGGGGGGAGGCTGTCTCCAGAGAGATGAAGAGGATTCAGGAGCAGATGTCCTCTCTGTCAGACAGCATCTCTGCTGTGGAAGCAGACCTGCAGAAAGCCAGCGTGCCGTTCCTCAGCAGTTATAAAGCGTCTCGGAGCAGAGCCAGAGTCCAGAGCTCGCTGGCAGACCCACAGCTGATCTCAGGAGCGCTGACAGATGTGGCCAAACATCTGGGCAACCTGGCCTTCAGAGTCTGGGAGAAGATGAGGGACAAGGTCCACTTCTGTCCCGTCATTCTGGACCCAAACACTGCAGCCTGCAGTCTCTATCTGTCTGATGATCTGACCGGTGTTAGATGTGGAGACACAAAGCAGAAGCTTCCAGACAATCCAGAAAGACACAGCATGTATGCCAATGTCCTGGGCTCTGAGGGTTTCAGATCAGGGACACACAACTGGGACGTGGAGGTGGGAGATCATCCTCACTGGAATGTGGGTTTAGCCAAAGAGTCAGCTGACAGGAAGGGAGAAAGATATGCTTCACCAAAATATGGATACTGGTGTTTAGCGTATCACAGTGGAAAATACACTAATGGATGTGGTACGAGCGTCACAGTGAAGAGGAGTCTCCAGAGGATCAGAGTCCAGCTGGACTACGAGGGGGGGAAGGTGTCCTTCTACAACTCTGAAGACAACACTCACATCTGCACTCACAGAGACACTTTCACTGAGAAACTCTTCCCTTACTTCAATATGGGACCGGCTGGTGACGCTAAAACTGTAGAAATCAAAATCTGTCCTGCTGAGATTTCTCTGTGAGGTTCAAGGGGGAGAGAAGGAGGAGAGAAGGAGGAGAGAGGGGAGAAGGAGGAGAGCTCAAAGTCGTGTTTTTGGCCCTTAAGTAAGTAAGTAAGTGTATATATATATATATATATATATTTTTTTTTACTTACTTAAGGGACAGAGGCACTAACCATGGCAGCACAAGAACAGGCACTCAGTACAGGATCAATAGAGGCCGGGGTCTACCACACCAGGCAGGACCCCAGTACAGGATCAATAGAGGCCGGGGTCTACCACACCAGGCAGGACCCCAGGTGCAGACTGTGCAAGGATGCCCCTGAGACAGTACAGCACATAACAGCAGGGTGTAAGATGCAGGCAGGAAGTGCGTACATGGAACGCCATAACCAGGTAGCTGTCATAGTGTACAGGAACATCTGCCATGAGTATGGGCTGGAAGTCCCAAGGTCAAAATGGAAGACACCTCCTAAGGTAGTCCAGAATGACCGAGCTAAGATCCTGTGGGACTTCAAGATCCAGACTGACAAACTGGTGATGGCTAACCAACCAGACATGGTGTTGATGGACAGACAGCAGAAGAAGGCAGTAGTGATAGATGTGGCAATCCCAAGGGACAGCAACATCAAGAAGAAGGAACACGAGAAGATCGAGAAATACCAAGGGCTGAAAGAGAAGCTAGAGAAGATGTGGAAAGTAAGAGCAACAGTGGTGCCAGTGGTAATCTGGGAGCACTGGGGGCTGGGACCCCCAAACTGGGAGAGTGGCTCCAGCAGATTCCAGGTAAAACATCAGAGGTCTCTGTCCAGAAGAGTGCAGTCCTAGGAACAGCTAAGATACTGCGCAGAACCCTCAAACTCCCAGGACTCAGGTAGAGGACCCGAGCTAAGGATGACACATACCCCCCCACAAGGGGGGAGAGGGGGATTTTTATATATATAGTGGGATTTTAATAATAATATATGTTACATCATGTTGAGTTTTGGGTATGAGTGCAGGTGTAACAGCTGATGTTATTATTATTATTATTATTATTATATATGTAACAGCTGATATTATTATTATTATTATTATTATTATTATTATATATGTAACAGCTGATGTTATTATTATTATTATTATTATTATTATTATTATTATTATTATTATATGTAACAGCTGATGTTATTATTATTATTATTATTATTATTATTATATATGTAACAGCTGATGTTATTATTATTATTATTATTATTATTATTATATATGTAACAGCTGATATTATTATTATTATTATTATTATATATGTAACAGCTGATATTATTATTATTATTATTATTATTATATATGTAACAGCTGATATTATTATTATTATTATTATTATATATGTAACAGCTGATGTTGTTATTATTATTATTATTATTATATATGTAACAGCTGATATTATTATTATTATTATTATTATTATTATTATTATATATGTAACAGCTGATGTTGATTTGCATAATTGTGATGATATAAGTGATTATTGGTGTTTGATGTTATTGATGAGGAGAAATGTTCTACTGTCAGTTTAATGTTCATGTGAGAAAAATGTTCAATGTTTATGATAATAAAGAGACGTGGTTACTTTATAGATCTTACCTTACACACACACACACACACACACACACACACACACACACACACACACACACACACACACACACACACACACACACACACACACACACACACACACACACACACACACACACACACAACTAGTTAAACCTGAAGATCAGCACAGATAGAATCTGCCAACAGAAACACAGACAGAGAGAGAGAGAGAGAGAGAGAGAGAGAGAGAGAGAGAGAGAGAGAGAGAGGGAGAGAGAGAGAGAGGAGGAGAGAGAGACAGAGAGAGAGTGAGAGAGAGAGAGAGAGAGATGTTTTGGGTTAAGCAGTTTACAGAGTCGCTAAATGCATCACACACACCCAGTTCAGCTATTTTAGGAGGAAATTACAGTTAGGGTGGAAACACACACACACACACACACACACTCATATACACACACACACACACACACACACACACAGTAATATGACATCAGTCATCTGGAAAAAACAGACAGAATATGGGAGGTAAAGAAAGAAAAACACTCTCTCTTTTCATAAATATTATAATATATTATAGTATTGCTGCTGAAAGTGATCATTGACACAATGAGAGAGAGAGAGAGAGAGAGAGAGAGAGAGAGAGAGACAGAGAGAGAGAGAGAGAGAGAGAGAGAGAGAGAGAGAGAGACTGCCTTTAATGTGCCCTGCAGCATCATGGGAGATCTGGCTCAACAGCTCCACCTGCTGGACTCACACCTACCTACCCCCCACAGAAGGTTTGAGGAGAGAGAGAGAGAGAGAGAGAGAGAGAGAGAGAGAGACAGCATTCAACATCTATATTAACCAACTGGCCACTATGCTGTCTGAGTCCCACTCTATTCAACATCTAGGTCTGGGTCTGTCCCAGGTTTCTCCCTAAAAGTAAGTTTTTCCTCGCCACTGTCGCCCTGCTGCTTGCTCTGGAGGAAACTACTAGACCTGTTGGGTCCTTGTAAATTCTGGAGTGTGGTCTAGACCTGCTCTATCTGTAAATTTACAATTTACAAATAATTTGTTATGAATTGATACTATAAATAAAATTGAATTGAAATTGAGATCTCTGCTGGGAAACTGGATTTTAAGGCCTGATACAAATATTTGGTTGTTTAAAAACCTGATATGCTGATATATATTTTATAAGAAAATCCAGAAACATACCATATATTAAAGTTCTGATGA
>CM049371.1:38862519-38865019 GCA_026937815.1 Etheostoma perlongum
CGACAGACAGATAGCGACGGACAGACATAACGAGAGACAGACAGACAAAAGACAGACAGACAGACAGACAAAAAAGACAGACAGACAGCAAAACACAGACAGACAGACAGACAGAGACAGCAAAAAAAAAAGACAGAGAGACAGCAAAAAACAGACAGTGACGGACAGACAGCAGACAGACAGACAGACAGGGATACACCAAAAGACAGAAGAAAAAAGACAGGCCTTTGACAGTTGCTAACCCGAGACTCTGGAACAGCAAAAAAGACAGTTGACCCCCCCACCCACAGACCCCAGACGATATTAGCATAGACAGACAGATGTTGCTCTTTTTAGGTCACAACACATCTGTTGAGTCAGGATTTTAACACGTTCTCCTGTTGCTAGGCAACCTTTTCGGATTTTACTGTTTTCTGAGTTTCGTTCTGTCGTTACGTGTTTTTCTCGACTAAGAACTACATCTTGATTGGTCGACTTGGTTTAACCGACTGTCTGTCTGCGTCGGTGACCTCATCGTCGGTGACATCATCGGTGACATCAGCAGTGTCAAAGATGATGTCACTGTTCCAGTTATTCTGCTGCTGTTTGTCCTGGAGAGCAGAGCCCCTCCCTCCCTCCCTCTATCTTTTCTCTACTCTACCTCTCTAGTAGATTTTGTTCTTTCTGCCTTTTTTATTTTTTATTTATTTTCTATTCTGTTCTATTCTACTTAATATATTCATATCTTCTTTATTTTATTATGTTATATTCTTCTCTATATTTCATTCTGCAGCACTTCGCTGCAGATGTTTTTGTTTCTGTCCCTGACAGCGTTGCTCCGAGAGCTCTCATCTGATTGGCTGCAGGTGACATCATCAGTAGGGATGTGGCTGCAGCATCACACACACACACACACACACACACACACACACACACACACACACACACACACACACACACACACACACTGCAGCTGCATTACATCATCTGGTTCAGTGTGCGGGGGAGAGGAGGTGTGTGAGAACATTGTGTTCGGCTGTGGTGCATGATGGGAGCTGTAGTCTCCTGCTGTCTGTTCTTCTTGTGTTCCCCCAAAAAGCTCAAGACGACGTCCTCAGATGTCTCGTTTTGTCCACAACTCAACAATATTCGGTTTCCTGTCCCAGAGGAGAGAAGAAACTACAACATATTCACATTAAACCCCGTCAAAACGCAAAATCAACACTTTTGTTGACACTTTTTATTGTTATTTTTTTTTACTTTTTCTTACGTTTTTGTTCCATTGTTTTCAACACTAACTTATTAACTTTAGTTTTACAGTTATTTTTGGAATTTATGGTCAATAAAGCTCATTTATAGGAAATTATACCTAATGTTTGAGTTAGAAAAGCAGAAATTTAATTTTTTTAATTTTTAAATCTAGCACTGACATATTTCCTCAGACCGACCTTATAGACTTTAAAATGTCATTAAGATGATCTTATAGACTTTTTATTATATTCTGACCAATAGGAAACAGTCTTGACCCTCCAACTAAGATCTAGGCGTTTTTGACAGAAATATATATATATATATATATAAAATTTAAGGAAGTCATTTCAGTCAAATAGCAAAAATATTGAAAAATAAAAATGTAATGGGATTTTATTTTTCCTCCATTTTGTTTTATTTTGCATATTTTACAGACATGTTATACAATGTTTAACCAATTCAGCATCATATCAAAAAAATTACTAAATTAAAAAAAAATTTACCAATATATACAGTATGTAAAATTTAAGAAAGTCATTTAAAAAATAAACAGCAAAAAAAAAAAAAATAATAATAATAATAATATATATATTTACTGTATATAATCCAGTAAAACCAGTGTGACTGAGAGGTTTCTGTCAGGAGGATTCCTCCCGCCCCCTCCGCCTCTGCTGGACCAATCCCAGCCCGGCGTCCTGCCGGCCAATCAGATGGCTCCCTGGTGATGTCATGCAGCAGGCTGCCGGGTGATGCTGTTGCTGCCGAGCTGCAGACCTCCAGAGTGAAGAAGCCGAGCATCACTGCAGGGTGAGTGCCCCTCCGTCTTCCCTCTGTTCTCCACATGTCCAACCTCGTCTCTCAGCTCTCTGCATCTGTGGACGGGGGTTTGATTCCCTTTCATTTGCACATTCTGTCCATCATTTCCATCTTTTCTTGTCCTGTGTCTCTGCTGCTTTGCTGTTTCATCATCTTGATCCACTTGTCTTCATCTTCTCTGATTATCTCATGTGATTTCTCAGCTTTCTGCGTCTTTTAAACAGGTTGACAGGGTTGTTATTCCCTTTCATTTGCACATTCTGTCCATCATTTCCATCTTTTTCTTCTTCTGTGTCTCTGCTGCTTTGCTGTTTCTTTACATCTTCATCCACTCGTCTGATTATCTTACGTGATTTCTGAGCTTTCTGCGTCTTTAAAGTGCACACGGCTGCACGTTGACGGGGGTTATATTCCCTTTCATTTGCACATTCTGTCCATCATTTCCATCTGTTTT
>CM049371.1:38870019-38883519 GCA_026937815.1 Etheostoma perlongum
CCTCATGTTGTCCTCATGTTGTCCTCATGTTGTCCTCATGTTGTCCTCATGTTGCCCTCGTGTTGCCCTCATTTTGTCTTCATTTTGTCTTCATTTTGTCCTCATGTTGTCCTCATGTTGTCCCCATGTTGTCCTCATGTTGTCCTCATGTTGTCCCCATGTTGTCCCCATGTTGTCTTCATGTTGCCTTCATGTTGTCCTCATGTTTCCCTCATGTTTCCCTCATGTTGTCCTCATGTTGTCTCCATGTTGTCCTCATGTTGTCCTCATGTTGTCTTCATGTTGTCTTCATGTTGTCCTCATGTTGTCCTCATGTTGTCCTCATGTTGTCTTCATGTTGTCCTCATGTTGTCCTCATGTTGTCCTCATGTTGTCTTCATGTTGTCCTCATGTTGTCTTCATGTTGTCTTCATGTTGTCCTCATGTTGTCCTCATGTTGTCCTCATGTTGTCTTCATGTTGTCCTCATGTTGTCTTCATGTTGTCTTCATGTTGTCCTCATGTTGTCCTCATGTTGTCCTCATGTTGTCCCCATGTTGTCCTCATGTTGTCCTCATGTTGTCCCCATGTTGTCCCCATGTTGTCCTCATGTTGTCCTATATCAATGTTCTTTTTAATTCCCCAAAATAACATGATTGATTCCACCCAACGCTCTTTGCCAAGTACAAATCTCTACTTTCATTAATTTTGGGGCGTCTTATTCAATTTTGAAACATGAGACAAGCAAAAATCTTTTCTTTCTCATTTTGCGCTAACGTCATGTTTTTTGGGGTCCTTGTTTCAGCCGGCGTGGTGGACTTGAACCTCTGCAGCATCCGGGACATGGAAGTGATCGAGCTGAGCAAGCGTGCGAGCGGCCAGGCGTTCGAGGTCATCTTGAAGCCGCCCACCTTTGACGGCGGCCCCGAGCTCAGGGCCACCACGCCGCCGCGCGGGAAGCCCTCGCTGGAGGAGATCCAGAAGAAGCTGGACGCCGCCCAGGAGCGGAGGAAGGTGGGTGGAGAAAGAGGTTCTAAATAAATACAGATACAGTATTCAGGACCACTAAGGTCTATATAAAGAGACTTCAGATACAGTATTAGGGACCACTAAGGTCTATATAAAGAGACTTCAGATACAGTATTAGGGGCCACTAAGGTCTATATAAAAGAGACTTCAGATACAGTATTAGGGACCACTAAGGTCTATATAAAGAGACTTCAGATACAGTATTAGGGACCACTAAGGTCTATATAAAGAGACTTCAGATACAGTATTAGGGGACCACTAAGGTCTATATAAAAGAGACTTCAGATACAGTATTAGGGACCACTAAGGTCTATATAAAGAGACTTCAGATACAGTATTAGGGACCACTAAGGTCTATATAAAGAGACTTCAGATACAGTATTAGGGACCACTAAGGTCTATATAAAGAGACTTCAGATACAGTATTAGGGACCACTAAGGTCTATATAAAGAGACTTCAGATACAGTATTAGGGACCACTAAGGTCTATATAAAAGAGACTTCAGATACAGTATTAGGGGACCACTATGGTCCCTAATGCAGACTATAACTAAAAAACTCCTTCTGCCATCCCACCTGGTGCAGTCCCCGAGCTTCTACTTTTCAAAATAAAATACTTAAAAAAAATATCTCTTTCTTTTAGTTTTCAAAGTAAAAGCTTGAGTCAAATATAAAATACTTGAAATATTTGGTGTTTTTTAACGGCAATAATACAAATGAATAAAGATACTAACTGTAGCCCCACCCCCCCACCCTCTCTGTTGCCCTCTAGTGTCAGGAGGCGGAGCTGCTGAAGCATCTCGCCGGGCGGAGGGAGCACGAGCGTGAAGTGGCTCAGAAAGCTCAGACCAAAGAACGCCAGGAGCATCGCGCCGACGCTGACAAGCAGCAGCGGCAGATGCACCTGAACGCCTCACCAGAGAGACAGCAGATGCACCTGAACGCCTCACCAGAGAAACAGCAGATAAACCTGAACGCCTCACCGGAGAAACAGCAGATGCACCTGAACGCCTCACCGGAGAAACAGCATATGCACCTGAACGCCTCACCAGAGAGACAGCAGATAAACCTGAACGCCTCACCTGAGAAACAGCAGATGCACCTGAACGCCTCACCGGAGAAACAGCAGATGCACCTGAACGCCTCACCAGAGAAACAGCAGATGCACCTGAACGCCTCACCGGAGAAACAGCAGATGCACCTGAACGCCGCGCCGGAGAAACAGCATATGCACCTGAACGCCTCACCAGAGAGACAGCAGATAATCCTGAACGCCTCACCTGAGAAACAGCAGATGCACCTGAACGCCTCACCAGAGAGACAGCAGATAAACCTGAACGCCTCACCTGAGAAACAGCAGATGCACCTGAACGCCTCACTGGAGAAACAGCAGATGCACCTGAACGCCTCACCGGAGAAACAGCAGATGCACCTGAATGCCTCACCAGAGAACCAGCAGATGCACCTGAACGCCTCACCGGAGACACAGCAGATGCACCTGAACGCCTCACCAGAGAACCAGCAGATGCACCTGAACGCCTCACCGGAGAAACAGCAGATGCACCTGAACGCCTCACTGGAGAAACAGCAGATACACCTGAACGCCTCACCGGAGAAACAGCAGATGCACCTGAACGCCGCGCCGGAGAAACAGCAGATGCACCTGAACGCCTCACCGGAGAAACAGCATATGCACCTGAACGCCTCACCAGAGAGACAGCAGATAAACCTGAACGCCTCACCGGAGAAACAGCAGATGCACCTGAACGCCTCACCTGAGAGACAGCAGCAGGAGGAGGTGAGGACGCACGTTTTTTCCGCTGTTTTCTCATATTTCTTGCGACCATCCAGATCCAGATCCAGATCCAGATCGAGGAATGAATCCCTAAACCGAGTTTGTGTTTGTGTCTTTCAGGACAAGCACAGTGTGGAGGTGAGAACCAGGTGGAGGAGGAGCAGGGCATTCTGGGTAGAAACACTGACACAGAACATGAAGACAGTGGTGCAATAACCAATACACACACTGTTTAACCCTTGTGTTGTCCTCCCAGGTCAAAGCTGAAAATTAACGCATTTTTTACACTTTTTCGATACTTTAACGCATTTTTATCGCTTTTTTGGCGCATTTGAGATACTTTTTGATGCTTTTTTCAACATTTTCTTAATTGTTGTAACACTACCGTCACTATCAGTCTGCTGTGCACATCACTAACACCTATATATCACCACTAGTTTCACACTATTTTCGAAAAAAAATTTGACGTTAAAAAAAAAAAAAAAAATCCACGATTATTTGACAATTTTTTTTATCCTTTTTTCATACTTTTTGGACGCTTTTTCAACACTTTTGACACTTTTTTAATCGCTTTTTTGACGCGTTTGAGATACCACGAATTCTTTTTCTAATTCATGGTCACGAAAAATCATTTTGGATCATTTATATGAAATCATATCATTTGTTTGTCTTTTATCAAAGTTTTTTTCGGGGAAATAAAACACCCAAAATCCAATAAAGTGGTGACCCGATCCTTCGGCGTCATATGGAACCATCCGTGTAATATTTGGACATTTTGGATGAAAGAATCCCAAATTTCTGATGTAGAAACTTTTAAAACGGGTCAGATTTGACCCGAAGACACCAGGAGGGTTAAAAAAGACACTAAAACTATTGATTCCCATTTTATTGTTTTGACACAAAGGTGTTAGAACATCAGCAGCCTTTATTTTACATATTTCACATTTTTTGGTCTCTAAATCCATCCCATAGCCATGAGGCAGGACTCATATGTATATATATATATATATATATATATATATATATATATATATATATATATGTATATTTTACAGTATTTTCAACTGTTTAAAGGACGTTAGCATGGTGCTAACTACTAACTCCGCCCTCTTTCTGTCTTCTGCCTGCAGGTGTCCTGATGGCCTGATCACAACACAAGCTGAACTTTATCTGGAAGCCATTTTGGAGGCTGCCGAGCCAAGGATTGGTGCGCCGGCGACCCGGCGCTGCTCCGACCGACTGGGAGACGCCGAAAACAGTGAGAGAAGAAGAAAAGCAGGAGGACTGAGGGCGGGTTTAACTTCCTCTCTACAACCAGGACTCTTCTTACCAAGATAAACTCTTTAAAATGAGAAAAAACTGTCTGAGGCGCTGCAGATTCAGACACCATTGGATGGAGGGGTTTTACTGTGCTTTGTTGCTATGCCAACAGTGCCAATGTGTTCATGTGTGTGCGATTGTTTTAGAGAGGACACTAAATCTTCTGTAAAGTGTGAAAAGCTGGACCCAACCAGACCCAACCGGACCCAGCTAGACCTAACCAGACCCAACCGGACCCAGCAAGACCCAACCGGACCCAACCAGAGTCAACCAGACCCAACCAGACCCAGCTAGACCCAACCGGACCCAGCTAGACCCAACCGGACCCAACCAGAGTGAATCAGACCCAACCAGAAACAGCTAGACCCAGCCAGACACAGCCAGACCCAGCTAGACCCAACCGGACCCTGCTAGACCCAACCAGACCCAACCAGACCCAATCAGACCCAACCAGACCCAACCAGACCCAACCAGAGTCAACCTGACCCAACCTGACCCAACCAGACCCAATCAGACCCAACCAGACCCAATCAGACCCAATCAGACCCAACCAGACCCAATCAGACCCAATCTGACCCAACCAGACCCAACCAGACCCAACCAGACCCAACCAGAGTCAACCAGACCCAACCAGACCCAATCAGAGTCAACCAGACCCAAACAAACCCAACCAGATCCAATGTGTGTGTGTGTGTGTGCGTATTCCTGGCAACGTCAGATGATGATGATGATGATGATGATGATGAACAGAAATCACATTATATTTTAAATTCAAGAATAAAACTCAGACTTTACGTCTCTTTGTAGTTTTTATTTTTTAATTTTTTGAGTCACATTCAGCCTCTGAATAAATAAATCACCAATAAATACCCGCTGACATACATTTAAATAGACATTTTAAATAAAAACCATAAATAATAATAATAATAATAATAATAATAATAATAATAATAATAATAATAATAATAATTCAGCTCCAGAGTGTAGTCGTCCAGTTTCGAGACAAAATACAAACGTAAACAAAAGATATTTAACAAAACAATGAAAAGACGGCAGATAACTTCCAGCCAATCACAGAGCAGCTTACATCTTCAGAGGACCAATCAGATTAAGTTCACTGACACAAAGTTGAAATCTAAGAGTCAAAATACTCATTTTAATTTACAATCTACACCTTTGGTATGACGTCTTCATTATGAGTCTCTCTTGATTTTTGTTGTCCCTAAATCCACTTTTTGTCTCTAAATCCACATTTTTTAAAGTAAATCCACTTTGTTGTCCCTAAAACCACTTTTTGTCTCTAAATCCACATTTTTTGTCTCTAAATCCAATTTTTTTGTCTCTAAATCCACTTTTTTTAATGTAAATCCACATTTGTTGTCCCTAAATCCACATTTGTTGTCTCTAAATCCACTTTTTTTTACTCTAAATCCATTTGTTTTGTCTCTAAATCCACATTTGTTGTCCCTAAATCCACATTTGTTGTCCCTAAATCCATTTATTGTCCCTAAATCCACTTTTTGTCTCTAAATCCAAATTTTTTGTCTCTAAATCCACATTTGTTGTCCCTAAATCCACTTTTTGTCTCTAAATTCACATTTGTTGTCCCTATATCCACTTTTTGTCTCTAAATCCACATTTTTTTTAATGTAAAGCCACATTTGTTGTCTCTAAATCCCTTTTTGTCTCTAAATCCACATTTGTTGTCCCTAAATCCACTTTTTGTCTCTAAATCCACATTTGTTGTCCCTAAATCCCTTTTTGTCTCTAAATCCCGATTTGTTGTCCCTAAATCCATTTATTGTCTCTAAATCCACATTTTTTTGTATCTAAATCCACATTTGTTGTCCCTAAATCCACATTTGTTGTCCCTAAATCCATTTATTGTCCCTAAATCCACTTTTTGTCTCTAAATCCAAATTTTTGTCTCTAAATCCACATTTGTTGTCCCTAAATCCACTTTTTGTCTCTAAATTCACATTTGTTGTCCCTATATCCACTTTTTTTCTCTAAATCCACATTTTTTAATGTAAAGCCACATTTGTTGTCTCTAAATCCCCTTTTTGTCTCTAAATCCACATTTGTTGTCCCTAAATCCACTTTTTGTCTCTAAATCCACATTTGTTGTCCCTAAATCCCCTTTTTGTCTCTAAATCCAGATTTGTTGTCCCTAAATCCATTTATTGTCTCTAAATCCACATTTTTTGTATCTAAATCCACATTTGTTGTCCCTAAATCCACATTTGTTGTCCCTAAATCCATTTATTGTCCCTAAATCCACTTTTTGTCTCTAAATCCACATTTTTTGTCTCTAAATCCACATTTGTTGTCCCTAAATCCACGTTTTGTCTCTAAATTCACATTTGTTGTCCCTATATCCACTTTTTGTCTCTAAATCCACATTTGTTGTCTCTAAATCCCCTTTTTGTCTCTAAATCCACATTTGTTGTCCCTAAATCCACTTTTTGTCTCTAAATCCACATTTGTTGTCCCTAAATCCCCTTTTTGTCACTAAATCCACATTTGTTGTCCCTAAATCCACTTTTTGTCTCTACATCCACATTTGTTGTCCCTAAATCCACTTTTTGTCTCTAAATCCATATTTGTTGTCCCTAAATCCACTTTTTTTTGTCTCTAAATCCACATTTTTTAATGTAAAGCCACATTCTTTGTCCCTAAATCCACCTTTTGTCTCTAAATCCACATTTTTTGTATCTAAATCCACATTTTTTGTCTCTAAATCCACATTTTTTAATGTAAAGCCACATTTGTTGTCCCTAAATCCATTTGTTTTGTCTCTAAATCCATTTTTGGTGTCAGTCTTGTTGTTGGACGAAGGGTCGGACGCAGGTGCATCCCACCGCCATGAGGCGGGACTCCAGCCGGTAGTGGTACCCCCCCGCCCCCGTTGACTTGACCCGGCGCAGCAGCAGCACCTGGTGCATGATGGGTCTAGACTCCAGGATCAGGTCCTCGTGGCCCCCTGAGTCCCGACAGCCGCGCAGCAGACAACGAGCCTCCGCCAGCACGGGGGGGAACAGAGTGTCGTCATGGGAGACGCTGAGGATGGAGACACAGAAGGGACAGACAGCTAGAAACAGCACTTCAAAGGATTAGAGGACCGTGTGTGTGTGTGTCTGTGTGTGTGTGTGTGTGTGTGTGTGTGTGTGTCTGTGTGTGTGTGTGTGTGTGTCTGTGTGCACGTATGTGGGCGTGTGTGTCTGTGTGTGCGTGTGTGTGTGTGCGTGTGTGCGTGTGCACGTATGTGGGCGTGTGTGTCTGTGTGTGCGTGTGTGTGTGTGTGTGTGTGTGCGTGTGTGTGCGTGTGTGTGTGTGTTACTGGGTGCTTTTGTGTGCATGCGTGCATGTGCGTCTGTGTCTGTCTGTGTGTGTGTGTCTCTATGTGTGTGTGTGCGTGTGTGTGTGCGTGTGTGTGCGTGTGTGTGTGTGTGCGTGTGAGCGTGTGTGTGTGTGTGTGTGTGTGTGTGGGTCTCTATGTGTGTGTGTGTGTGTGTGTGTGTGTGTGTGTGTGTGTGTGTGTGTGTGTGTGTGTGTGTGTGTGTGTGTGTGTGTGTGTGTGTGTGTGTGTGTGTGTGGGTCTCTATGTGTGTGTGTGTGTGTGTGTGTGTGTGTGTGTGAGCGTGTGTGTGTGTGTGTGGGTCTCTGTGTGTGTGTGTGTGTGTGTGTGTGTGTGTGGGTCTCTGTGTGTGTGTGTGTGTGTGTGTGTGTGTGTGTGTGTGTGTGTGTGTGTGTGTGTGGTGTCTATGTGTGTGTGTGTGTGTGTGTGTGTGAGCGTGTGTGTGTGCATGTGTGGGTCTCTATGTGTGTGTGTGTTCCCTACTTGTATGTCCAGGGGGAGATGGAGGCGTTCTGCAGCGGCCGGGCGGTTCTGATAGGAACCAAAGCGCTGGGGTCGAGCTCCAGGGGGACCGTTTCCACCGCCGTGCCATCCGACGACTTCCTGTGAGTCTTTGCCGAGTGTTTGGATTGGCCGCCTGGTTTAGGCATCGCCGCTGCCTCTGACATCATCATCATCATCATCATCATCATCATCGTCGTCGTCGCTGCCACGCAGACCGCCTGAGGAAGAGGAGGAGGAACTGACCTTCAGACAGGTTTCATTTTACTTCCCCGTAAAATCTGGGTCATCTTATTTCATTTATTTTATATTTCACTCTTGATCAATGATCAGGTTTCGATAAAAAGCGACATCAAAAAACATTTCGGAAAAAAAGTGATGAAAAAGCAGCAAAAACGTGTGACAGAAATTTGGAAAAAAAGTGACAAAAACATTGAGAAAAAAGTTGAAAATGAAACATGCCTGGGCGACGGGTTGATGTTGAGAAAGTGACAAAAATGTGACAAAAATGTGTTAAAAAAAGGTGACAACAATTTGAAAAGAAAGTGACAAAAATGTAGTAAAAAATGTGGTAAAAGTGAAAAAGTGTCAAAGTGACAAAAATGTGACAAAAGTGACAGAAATGTGACAAAAAGTAACAAAAACGTGACAAAAGTAACAAAAATGTGACAAAAGTGACAAAAATGTGACAAAAAGTAACAAAAATGTGACAAAAGTGACAAAAATGTGTAACAAAAATGTGACAAAAGTGACAAAAATGTGACAAAAAGTAACAAAAATGTGACAAAAGTGACAAAAAATGTGACAAAAATGTGACAAAAAGTGACTAAAATTTGAAAAGAAAGTGACAAAAATGTGACAAAAATGTGAAAAAAGGTGACAACAATTTGAAAAAAATGACAAAAATGTGGTAAAAGTGACGAAAAAAGTGGTCAAAGTGAGAAAAATGTGGTGACAAAAATGTGACAAAAATGTGACAAAAAGTGACTAAAATTTGAAAAAAAAGTGACAAAAATGTGAAAAAGGTGACAACAATTTGAAAAGAAAGTGACAAAAATGTGGTAAAAATGTGGTAAAAGTGACGAAAAAAGTGGTCAAAGTGACAAAAATGTGGTAAAAGTGACAAAAATGTGACAAAAGTGACAAAAATGTGACAAAAATGTGACAAAAAGTAACAAAAATGTGACAAAAAGTAACAAAAATGTGACAAAAGTGATTAAAATTTGAAAAGAAAGTGACAAAAATGTGACAAAAATGTGAAAAAGGTGACAACAATTTGAAAAGTGACAAAAATGTGGTAAAAGTGACGAAAAAGTGGTCAAAGTGACAAAATGTGACAAAAGTGACAAAAATGTGACAAAAATGTGACAAAAAGTAACAAAAATGTGACAAAAAGTAACAAAAATGTGACAAAAGTGACAAAAATGTGACAAAAAGTGACTAAAATTTGAAAAAAAGTGACAAAAATGAAAAAAGGTGACAACAATTTGAAAAGAAAGTGACAAAAATGTGGTAAAAATGTGGTAAAAGTGAAAAAAGTGGTCAAAGTGACAAAAATGTGGTGACAAAAATGTGACAAAAGTGACAAAAATGTGACAAAAATGTGACAAAAAGTAACAAAAATGTGACAAAAAGTAACAAAAATGTGACAAAAGTGACAAAAATGTGACAAAAATGTGACAAAAAGTGACTAAAATTTGAAAAGAAAGTGACAAAAATGTGACAAAAATGTGAAAAAGGTGACAACAATTTGAAAAGAAAGTGACAAAAATGTGGTAAAAGTGACGAAAAAGTGGTCAAAGTGACAAAAATGTGGTAAAAATGTGGTAAAAGTGACAAAAATGTGACAAAAGTGACAAAAATGTGACAAAAATGTGGTAAAAGGTGACAAAAATGTGACAAAAATGTGGTAAAAGGTGACAAAAATGTGACAAAAATGTGGTAAAAGGTGACAACAATTTGAAAAGAAAGTGACAAAAATGTGGTAAAAGTGACAAAAATGTGACAAAAAGTAACAAAAAGTGACAAAAATGTGACAAAAATGTGACAAAAAGTAACAAAAAGTGACAAAAATGTGGTAAAATGTGGTAAAATGTGGTAAAATGTGGTAAAATGTGGTAAAAGTGACAAAAATGTGACAAAAGTGACAAAAATGTGACAAAAATGTGGTAAAAGGTGACAACAATTTGAAAAGAAAGTGACAAAAATGTGGTAAAAGTGACAAAAATGTGACAAAAAGTAACAAAAAAGTGACAAAAATGTGGTAAAATGTGGTAAAATGTGGTAAAATGTGGTAAAATGTGGTAAAAGTGACAAAAAATGTGACAAAAGTGACAAAAATGTGACAAAAATGTGGTAAAAGGTGACAACAATTTGAAAAAGAAAGTGACAAAAATGTGGTAAAAGTGACAAAAAGTGACAAAAAGTAACAAAAAAAGTGACAAAAATGTGGTAAAATGTGGTAAAATGTGGTAAAATGTGGTAAAAGAGACACAAAGTGAAAACGTGAAGCAGCTGGATCAGGACCTGGAGTTCGAGGACATGCTTCAGGTGGTTTCGGACTCTCCTCGCTGTCCTTATTCAGATCTGGATCTGGTTTTGTTTCTGAGAACTTGTTTCTCTCTTCGGGTCCTGGACTCTGCTGGGTTCCTGGACTCTGCGGGGGCTCCTGGACTCTGGGGCGTTCAGGTCTGAAGCGTGGAGGGTTCTGGCTGATGTCCGCCGCCGTTCGTCGCTGATATTTATCCGGATTGGCATCACTTCCTGCGATGACATCATCGCCTTTGATCCGCCTCTCTGAAACCACACAACCTGTCATTTCTGCACACACACACACACACACACACACACACACACACACACACACACACACACACACACACACACACACACAGCTGCAGTGCTTTCTAGGTCATCTGGCATCTAGGTCATTTCAACATTTTGTTTTTTCTACACTTTTTCTCGTCTGGTTTGGCTCGGTAGCGTCTTTCTCGATGTAATTCCAATTTTATTGTCACTTTTGGGCATTTTTATGTTTTCTTTGATTTTTTCCCCCAATTGTTGCTGTCACAGTTCCTGTACGTGACCTAACTACCTTAATCTAACAAACTGCCCTAACTACCCCATCTAACAATCTCGGACCACCGAACTACACATGTTGACCCTCCTGTTGTCCTCAAATTTGACTCACTTTCAAAAATGTTTCTATAGTTTAGAAATTTGGTTTTCTTTCAACCAAATTGTCGAAATAAAGGAAAAACATTGCGAAAAGTGACAAAAACTTGGAAGAAAAAATGACAAAAATTGCTTTAAAAACATCTGGAAAAGTGATTAAAAGGTTTTTCTGACAAAAAAATGTGACAAAAAGTGACAAAAATTTGACAAGAAAGTGACAAAAGTGACAAAAATTTGACAAAAAGTGACAAAAATTGACAAGAAAGTGACAAAAGTAACAAAAATGTGGTAAGAGCGACAAAAAAGTGACAAAAATGTGACAAAAATGTGACAAAAAGTGACAAAAATTGACAAAGAAAGTGACAAAAGTAACAAAAATGTGGTAAGAGTGACAAAAAGTGACAAAAATGTGACAAAAAATGTGGTAAAAGTGACAAAAATGTGACAAAAGGTGACAAAAATTTGACAAGAAAGTGAAAAAAGTGACAAAAGTGACAAAAATTTGACAAGAAAGTGACAAAAGTGACAAAATGTGACAAAAAGTGACAAAAATGTGACAAAAAGTGACAATAACTTGACAAGAAAGTGACAAAAGTGACAAAAAGTGACAAAAATTTGACAAAAAGTGACTAAAATTTGAAAAAAAGTGACAAAAATGTGAAAAAGGTGACAAAAATGTGACAAAAAGTGACTAAAATTTGAAAAGAAAGTGACAAAAATGTGAAAAAAGGTGACAACAATTTGAAAAGAAAGTGACAAAAATGTGGTAAAAATGTGGTAAAACGAAAAAAGTGGTCAAAGTGACAAAAATGTGGTAAAAGTGACAAAAATGTGACAAAAGTGACAAAAATGTGACAAAATGTGACAAAAAGTAAAAAAATGTGACAAAAAGTAACAAAATGTGACAAAAGTGACAAAAATGTGACAAAAATGTGACAAAAAGTGACTAAAATTTGAAAAGAAAGTGACAAAAATGTGACAAAAATGTGAAAAAGGTGACAACAATTTGAAAAGAAAGTGACAAAAATGTGGTAAAAGTGACGAAAAAGTGGTCAAAGTGACAAAAATGTGGTAAAAATGTGGTAAAAGTGACAAAAATGTGACAAAAGTGACAAAATGTGACAAAAATGTGGTAAAGGTGACAAAAAATGTGACAAAAATGTGGTAAAAGGTGACAAAAATGTGACAAAAATGTGGTAAAAGGTGACAACAATTTGAAAAGAAAGTGACAAAAATGTGGTAAAAGTGACAAAAATGTGACAAAAAGTAACAAAAAGTGACAAAAATGTGACAAAAATGTGACAAAAAGTAACAAAAAGTGACAAAAATGTGGTAAAATGTGGTAAAATGTGGTAAAATGTGGTAAAATGTGGTAAAAGTGACAAAAATGTGACAAAAGTGACAAAAATGTGACAAAAATGTGGTAAAAGGTGACAACAATTTGAAAAGAAAGTGACAAAAATGTGGTAAAAGTGACAAAAATGTGACAAAAAGTAACAAAAAGTGACAAAAATGTGGTAAAATGTGGTAAAATGTGGTAAAATGTGGTAAAATGTGGTAAAAGTGACAAAAATGTGACAAAAGTGACAAAAATGTGACAAAAATGTGGTAAAAGGTGACAACAATTTGAAAAGAAAGTGACAAAAATGTGGTAAAAGTGACAAAAAGTGACAAAAAGTAACAAAAAAAAGTGACAAAAATGTGGTAAAATGTGGTAAAATGTGGTAAAATGTGGTAAAAAGAGACACAAAGTGAAAACGTGAAGCAGCTGGATCTTCTTACCGTCGGGCCGGACCTGGAGTTCGAGGACATGCTTCAGGTGGTTTCGGACTCTCCTCGCTGTCCTTATTCAGATCTGGATCTGGTTTTGTTTCTGAGAACTTGTTTCTCTCTTCGGGTCCTGGACTCTGCTGGGTTCCTGGACTCTGCGGGGCTCCTGGACTCTGGGGCGTTCAGGTCTGAGCGTGGAGGGTTCTGGCTGATGTCCGCCGCCGTTCGTCGCTGATATTTATCGGATTGGCATCACTTCCTGCGATGACATCATCGCCTTTGATCCGCCTCTCTGAAACCACACAACCTGTCATTTCTGCACACACACACACACACACACACACACACACACACACACACACACACACACACACACACACACACACAGCTGCAGTGCTTTCTAGGTCATCTGGCATCTAGGTCATTTCAACATTTTGTTTTTTCTACACTTTTTCTCGTCTGGTTTGGCTCGGCGCGTCTTTCTCGATGTAATTCAATTTTATTGTCACTTTTTGGGCATTTTTATGTTTTCTTTGATTTTTTTCCCCAATTGTTGCTGTCACAGTTCCTGCACG
>CM049371.1:38884019-38899019 GCA_026937815.1 Etheostoma perlongum
TAGGGGGTGTATACTAATGCCCCCTGTATTTTAACATAGGGGGTGTATACTTATGCCCCCTGTATTTTTAACATAGGGGGGTGTATACTTATGCCCCCTGTATTTTAACATAGGGGGGTGTATACTTATGCCCCCTGTATTTTAACATAGGGGGTGTATACTTATGCCCCCTGTATTTTTAACATAGGGGTGTATACTTATGCCCCTGTATTTTAACATAGGGGGTGTATACTTATGCCCCCTGTATTTTAACATAGGGGGGTGTATACTTATGCCCCCTGTATTTTAACATAGGGGGTGTATACTTATGCCCCCTGTATTTTAACATAGGGGGTGTATACTTATGCCCCTGTATTTTAACATAGGGGTGTATACTAATGCCCCCTGTATTTTTAACATAGGGGGTGTATACTAATGCCCCCTGTATTTTAACATAGGGGGTGTATACTTATGCCCCCTGTATTTTAACATAGGGGGTGTATACTTATGCCCCCTGTATTTTAACATAGGGGGTGTATACTTATGCCCCCTGTATTTTTTAACATAGGGGGTGTATACTTATGCCCCTGTATTTTAACATAGGGGGTGTATACTTATGCCCCCCTTTTTATGTATTTATGATACATTATTCATTCATAAATTAAATTGGTGTCCTTTAAGGTTGGATTTTCCTAAATTTTTTGAATTAAGGCATTAAGATTAATTTCCAAAAGATGTTTTTTTATTCCTCTTTTTAATCAACTTTAACATTGGGGGTGTAAACTTATTCTAGCCACTGTGTGTGTGTGTGTGTACACACACACACATATATTTTCTTCATATCATTTTCTAAAGTTCCCGTCAACTCAAGACGGAAACAGATTTCATCAGTTTGAACTCAATACTTTTTAAAAACATGATTTGTGTTTTAACTTCATTCATTCCATTTCATGTCCACCAGTTTATGAATGAATCGCCTTTATTGTTTCATGGCCGAGGAACAGAAGACGGAACGTTTTAAATAAAGTTTTTATTAAAGATGATACAGCTCAATAACAACAGCAGAATGAACACAAGCCTGTAAACTTCTCACACACACACACACACACACACACACACACACACACACACACACACACACACACACACACACACACACACACACACACACACACACACACACACACACACACACACACACACACACACACACACACACACACACACACACACACACACACACACACACACACACACACACACACACACACACACACACACACACACACACACACACACACACACACACACACACACACACACACACACACACACACACACACACACACACACACACACACACACCTCTGCTGTAATAAATTATATGTACAGTCCAGGTCCATCTGACAGCGACAAACACAAAGAGACGTCACTCGGCAGCGTCTGCGCAGACAAAACACAAAAAAGACGTCTGAGAAAACAACAATGAGTGTGTTTGAGACACACAGAGGTCTGTAGTACAAATCCAGATCAACTTGACATCTCACTAGTTTTAGGAAATTATACCTAATGTGTGGGTTAGGACAACGTGAGGACAACATGGGGACAACATGGGGACAACGTGAGGACAACGTGAGGACAACGTGAGGACAACGTGAAGACAACGTGAGGGGCAACATGAGGACAACGTGAGGGACAACGTGAGGGGCAACGTGAGGGGCAAAGTGAGGGCAACATGAGGACAACATGAGGACAACGTGAGGGCAACGTGAGGGCAACGTGAGGACAACGTGAGGACAACGTGAGGACAACGTGAGGACCACATGAAGACAACATGAAGACGACATGAGGGCGACATGAGACAACATGGGACAACGTGAGGGCAACATGAGAGCAACGTGAGGACAACATGAAGGCGACATGAGGGCGACATGAAGACAACATGAAGACAACATGAAAACAACATGAGGGCAACATGAGGGACACATGAGGGACACATGAGGGACACATGAGGGCAACATGAGGGACACATGAGGGGCAACATGAGGGGGCAACATGAGGGGGCAACATGAGGGGCAACATGAGGGGGACACATGAGGGACACATGAGGGGACACATGAGGGACACATGAGGGACACATGAGGGACACATGAGGGACACATGAGGGCAACATGAGGGCAACATGGGGACAACACAAGGGTTAATTATGACAATCTGAAATCAAATAAGACAGCACGTCCATGTCCTGCATAAAAAACATGAAACCGTCCTTTTACACTCACTATTTATCATTCTTGTTCTGGGGACATGCCCGATCTTGACTTTGTCCACCTTGGCGAGGTCCGTCACCTCCCTGAACTCCACGGTTGGGTCCACATTGTCGCAGAACAACGTGTTCAGAGAGCCCAACATGACACAGGCGCCGGGTCACCAGGACAACCAGGCTACAGAATACAGTTTGCTATATCTTGTGCAATTATCTGTCTTTGCTGTTGCAAACCGCAATCTCCCCACTATGGGACAAATAAAGGGTTTTCTTACCTTACATTACATTATATTACCTTACATTACCTATCCTGGGTCAGGTGTGATGCAGGTGTGATGCTGGTGTGAAGGGTCAGGTGTGATGCAGGTGTGAAGGGTCAGGTGTGATGCTGGTGTGAAGGGTCAGGTGTGATGCTGGTGTGAAGGGTCAGGTGTGATGCTGGTGTGAAGGGTCAGGTGTGATGCTGGTGTGAAGGGTCAGGTGTGATGCTGGTGTGAAGGGTCAGGTGTGAAGGGTCAGGTGTGATGCTGGTGTGAAGGGTCAGGTGTGAAGGGTCAGGTGTGATGCTGGTGTGATGCAGGTGTGAAGGGTCAGATGTGATGCAGGTGTGAAGGGTCAGGTGTGATGCTGGTGTGAAGGGTCAGGTGTGGGGTCAAGTGTGAAGGGTCAGGTGTGATGCAGGTGTGATGCTGGTGTGAAGGGTCAGGTGTGATGCTGGTGTGATGGGTCAGGTGTGATGCAGGTGTTGCTGGTGTGAAGGGTCAGGTGTGATGCAGGTGTGATGCTGGTGTTGGGTCAGGTGTGATGCAGGTGTGAAGGGTCAGGTGTGATGCTGGTGGGGGTCAAATGCAGGTGTGAAGGGTCAGGTGTTGCAGGTTGATGCTGGTGTGATGGGTCAGGTGTGATGCAGGTGTGAAGGGTCAGGTGTGATGCAGGTGTGATGGGTCAGGTGTGATGCTGGTGTGATGGGTCAGGTGTGATGCAGGTGTGATGCTGGTGTGAAGGGTCAGGTGTGATGCAGGTGTGATGGGTCAGGTGTGATGAAGGGTCAGGTGTGATGCAGGTGTGAAGGGTCAGGTGTGATGCAGGTGTGATGCTGGTGTGAAGGGTCAGGTGTGAAGGGTCAGGTGTGATGCTGGTGTGAAGGGTCAGGTGTGAAGGGTCAGGTGTGATGCTGGTGTGAAGGGTCAGGTGTGATGCTGGTGTGATGCTGGTGTGATGCAGGTGTGATGCTGGTGTGAAGGGTCAGGTGTGAAGGGGTCAGGTGTGAGGCAGGTGTGAAGGGTCAGTGATGCTGGTGATGCTGGTGTGATGCAGGTGTGATGCAGGTGTGATGCTGGTGTGATGCTGGTGTGATGGTGGTGTGAAGGGTCAGGTGTGAGGCAGGTGTGATGCTGGTGTGAAGGGTCAGGTGTGATGCTGGTGTGAAGGATCAGGTGTGATGGGTCTGGGGTCAGGTGTGAAGGGTCAGGTGTGAAGGGTCAGGTGTGAAGGGGCTGGTGTGATGCTGGTGTGATGCTGGTGTGATGCTGGTGTGAAGGATCAGGTGTGAAGGGTCAGGTGTGAAGGGTCAGGTGTGATGCTGGTGTGAAGGATCAGGTGTGAAGGGTCAGGTGTGAAGGGTCAGGTGTGATGCTGGTGTGAAGGATCAGGTGTGAAGGGTCAGGTGTGAAGGATCAGGTGTGATGCTGGTGTGAAGGGTCAGGTGTGAAGGGTCAGGTGTGAAGGATCAGGTGTGATGCTGGTGTGAAGGGTCAGGTGTGATGCTGGTGTGAAGGGTCAGGAATCAACGTGGTCTCACCCTGAAGTTGACTCTGTTGCGGACTCGGTTGGCGGCGCCGTGTTGATCGCTTTTATCGAACTGAAGGAGGACCTGAAGAGCCAGCTGAGGAGTAATCTGCTGAGTCTACACACACACACACACACACACACACACACACACACACACACACACACACACACACACACACACACACACAAAATTTACACAGACTCTGTGTTCCTGAGGTTTTGGTACCATTGTGTCTGTATTTCAACATTACGGACGAAATTGCATATTATTATTATTATTATTATTATTATTATTAACTTCTGTCTGTTAGCAATCAGTGCTGAACCTGAAGCTAACCGCAGCTAACAAGCTAAATTTAGCCCGCATTCAGATAACTAGCATCACTGACCGCCGGTTGTGGCTAGACGGGATACAGCTACGGCCAGAAGTCACGCAATATCTCCACTAATATAACAAAATGTTGACAATAATCACCCAGAACACGCGTACTCGTTCCTCGGGAGTGTTACACCCAAACCACGACCTGGCTCCTAAACTTAACTAGTCGTTTTTGTGCCTAAATCGAGGTGTTGTCGCCGTAGCTGTATCCCTTTTAGCGCTTAGCACTTAGCTGGCTAGCAACATGCTAAAAGCAGGCTAGATGCGTGCTAAAGTACCAGCTACTGGGTTAGTGTCACCTGTATGAGCTCGTCCAGACTCTCCTGCAGGCTGTTCCCCAGAGTCGTGTTCCTGTACAGCTGGTACGCCATGATGAAAAAAGAAGTAACTTCAGTAAATTGTCCTTTTAAACGCACACGATGCTAATTGAGCTAGCTTAGCCGCTTCCCTCCGCCGTAGTAGGCTCAAGTAATGACGCGGTTTCCTGTTTGACATTTCAAAATAAAACAATATTTTGACAGGATTTGGCATTTTTTGTCCCTTTTTCAGTCTTTTTTTTTAGTTTTTACCACTTTATTGCCACTAGTTTTGCACTACTTAGTGAAATTCATGGTCATTTATATAGAATTATACCTAATATTAGAGTTAAACCTCATTATATAGAATTATACCTAATATTAAAGTTAAACCTCATTATTATAGAATTATACCTAATATTTGAGTTAAAATAACTCCTCCCTCTAAGTGTCTGACACTTAGAGAGGTTGATAATATTATTATCTGTATTATCTGTTTTGTGCAATAACACTGACCTCAAATGTGTGCAATTCTCAAGTTTACCATCGCAATTCCTTAATTATGTAAATTATGTAAATAATGTATAATAATATTCCTTTAACTATGTAAATACATTTATCTTCATAATGTCCCCATGTTGTCCCCATGTTGACAATATATCATATACACTCATACACACATATACACTCATACACACATATACACTCATACACACATATACACATATACACACATATACACATCATATACACACATACACACTCATATACACATATACACACTCATACACTCATATACACACACATATACACACATATACACTCATATACACACATATACACATATACACACATCATATACACTCATATACACTCATATACACTCATACACACATATACACATATACACACATATACACTCATATACACACATATACACTCATACACACATATACACACATATATACACACATATACACACATATATACACATATACACACATATACACATATACACACATATACACATATACACATTTACACATATACATTTACACACATATACACACATATACACACATATACACACATATATATACACACATACACACACATATACACATATATACACATATACACACATACACACATTTACACACATATACACACATATACACATATACACATATACACATTTACACACATATACACATTTACACACATATACACACATATACACACATATACACATATACACACATATACATACATATACACACATATACACACATACACTCATATACATACATATACACACATACACACTCATACACTCATATACACACATATACATACATATACACACATATACACACATACACTCATATACATACATATACACACATACACACATAAACACACATATACACACATATACACATATATATATATATATATATACACACACATACACACACATATACACATATATACACACATACACTCATATACACACATATACACACATACACTCATATACATACATATACACACATATGACTTTTTTTTACTTTCATGACTTTTTGACATACTATACTATGACTGGTTTCTGTGCCGACATAATATGATTCTTTTAGACATACTATACTATAAGTTTTGGGCTTTTTTCAAATACTCTTCTAGGACTTTTTGGACTTTTTTCCGACATACTATACTATGACATTTGTCAACATACGACAACATGACTTACTTTTTGTCTTTTTTCAACATACTATGACTTCTTTCAACTTTTTTCATCATATAACTTTTTGACTTTTTGGCCTTTTTTGACATGATGTACTACGCGTTCTTTTGACTTTATCCAACGTACTACACTATGACTTATTTTCGACCTTTTTCAACTTTTTCAGGACTTTGTTCAACATATTATGGCTTTTCTTTTCGACATACTATACTGTAACTTTCTTCAACCTAATATACCAAGAAAACGAGACACAGACCTTTCTGTGGGAGAAACTTCTACTTCTACTACTACTACTACTTCTACTGCTACTACTACCACTGGCGAATTAGCTCAAATGGTAGCGTGCTAGCTTAGCATAATGAGAGGTTGAGGGTTTGATACCCTCTTTCTCCAGAGAGTATATACTGTATATCTATATACTTTAACTTCCTTCTACATACTATAATGTTTTGTTTTGTCTTTTTTTTTACATAAAGTACACTTTATTTTTTGTATTATAACTTTTTTTTGACCTACTATACTATAACCGTTTTTTTCAAAATACTATACTATGAACTTTTTTTGGAAAAAAAACGCAAGAACAAGCAAAAATGAGTGAGGGAAGTATGTTTTCCAAGAGGAGGAGATTAGATAATTACATTTAAATTTGGTCAGACAAAAAAATAAAAAAAAAAAAAAAGTCAATTACAAAAAAAACTTCCAATGCTGTCGACATTTACAAAAACGTTGAAAAACGCATCAAATGTGGAACTCGGTCCAGACTTTTATGACATCGTTAAGACAAAACGAGCTTTTACAGTTCATCATAACATACATCACATGTACATCAACATCATGTAGAAAAGAGTGCATCTTCAAAAAAAATCATCAAATCATCACAAAGACCAACGATTACGGATTTTACTCATAAACATCAGGGTATAAATAGAGATGAATCTCTGTCTGAGTACTGCAAAGATATTTTTTTTTCCTCGGGTCACTTTTTTGACGTTTTTTTTTCACCATATTCCATTTTTGGACATTTTTTTTTTTTTTTTAAGTTTTTGAAACTTCTTGACATTTGTCGTCACTTTTGACGTTTTCTAACTTTTCCCGAGTTCTTTCTCACTTTTACGTCTTTGTCAACTATTTCCGAGTTTTTTGGGCGTTTATTTTGTTTTGTTTTTAAGTTTTGAAACTTTCTCCGACATTTGTTGTCACTTTTGACGTTTTCTAACTTTTCCCTGAAGTTCTTTCTCACTTTTACGTCTTTGTCAACTATTTCCGAGTTTTTTGGACATTTTTTTGTTTTTAAGTTTTTGAAACTTTCTCCGACATTTGTCGTCACTTTTTGACGTTTTCTTTTTCCCGAAGTTCTTTCTCACTTTTTACGTCTTTGACAACTATTTCCGAGTTTTTTGGACGTTTATTTATTTTTTTTTAGTTTTTGAAACTTTCTCCGACATTTGTCGTCACTTTTTGACGTTTTTCTAACTTTTCCCAAGTTCTTTCTCACTTTTACGTCTTTGACAACTATTTCGAGTTTTTTTGGACATTTTGTTTTGTTTTTTAAGTTTTTTCCATTTGTTGTCACTTTTTGACGTTCCTAACTTTTCCCGAAGTTCTTTCTCACTTTTACGTCTTTGTCAACTATTTCCGAGTTTTTTGGACATTTTTTAAGTTTTTGAAACTTTCTTTGACATTTGTCGTCACTTTTGACGTTTTCTAACTTTTCCCGAAGTTCTTTCTCACATTTTACGTCTTTGTCAACTATTTCCGAGTTTTTTTGGACATTTTTTAAGTTTTTGAAACTTTCTTCGACATTTGTCGTCACTTTTTGACGTTTTCTAACTTTTCCCGAAGTTCTTTCTCACTTTTTACAACGTCTTTGTCAACTATTTCTGCGTTTTTGGAACCATATTTTATATCATAATTATGTTTTTTTTTTAACCAAATTGCCCCAAAATAACATGAACGCATGGATGCACGTTGTGTGTAAGCCATGTAAAATTAATGATTAATGTCATTTAACTGTGGGTGTTTTTATTTTTAATTTTATAGCATTTGAAACCAACTGTGATCCACTCAACATCCTCGGATCTTAACCCTCATTAAATTTGACCCGTTTTCACAAAAAATGGGCGTTCGAAACATTAGAAATATCCAATAACTTTGGAAAAAACATTGAAAAAAAAAAGCACCCTCAACATTGAAAAAGTGACAAAAATGTTTCAATGTTGACGGAAGACAACACACGATTAACTGTGAGTCCAAATAATCCACAATTTCTGTTTTGTTTTTTTTAACAACAAAATTAGGTATTACTAAAAAGTGAAAAAACTTTTCAAAAAGCCTCAAAACATTGTAGAAAAAAAATAAATCGTTAATTAATTTGCAATTTCAACCCTGAAGGACAACAAGTTCCCAGTCTCCGGAAGACAACACAAATATATATATATATATATATATATATATATATATATATATACATACAGATATAAACACCAGGAATACACGATAAGACATTTATATTTCAGTGTAAAACATGGCTTTTATTTGTAATTAGACATCTTGATACTTGAATACTGCATTTAGGCCTCGTGTTGTCTTCCCGTCAACATTGAAAATCAACACTTTTCTTGCCGTTTTTTATCTTTTTCTTACGTTTTTGTCTCTTTTTTCAACACTTTTGACGCTTTTAATGAAATAGTATTGAGTAAAAGTTGACATATTCCAGTCTGTGATTATCATCAACATCCATTCCTTTAATTTTAGTCTCAATAATTCCTAATTTCTTGTTTTCTAACTCAAACATTAGGTATAATTTCCTATAAATGAAGTTTATTGACCATAAATTCCAAAAATAACTAAAACTAAAGTTAATAAGTTAGTGTTACGTGTTGAAAACGTCAAAAAAAGGGACAAACATTGAAAAGTGTTGAAAAAAGGGACAAAAACTTGAGAAAAAGTTGCAAAGTTGATTAAAAGGGTTGATTTTAACTGGAAGACAATGCGAGTTGAAGCATTTTTTAACATTTTTCTCACTTTTTTACAGCGTGTGTCTCCATAGATATGTTATTGAGTTGAGATGCTGAACTATTTGACACCCGATATGATAAATGGCTTTTAAAATCATCAGAGCTCGCCGTTAAAGAGCCCCAGAACACACAAAGAGCACCTTAAAAGACGAGCATAACGTCGGGTTGAGATCTCACTTTTGAGCAAAATTTACATAATTTTCTGCATTTTTGGTGCATTTTTCTGCATTTTTCTGCATCAAGTTTTGGTAAAAATTTCATTTTTTTGTGTTTTTGGAAAAACATTGTGTAGGGGGGGGTCGAGGGGGTGGGGTGGGGTGGACTAGCCAGTTTTGAATATTGGGGAGGTGTAATCCCCCCCCCCCCACCCCATCCTATAAATTACACCTATGCCAAGAGCACCAAAAAAAAAAACCGTGTTGACAAAAGCTGAATGTCCTGACCTCGTGTTGTGTTCCCATGACGGTCAAAATTGAAAAATAACTTCTTTTTTTGGGCGTCCCCCGACACACACACCACGCCCCCCAGATGTGTTTTTTCCACTTTTTAATTGGTGCTTCTGAACGTTTTGTAACTTTTGTCCGACCCTTGTTTTTAATTCACGGTCGATAAACCTAAATTAAATGTCATAATCCTAATTTATCAATTTTAAAAAAGCAGAAACTATGAATTAATTGGACTAATAGTTACGATCAGAGGATCTCAGACCAGGGCTATAGTCAAGACCACTTTTGTCGAGTCCAAGACCAGGACTAGTCCAAAAAGGTTCTAGTCCAAGTCAAGACCGAGTCCAAATACCAGCGAGTCCGAGACAAGTCCGAGTCCAAATACCAGCGAGAGTCCAAGACAAGTCCGAGTCCAAATACCAGCGAGAGTCCGAGACAAGTCCGAGTCCAAATACTAGCGAGTCCAAGACAAGTCCGAGTCCAAATACCAGCGAGAGTCCGAGACAAGTCCGAGTCCAAATACCAGCGAGTCCGAGACAAGTCCGAGTCCAAATACCAGCGAGAGTCCAAGACAAGTCCGAGTCCAAATACCAGCGAGAGTCCGAGACAAGTCCGAGTCCAAATACCAGCGAGAGTCCGAGACAAGTCCGAGTCCAAATACCAGCGAGTCCGAGACAAGTCCGAGTCCAAATACCAGCGAGAGTCCGAGACAAGTCCGAGTCCAAATACCAGCGAGAGTCCGAGACAAGTCCGAGTCCAAATACCAGCGAGTCCGAGACAAGTCCGAGTCCAAATACTAGCGAGTCCAAGACAAGTCTGAGTCCAAATACCAGCGAGTCTGAGACAAGTCCGAGTCCAAATACCAGCGAGCGAGTCGAGACAAGTCCGAGTCCAAATACCAGCGAGTCCGAGACAAGTCTGAGTCCAAATACCAGCGAGTCCGAGACAAGTCCGAGTCCAAATAAGCGAGTCTTGACAAGTCCGAGTCTACCAGCGAGTCGAGACAAGTCTGTTTTAAAAGCGAGTCCAAGACAAGTCGAGTCTAATACCAAACTGAATCCGAAATAGACAAGTCAGAGTCCAAATACCAGCGAGAGTCCGAGACAAGTCCAAGTCCAAATACTAGCCGAGACAAATCCGAGTCCAAATACCAGCGAGTCCGAGACAAGTCTGATGTCCAAATACCAGCGAGAGTCCGAGGTAAGTCCGAGTCCAAATACCAGCGAGTCATAGCAACAAGTCAGATCCATAGAAAAACGGTTTTGAGTCAGACTACAGCCCTTCAGACACGATGCTGGTTTAAAAAGTTAAAAAGAAATTAAATGCTATAAAAACTGAATGAAAGATGACCAATAAAGGTCCCTGGCATCAAAATGTCCCTTTATGTAGCTGTTGCTATAGCAACAACAGATGCCCCCAAAAAAGCGCCTGGTCAACTTTTCAAAAAGGCCCCAAGTGTAAAGGTGATTAAAGGTCCCATGGCATGATGAAAATGTCCTGACATGTCCTTTGAGAAAATGAAAGCTCAGATGGCCCGAGCTGTAATCTTACCCCTTATGACATCATAAGGGGAAAGGTTACCTCCCCTTTCTCTGCTTTGCCCACCCAGAGAATTTGCCCCCCCCCCCATGAGAGGAGAGACTTCAGGCTATCAAACGAGCAAAGAGGCAGTTGGTCAAAGAGACTTAAGATCCAGTATTAGGGGACCACTATGGTCTATATAAAAGAGACTTCAGATACAGTATTAGGGACCACTAAGGTCTATATAAAGAGACTTCAGATACAGTATTAGGGGACCACTAAGGTCTATATAAAAGACCACTTAAGATCCAGTATTAGGGGACCACTAAGGTCTATATAAAGAGACTTCAGATACAGTATTAGGGGACCACTAAGGTCTATATAAAGAGACTTCAGATACAGTATCAGGGGACCACTAAGAGCACCATGTCATGGGACCTTTAAAAGGTAAGTAGTGGTAACAGAACATTTATATAAACCGGCTTATATAAACTGAACTAAGTACTGATTCTGACGCAGAGGCTGGTTTTTGTTAAGAGCACCTGAGGAGAGTTGGCCGGACGCAAAAAAACTGGTAGCGGGTCACATCATAGCTGCCCCGACGCGTCCGTGGAAAAAAGCACCGAGAGGACACATCGCCTAGGAAACGCATCCAAAAAAGACACCTTAGCAAATGTAGAAAGAGTATAAAAAAAAACAACAACAACAATGTTCTGGTTTCAGACACAAAAAAGGTATAAAAGATCCAGCAGGCGAGGCGTTAGTCCCCATTCTGGTCCTTCTGGTCCTGGTTCTGGTCCTGGTCCTGGTCTTGCCCCCCCCCCCCTCTCAGTCGTGGAAGCGCTGGCAGGCCTTCTTCCAGCGGCACGCCGTGCACCACTGGTCCCTGTGCTCGATGCCGTAGACCTTGCGGCACTTCTTGGCCTCGCCGCGAATCCTCCTGACAACAACGACAGACGCCGCTGACATCATCACGTCACACACACATGACGTCATCACGTCACACACACGTGACGTCATCACGTCACACACACGTGACATCATCACGTCACACACACATGACATCATCACGTCACACACACACACACACACACATGGTGATGAAGATACTTTATTACTGTGTTTTACTGACTGGTGTCATGAAAGGGCGAATGTAGGACACGCTAATTCATAGGACATTATTATCTCTACTGTTGTCTCTCTACTGATGTCTCTCTACTGATGTCTCTCTACTGATGTCTCTCTACTGTTGTCTCTCTACATACTAGTCTCTACTGATGTCTCTCTACATACTACTCTCTACTGTTGTCTCTCTACATACATACTGATGTCTCTCTACATACTACTCTCTACTGATGTCTCTCATACATACTGTTGTCTCTACATCTCTACTGTTGTCTCTCTACATACTACTCTCTACTGTTGTCTCTCTACATACTACTCTCCACTGTTGTCTTTCTACATACTACTCTCTACTGTTGTCTCTACATACTACTCTCTACTGTTGTCTCTCTACATACTACTACTCTCTACATACTACTCTCTACTGATGTCTCTCTACATACTACTCTCTACTGTTGTCTCTCTACATACTACTCTCTACTGTTGTCTCTCTACATACTACTCTCTACTGTTGTCTCTACATACTACTCTCTACTGTTGTCTCTCTACATACTACTCTCTACTGATGTCTCTCTACATACTACTCTCTACTGATGTCTCTCTACATACTACTCTCTACTGATGTCTCTCTACATACTACTCTCTACTGATGTCTCTCTACATACTACTCTCTACTGTTGTCTCTACATACTACTCTCTACTGTTGTCTCTACATACTACTCTCTACTGTTGTCTCTCTACATACTACTCTCTACTGTTGTCTCTCTACATACTACTCTCTACTGTTGTCTCTCTACATACTACTCTCTACTGTTGTCTCTACATACTACTCTACTGTTGTCTCTACATACTACTCTCTACTACTGTTGTCTCTACATACTACTCTCTACTGTTGTCTCTACATACTACTCTCTACTGTTGTCTCTACATACTACTCTACTACTACTGTTGTCTCTACATACTACTCTCTACTGTTGTCTCTACATACTCTCTCTACTGTTGTCTCTACTACTCTCTACTGTTGTCTCTACATACTACTCTCTACATACTACTACTCTCTACTGTTGTCTCTACATACTACTCTCTACTGTTGTCTCTCTACTGTTGTCTCTACATACTCTCTCTACTGTTGTCTCTCTACATACTACTCTCTACTGTCTACTCATGTCTGTCTCTCTCTACATACTACTCTCTACTGTTGTCTCTCTACATACTACTCTCTACTGTTGTCTCTACATACTACTCTCTACTGTTGTCTCTACATACTACTCTACTGTTGTCTCTCTACATACTACTCTCTACTGTTGTCTCTCTACATACTACTCTCTACTGTCTGTCTCTACATACTACTCTCTACTGATGTCTCTCTACATACTACTCTACATACTGTTGTCTCTACATACTACTCTCTACTGTTGTCTCTCTACATACTACTCTCTACTGATGTCTCTCTACAAACTCTCTCTGATGTCTCTACATACTACTCTACTGTTGTCTCTCTACATACTACTCTCTACTGTGTCTCTACATACTACTCTCTGTTGTCATCTACTACTACTCTACTCTCTCTACATACTACTCTCTACTGTTGTCTCTCTCTACATACTACTCTCTACTGATGTCTCTACAAACTACTCTCTACTGTTGTCTCTCTACTGTTGTCTCTACATACTACTCTCTACTGTTGTCTCTCTACATACTACTCTCTACTGTTGTCTCTCTACATACTACTCTCTACTGTTGTCTCTATGTCTCTCTACATACTACTCTCTACTGTTGTCTCTCTACATACTACTCTCTACTGATGTCTCTCTACATACTACTCTCTACTGTTGTCTCTCTACATACTACTCTCTACTGTTGTGTCTCTACTGTTGTCTCTCTACATACTACTCTCTACTGTTGTCTCTCTACATGTCTACTCTCTACTGTTGTCTCTCTACATACTACTCTCTACTGTTGTCTCTCTACATACTACTCTCTACTGTTGTCTCTCTACATACTACTCTCTACTGATGTCTCTCTACTGTTGTCTCTCTACTGTTGTCTCTCTACATACTACTCTCTACTGTTGTCTCTCTACTGTTGTCTCTCTACTGTTGTCTCTCTACATACTACTCTCTACTGTACTCTCTCTACTCTCTACATACTACATACTACTCTCTACATTGTCTCTCTACATACTACTCTCTACATACTACTCTCTACTGTTGTCTCTCTACATACTACTCTCTACTGTTGTCTCTCTACATACTACTCTCTACTGTTGTACTGTTGTACTCTCTACAGTTGTCTCTCTACATACTACTCTCTACTGATGTCTCTCTACTGATACTACTCTCTACTGTTGTCTCTCTACATACTACTCTCTACTGATACTACTCTCTACTGTTGTCTCTCTACTGTTGTACTCTCTACTGTTGTCTCTCTACATACTAC
>CM049371.1:38901519-38904019 GCA_026937815.1 Etheostoma perlongum
ACACAAAAACACACACTCCTCGCTGTAATTCTCTATGGTTGCTTCCAAAATTCCACACTAACTTTTTACATGTCTCATTCCCCCTGCTTTGCTCTGGTGTTTCCCCCATTCCCCCTGCTCTGGTGTTCCCCCCTCTCATTCCCCCTGCTCTGGTGTTTCCCCTCTCATTCCCCCTGCTCCAAAATTTCCCCTCATTCCCCCCCCTGCTCTGGTGTTTCCCCCTCATTCCCCCTGCTTCCCCTGGTGTTTCCTCCTCTCATTCCCCCTGCTCTGGTGTTTCCCCCTGCTCTGGTGTTTCCTCCTCTCATTCCCCCTGCTCTGGTCTGGTGTTACCCCTCATTCCCCCTGCTCTGGTGTTTCCCCCTCTCATTCCCCTGCTCTGGTGTTTCCCCCTCTCATTCCCCCTGCTCTGGTGTTTCCCCTCATTCCCCCTGCTCTGGTGTTTCCCCCTCTCATTCCCCCCCCTGCTCCCTGGTGTTCCCCTCTCATTCCCCTGCTCTGGTGTTTCCCCCTCTCATTCCCCCTGCTCTGGTGTTTCCCCCTCTCATTCCCCCTGCTCTGGTGTTTCCCCCTCTCATTCCCCTGCTCTGGTGTTTCCTCCTCTCATTCCCCCTGCTCTGGAGTTCCCCCCTCTCATTCCCCCTGCTCTGCTCTGGTGAGACAGTCCTTTCCCCTCACCCTGCGTTTCCGTGGCGCCGGCTCGTCAAACAACACCTGTTCCAGCTCCATGTCCAGTCCGTCGTCAGGGGGCGGGGCCACGCCCCCGTCAGCCTCTGCCATTGGTGGAGAGGGGACGGGGGCGGGGCTTCTATCGCCGTGGCCGATGCTCCAGTAGCCGCTGCTGCCGCTGTCGGAGAGCAGGCCGCCGCCGCAGTCTATTGGAGGAGCTGAAACACACACACACACACACAAACACACACACACACACACACACACATACACACACACACACACACACACACACACACACAGCAATAACACACCTTAAAACTGATAATTTATTCTATT
Source organism: Etheostoma perlongum (assembly GCA_026937815.1). Classification (NCBI taxonomy): domain Eukaryota; kingdom Metazoa; phylum Chordata; class Actinopteri; order Perciformes; family Percidae; genus Etheostoma; species Etheostoma perlongum. The sequence goes on from CM049371.1 coordinate 38,902,528, forward strand.
TTAGTGAATGTCCATACTCAACACAAACGTGTGTGTCTGTATGTGCATGCAGGTGTGTGCGTGCATCTGTGTGTGTGTGTGTGTGTGTGTGTGTGTAAGACTGTGTGCATGTCTCTGTGTGTGTGCGTGTGGTGTGTGAATATATGTGAATGGATTAAAATGTGTAAATGTGAAATTAAGCGTGTATATACTAGTGTAATAAATGAATATTAAATCAATTATATTAAATATGGAAAATTAAAATGGATGTAAATGTGAAAAATTAAATATAATGACAATATATAATAGTTAATAAATATAATAAATATATTAAATATAATAAAAATATTAAATATAATATATAAATATATTAAATAAATTAATATTAAATATAATATATAAAAATATTAAATAAATCATATTAAATATATATATTAAATATAATATTTAAAAAAATATTAAATAAATTATATTAAATATATTAAATATATAAAAATAAATATAATATATCAAAAATATTAAATATTATATAAATATATTAAATATAATATTTAAATATAAAAAAAATATTAAATAAATTATATTAAATAAATATATAAAAATATTAAATAAATCATATTAAATATATTACATATATTAAATATAATATTTAAAAATATTAAATAAATTATATTAAATATATTAAATATAATAAAAATATAATATATAAAAATATTAAATAAATTATATTAAATAAAATAAATAAATAAAATATATTTAATATATTAATTATATATATTAAATAGCCACGGCGGCGCGTCCTGGCCGTTACCTGCTGCGTCCGTGCGGGGGGCCCGGGGGGGTCGGGGGGGGCTGTGCAGACGGGGGCTGCAGGACAGACTGCTGAGGACCATGGCCGCCATCAGCTCGTCCATCTCCACCTCCCCCGGGCTGCGAGTACTGCATCAGGGGAAAACACACGGGGAGTACTCAGATTACTGCAATACTCATACACACTGGTGCAATACTCTCTTACAGTTAAAGTACTAGAACCACACAAGAGTACAAATACCATGTACTCATACCGGACTGTTACAATACTCTGTTATGTCTCGTCTTTCTTTCTTCCCTCTCTTTTTCTAAAGTAACTGGTAAGTAAAGTAACTAGTAACTAAAGCTGTCAGATGAATGTAGTGGAGTAACTAAAGTATAGTGTGTGTGTGTGTGTGTGTGTCTCTGAGTGTGTGTGTGTGTGTGTGTCTCTGTGTGTGTGTGTGTGTGTCTGTGTGTCTCTGTGTCTCAGTGTGTGTCTCTGTATGTGTGTGTCTCTGTATGTGTGTGTCTCTGAGTGTGTCTCTGTATGTGTGTGTCTCTGAGTGTGTGTGTGTCTCAGTGTGTGTGTCTGTATGTGTGTGTGTCTCTTTGTGTGTGTGTCTGTGTGTCTCTGTGTCTCTGAGTGTGTCTCTGTATGTGTGTGTCTCTGAGTGTGTGTGTGTCTCAGTGTGTGTCTCTGTATGTGTGTGTCTCTGAGTGT
>CM049371.1:38909019-38936519 GCA_026937815.1 Etheostoma perlongum
GCTGCTGTGAATGGGATCTGAGTGTGAGTGCAGCAGGCTGCAGCCAGTCTCACCGCCTTCTGGGGGACCCGGACCCGAGGGGGGGGCACAGAAAACACGGAGCGGATCGGAAGGGGGAGGGATGGTTGTTCTGGCTCTGAGAGACTTTATGTTTAAATTATTTTATTTTATTTTTTAATTTTTTTTTTTTTTTTAAAGAGCTTCTAATAGACTTCAAATTTCAATTTATTTTTTTATTTTATTTGTTAAATTATTTTATTTATTTTTTAAAAGAGCTTCTAATAGACTTTAACATTTCAATTTATTTTTTTATTTTATTTGTTCAATTATTTGATTTATTTTTTAAAAGAGCTTCTAATAGACTTCACATTTTATATTTTTTATTTTATTTGTTAAATTATTTTATTTTATTTATTTTTTAAAAGAGCTTCTAATAGACCAGATTTTTTATTTTAATTATTTTATTATTTTAATTATTTTATTTTATTTATTTTTATTTATTTTTTAAAAGAGCTTTTAATAGACCAGATTTTTTATTTTTTTATTTTATTATTTTAATTATTTTATTTTATTTATTTTTATTTATTTTTTAAAAGAGCTTCTAATAGACTTCACATTTTTTATTTTTTATTTTATTTGTTAAATTATTTTATTTTATTTATTTTTTAAAAGAGCTTCTAATAGACCAGATTTTTTATTTTTTTATTTTATTACGTTAATTATTTTATTTTATTTATTTTTTATTAAAGAGAAGAGGTGTTCTAATAGACCAGATTTTTTATTTTTTTATTTTATTATTTTAATTATTTTATTTTATTTATTTTTATTTATTTTTTAAAAGAGCTTCTAATAGACTTCACATTTTTTATTTTTGTATTTTTATTTGTTAAATTATTTTATTTTATTTATTTTTTTTTTTTTTAAAGAGCTTCTAATAGACCAAATTTTTTATTTTTTATTTTATTTTATTTTGTATTTTTATTTATTTTATTTATTTTTTAAAAGAGCTTCTAATAGACCAGATTTTTTATTTTTTTATTTTTTATTTTTTTTTTATTTTATTTTTCAATTTTTTATTTTTTTTTTTTTAAAAGAGCTTCTAATAGACTTCACATTTTTTATTTTTGTATTTTTTTTGTTAAATTATTTTATTTTATTTAGTTTTTAAAAGAGCTTCTAATAGACCAGATTTTTAATTTTTTTATTTTATTATTTATATTATTTTATTTTATTTATTTTTATTTATTTTTTAAAAGAGCTTCTAATAGACCAGATTTTTTATTTTTTTATTTTATTATTTTAATTATTTTATTTTATTTATTTTTATTTATTTTTTAAAAGAGCTTCTAATAGACTTCATATTTTTTTTTTTTTTATTTGTTAAATTATTTTATTTTATTTATTTTTTAAAAGAGCTTCTAATATTCACATTTTTTATGTTTTTTTTTTTTTAATTATTTAATTTTATTTATTTTTATTTATTTTTAAAAGAGCTTCTAATAGACTTCCAATTTGTATTTTTTAATTTATTTAATTTATTTTATTTTATTTTATTTTGTTGAAAAGAGCTGCTAATAGACTTCACATTTCAATTAATTTTTTTATTTTTATTTTTAAATTATGTTATTTATTTTTTAATCTTTTTTTAAAAGAGCTTCTAATAGACTTCACATTTTGTATTTTTTTTGTATTTTATTTTTTCTAAGTTAACTATTAACATATTTCAGGTATAGATATCTTTTACGGGGGCAGATTTGGCCCGAGGAGGGGTAATAGATCCACTCCTGGTTTTCCCAGCAGCCTTTGCGGCGGTCTGCAGCTTCGTAGTAAACAACAGAACCACGTGGGGAGGAGCTGCATGCTGATTGGTGGAGCGCAGCCGTGCAGGAACACACCCCACCGAGGAGCTCTGTTGTTTACAGACTTTCTGCTATAATACACATTACTGTCCCAAAATACTCCTAAAATACTCCTATACTTCTATATACTTACACTACTTTAATTAAACAGTAATTTGGTGGTATGGCACGTTTTTCTACCCACAATATGCTGCACGAGTACTCACACAGAGTACTTTAAATACGCACACGGAGTACTTTAAATACTTTTAAGTAGCTGGTGTTTTTATAATGTTGAAACTCCTAAAGACAGATATCTGGAATACTTCTGGATTATACTCAAAATACTGCAGTTTGCTAACAGTAGCAACCATGTGTGTGTGTGTGTGTGTGTGTGTGTGTGTGTGTGTGTGTGTGTGTGTGTGTGTGTGTGTGTGTGTGTGTGTGTGTGTGTGAGCGTACGTGAGCTACGTGCAGATATTGTCGAGCCTGCTGCTCTTAAAGGGACAGCGCCCTGTTTGAGTTCAGAAGTTTTGACCTACTTCTTTATTTACTTATTTAGTTACTTACTTATTTACTTGATTACTTGATTTCTTAATTACTTATGTACTTACTTACTTATTCATTCATTTACTACCTATATACTAGTAACTTTTCTGCTGAATCTGACTCATTTAATCATAGTTGGATGTTACCCCCCCACACACACGTACACACACACACACACATACACACACATACACACACACACGTACACACGTACACACACATGTATATGTATGTGTGTGTGTGTGTATGTGTGCTGCGAGCTGTATCATCTTTAATAAAAACTTTATTTAAAACACTCTGTCTTCTGTTCCTCGGCCATAAAACAATAAAGTTGATTCATTCATAAACTAGTGGACAGGAAATGAACATTTTATTTTTATAAAATAACTATATAATAATGAGTGATGCACTGAACTGTTACCATGGTGACATCTGCTGGCGAAGCACTCATATTGCATTAACATGGAGTCTGGTGGAGATATGCTGCTCTATACACGCTAAAAGTAGTGATTATTTACATGGAGTCTGGTGGAGATATGCTGCTCTATACACGCTAAAAGTAGTGATTATTTACATGGAGTCTGGTGGAGATATGCTGCTCTATACACGCTAAAAGTAGTGATTATTTACATGGAGTCTGGTGGAGATATGCTGCTCTATACATGCTAAAAGTAGTGATTATTTACATGGAGTCTGGTGGAGATATGCTGCTCTATACACGCTAAAAGTAGTGATTATTTACATGGAGTCTGGTGGAGATATGCTGCTCTATACACGCTAAAAGTAGTGATTATTTACATGGAGTCTGGTGGAGATATGCTGCTCTATACACGCTAAAAGTAGTGATTATTTACATGGAGTCTGGTGGAGATATGCTGCTCTATACATGCTAAAAGTAGTGATTATTTACATGGAGTCTGGTGGAGATATGCTGCTCTATACACGCTAAAAGTAGTGATTATTTACATGGAGTCTGGTGGAGATATGCTGCTCTATACACGCTAAAAGTAGTGATTATTTACATGGAGTCTGGTGGAGATATGCTGCTCTATACACGCTAAAAGTAGTGATTATTTACATGGAGTCTGGTGGAGATATGCTGCTCTATACATGCAAAAAGTAGTGATTATTTACATGGAGTCTGGTGGAGATATGCTGCTCTATACATGCAAAAGTAGTGATTATTTACATGTTAGGTTTGGTGACGCTTAAATTCCTGAATATACAAATCATCAAAATGTCAATAAAAGTGACAAAAATGTGAAAAGATTTTGAAAAAAGTAAGAAAAGTGTCAAAAAAGTGACAAATGTAAAAAGAAAAGCTTTAAAATTCTCCCCCCTCTCACGTCTAAGCTGTCCTATGTAAATAAAAGCCTAAAATGCCCCAAAAAATATATGATATATACACACAAATATATATATATATATATATATATATATAAATGTATGTATACAGTATGTATGTATGTATATACATATATATACATACATACATACATATTGTATACACACATACAAACATACACACACATATATCACATATATTATAATTATACATATAAACTCCCCTATAGGATTATGAGGACCACCATACTAAGACTGTGTTTGACCCCCTTTCTCCTTCAGAACTGCCTTAATTCTACGAGGTTGGCCCATATTGAGAGGAGAGCATCTTGCAGTTGATGGAGATTTGTGGGATGCACATCATCCTAGGGTTGAGATCTGGTGACTGGGGGGGCCATTTTAAGATGCTCATATTGTTCAAGTTTGAAATGCTTGGTTTATGACTGCATTATCCTGCTGGAAGTAGCCTTCAGAGGACGGGTACATGGTGCCATAAAGGGATGGACATGGTCAGAAACCAGGCTCAGGTAGGCCGGGGCATTTAAACCATGCCCAATGGCACTAAGGGGCCTAAAGTGTGCCAAGAAAACCTCCCCCACACCATTACACCACCACCACCAGCCTGCACAGTGGTAACAAGGCATGATGGATCCATGTTCTCATTCTGACGCCACCATCTGAAGGTCTCAACAGAAACCAGACTCATCAGACCAGGCAACATCTTTCCAGTCTTCAACTGTCCAGGTTTGGTGAGCTCTTGCAGATTGTGGCCTCTTGTTCCTATTTGTAGTGGAGATGAGTGGTACCCGGTGGGGTCTTCTGCTGTTGTAGACCATCCTCAAGGTTGTGCGTGTTGGGGCTTCACAAATGCTTTGCTGCATACCTCGGTTGTAACGAGTGGTTATTTCAGTCAAAGTTGCTCTTCTATCAGCTTGAATCAGTCGGCCCATTCTCCTCTGACCTCTAGCATCAACAAGGCATCCCTTGGACTGCTGCATGCTGGGTGTTTTTCCCTTTTCACACCATTCTTTGTAAACCCTAGACATGGTTGTGGGTGTAAATCCCAGTAAGTGAGCAGACCGGCCCGTCTGGCACCAACAACCATGCCACGCTCCAAATGTCTTAAATCCCCTTTCTTTCCCATTCTGACATTCAGTTTGGAGTCCAGGAGATGGTCTGGACCAGGTCAGGAGATGGTCTGGACCAGGTCAGGAGATGGTCTGGACCAGGTCAGGAGATGGTCTGGACCAGGTCAGGAGATGGTCGGGACCAGGACCACACCCCTAAATGCATTGAAGCAACTGCCATGTGATTGGTTGATTAGATAATTGCATTAATGAGAAATTGAACAGGTCTTCCTAATAATCCTTTAGGTGAGTGTATATGTACAGTACATACATATATACATATATACATCAACCCAGATAGACTCATTCGGTTAAACCCTCTGCAGTCGGTACGGCAGCCGGCCATTGTTGATCTGCAGACACATGACAGCACATGGTTACTCCCTGCATCGCTGCTCTCTTAGGGTCAGGAACATCAGTGGGGGAACATCAGCGCGCCCTACCTTACAGAAGAAGTACAGGCCGGCGGTCGCCAGCAGCAGAACCAGCGGCAGGACGATCCCTCGGACCCGGAAGAACCACGGATCTGAACACAAAGCCACCATCCACACCGTGAGTCCCTCAAGTAAAGGAACCCTCGTGTTGTCATCCCGTCAAAATGGAAAATCAACACTTTTGTTGACGTTTTTAACTTTTTCTTATGTTTTTGTCCTTTTTTCAACACTTTTGACGCTTTCTTTTCAATATTTGTCCCTTTTTTCTCTACGTAACACTAATTTATTAACTAGTTTTAAAGTTATTTTCATTCACCCTCATTTATTATATAGTCATAGTTTTGGCAATTTGGGTCAGGAAGAACCATTCCTTCATTAAAACCTGCCATATGTCCCATAATTAAGAAAGGCTGAAATAAGACAGCCTTCTCAATGGGGGGGAATTGGGTCTTCCCAATTTTCCTAACCCAAACTGGAAAATTCTTCAAGTGTCCATCCCATTTTAGGGTCCATGTGATGTTCTACAGAGCACCAAAATGGCGACAAAAAAAAAGAAAGGAAGAAAGAAAAAGGAAGAATGAAAAAGGACCAAAAAGGCGACAGAAAGGCGACGAAAAGGCAACAGAAAAGGCGACGAAAAGGCGACAAAAAGGCGACAAAAAGGCGACAGAAAGGCGACAAAAAGGCGACAAAAAGGCAACAAAAAAGGAAACAAAAAAGGCAAAAAAAAGGCGACAAAAAGGCGACAAAAAAGGCGAAAAAAAGGCGACAAAAAGGCAAAAAAAAAGGAAAAAAAGGCGACGAAAAAAGGACAGAAAGGCGACAAAAAAGGCAAAAAAGGAGACAAAAAAAGGAGACAACAAGAAAGACAAAAAAAGCGACAAAAAGGCGACAAAAAGGCAACAAAAAGGCAAACACAAAAGGCAAAAAAGAAAAAGCGACAAAAAAGGACAAAAAAAAGGCAACAAAAAGGCGACAAAAGGCGACAAAAAAGAAAAAAAGGCAACAAAAAAAAGGCAAAAAAAAAGGCGAAAAGCGACAAAAACAAAAAGGCGCAACAAAAAGGCGACAGAAAAGGGCAAAAAGGCGACAAAAAAGGCAACGAAAAGGCGACAGAAAGGCGACAAAAAGGCAACAAAAAGGCGACGAAAAGGCGAAAAAACAACAAAAAAAAAAAGGCGCCGAAAAAGGACAAAAAGGCGACAAAAAGGCAAAAAAGGCAACAAAGGCAACAAAAAGGACAAAAGGCGACAAAAAGGCTATAAAAGGTGACAAAAAGCGACAAAAAGGCGAACAAAAAAAGGACGAAAAAAGGAACAGAAAGGTGGCGAAAAGACAAAAAGGCGACAACAAAAAGCGACAAAAAGCGACAGAAAAGGCGACAAAAAGGCGACAAAAAGGCGACAGAAAAGGCGAAAAAAAGCGACAAAAAAAAAGGCGAAAAAAAAAGGAAAAAAGGCGAAAAAAGGCAACAAAAAAGCGACAAAAAGGCAACAAAACAAAAAGGACAAAAAAGGCAACAAAAAGGCGACAAAAAGCGGGCGACAAAAAGCGACAAAAAAGGCGACAAAAAAGGGACAAAAAAAGAACAAAAAGAAAAGCGACAAAAAGGCAACAAAAAGGCGACAGAAAGGCAAAACAAAAAAAAGGCGACAAAAAGGCAACAAAAGGCGACAAAAGGCGACAAAAAAGCGACAAAAAAGGCGACAAAAAGGCGACAAAAGGCGACAAAAAAGGCGACAAAAAAGGCGACAAAAGGCGACAAAAAGGAACAAAAGGCAACAAAAAAGGAGATGAAAAAACGGCGAAAAAAAGGAGATGAAAAAGGACAGAAAAAAGAAAAAAGACAAAATGGCGACGAAAAGGCAACGGAAACATGTAGTTTATTATTATAATAATAAACTACATGTCTCTGATATTTGATATTTAATCATCACAGTCAGCTTACCTATTACAGTGATGGACAGCAGAAAAGGCTCTCGGAGGAAAGCTATGAGAGAAAACAAACAGCTGATAAAAACAGCTGTAGCTTCCTTGGTGGGCGGGCTCTGCAGCAGGAAACAGGAAGTGGGCAGAGTGATTGACAGCTGGCTGGGTGGTGCTGTGTGCTGAGTCGGAAAGGTGAAGCTGAGCTGGAAGGAGCCTCCTGGGTACTGTGGCTCGGCCAAAAGAGCAGCTGATGGTGAAGCTGGAGCCTCTCAACACCTGGAACCCCTGGTCCTGGGACTCGAAAAAGGCGTCCATGGAGGAGGACACAGAGATGATTGGCTGAAGAAGAGGGTCTGGAAACACAGAGAGATGATTGGCTGAAGCAGCAGGTCTGGAAACACAGAGAGATGATTTCGCTGCCTTTTAAACGGAAACATGTAGTTTTTATTATAATAATAAACTACATGTCTCTTTTCGTCACCTTTTGATATTTAATCATCACAGTCAGCTTACCTTTTACAGTGATGGACAGCAGACGGCTTTTCGGAGGAGACCTTTGAGACCTTTTTGTCACCTTTTCGTCAGCTGATAAACTTTTCATACCTTTTTGTCACCTTTTCGGCACCTTTTCTGCCTTTTCGGAAACTTTTCGGAAGTTTTGTCACCTTTTCGACACCTTTTGGGATGGTTTTTGTCACCTTTTCGGATACCTTTTTGTCACGTTTTGGAACCTTTTGTCACATTTTTGTCACCTTTTTGTCGCCTTTCAACACCTTTTCGCCTCCCTTTTCGTCCTTTTTGTCACCTTTTTAGACCCTTTTCGATCCATGGAGGAGTCACACAGAGATGATTGGCTTTTTGAAGAAGCAGGTCTGGAAACACAGACCTTTTTGATTTTTGAAGAAGTCACCTTTTTTCTGGAAACACAGAGAGATTTGGCTGAAGCAGCAGGTTTGAAACCTTTTTTTGTCACCTTTTTTGATGATTGGCCTTTTTTTGTCACCTTTTCACCTTTTCGTCACCTTTTTGTCTTTTGTCACCTTTTTTGTCACCTTTTTGTCACCTTTTTTTTGTCACCTTTTCACCTTTTTGTCACCTTTTTTTGTCACCTTTTCGTCACCTTTTTGTCACCTTTTCGTCACCTTTTTGTCACCTTTTCGTTACCTTTTCGTTGCCTTTTTGTTGCATTTTTTTCGACATTTTTTTGCCTTTTCAATGTCTTTTTGTCCCCATTTTTTTGCCTTTTTGTCGCATTTTCTCCTTTAGTCGCCTTTTTGACGCCTTTATCATAACATTCAAATTTTTGTCAATAGTAAATGATGATAAAGGATATGAAATGCAGCTGTAAAATAATGCATAATAGCCCCTACTAGTTTCTTTTGCTCAATATCTCCCAGATCATCAGTCACAAGAGTTAGAGCGGTAGCTGAGAGTCCCTTTCCATATGCACGTCAACAATCAGTTCTATGGAAACCAATGGCTGTCAATGGGACACACTGAAAATGTTATTGTCATGAATGATGTCATAGATGACGTCACTGCTGGGCTTACTTGAGCAGATGAGTTTCAGGATGAGAGGACTGTAGTCTGATTCTGCACAGACCCAGAGACTAGTATTAGATCCAGGTTCAACACAGTCAGACTCAATGCTCCAAACAGGCATTTGACTAAAGTCCTCAGAAACATGTTCTTGTAGAGAAACAACAGAGCCACAGTGTAGCCCTCTGCAGGCAGCGGCTGCTATCTTCTGGTTAATGTCATGAAATCCCCTAGTGGCTGGTCTCCATTCCCCCAGGTGGTTCAGCTCCAGGGTCCCTGCACAGCGACTGGCTCCTCCCACCAACCTGATGGGCTCTGAACACAAACCATCAGTAATGTAAACGTAAAAGTGTATTTCATTAGAACAGATATGAAGCAAATACCTAAAAGGACACTGGAATTCCGTGCAATATTTAATATTTAACCATTTAATTTCATTACTATAACATACTTATTTATTTATTATTTAGTACTTGACCCTCATGTTGTCGTCAGATCAAATGGACCCGTTATAGATGCTCTCAGGACTCTGCACCAGATCCCATCCCCCCTCTTTTGGTCTGCACTACCTATACTTTATATTTTTATATTTTGTATTCTTATATTTTAAATTTCAATGTTTAAGGTTTTGTGTCTACTGCACTAGTGTATAATGAAAATAAAGCCTATCTATTCTATTCTATTCTATTCTATTCTAAAAGCCTCATTCTTCTTCTACCTGAGCAGGTGAGTCCAACAGCTGTTCCAGGTGAGCAGGTGTTTCTATCTGAGCTTCTACAGTCCAGGAGAGCAGACTCGTTGCCTCCACACTGGAACTCTTTGGTCCTCATTGGAGGGTCCCCGTCTCCATAGAGCGCCCCCTGGAGGACTGAAGGAGCCCCACAGTGAAGCTCCCTGCAGACCACCTCTGCATCCTGCTGGTCAAAGTCCTGTTGACACACTGAGGACCAGCGCTGGGTAGACTGGTTAGTCTTCACCTCCAGTCTGCCTGAGCACGGACTGGTCCCGTTCACCAGCCTCACAGATTCTGGAGGGGCGACAGAAGATAAAATAGAACATTTTGTGACTACCAAACCAAATTATTATTATTAGTTACTAAAAGAGGTACCGCATGATCATGTTTAGTTTCTCATTTACTCCAAACACTCTCTGTATATCTTTATTATCTGTATTTATATTTTTCCATTACTTTAGCGTCATATAACACGCTTGGTCGTCTCCTTTAGCGTCATATAACACGCTTGGGTGTCTCCTTTAGCGTCATATAACACGCTTGGTCGTCTCCTTTAGCGTCATATAACACGCTTGGGTGTCTCCTTTAGCGTCATATAACACGCTTTGTTGTCTCCTTTAGCGTCATATAACACGCTTGGTCGTCTCCTTTAGCGTCATATAACACGCTTGGTCGCTCCCTTTAGCGTCATATAACACGCTTGGTCGTCTGCTTTAGCGTCATATAACACGCTTGGTTGTCTGCTTTAGCGTCATATAACACGCTTGGCTGTCTCCTTTAGCGTCATATAACACGCTGGGTCGTCTCCTTTAGCGTCATATAACACGCTTGGGTGTCTCCTTTAGCGTCATATAACACGCTTGGTCGTCTGCTTTAGCGTCATATAACACGCTTGGTTGTCTCCTTTAGCGTCATATAACACGCTTGGGTGTCTCCTTTAGCGTCATATAACACGCTTGGTTGTCTCCTTTAGCGTCATATAACACGCTTGGTTGTCTCCTTTAGCGTCATATAACACGCTTGGGTGTCTCCTTTAGCGTCATATAACACGCTTGGTCGTCTCCTTTAGCGTCATATAACACGCTGGGTCGTCTCCTTTAGCCTCATGTAACACGTCAACCTGGGGCATTGCTGCCATGGATGATGTCATAGATTATGTCATTGATGGGCTTACCTGAGCAGGTGAGATTTACAATCAAGGGAGAGAAATCTAATGCTGCACACTCTCTCAGGGTAGATCCAGACCGACAGTCACGTTGGATCCTCCACACAAGTCTTACCGGGGCCACCATTATCTTTTTTTCAGAAAGAGCAGAGCCACAGTGCAGCTCTCTGCAGGCAGCAGCTGCTAGCTTCAGGGGTACTTTAGTGTAATCAACTGGTTTCCAGTCCCCCAGGTGTTTCAGCTCCAGGGTCCCAGCACAGCGACTGGCTCCTCCCACCAACCTGACGGCCCCTGAACACAAACCAGAGGCACATCAGCCAAATATCAAATGAGTTTCATTATTAACCAAATCAAAGCTGCAGCTCCTCTTCTACCTGAGCAGGTGAGTCCAACAGCTGTTCCAGGTGAGCAGGTGTTTCTATCTGAGCCTGAGCTTCTACAGTCCAGGAGAGCAGACTCGTTGCCTCCACACTGGAGCTCTTTGGTCCACATTGGAGGCTCCCCGTCTCCATAGAGCGCCCCCTGGAGGACTAATGGAGCCCCACAGCCAAGCTCCCTGCAGACCACCTCTGCATCCTGCTGGTCAAAGTCCTGTTGACACACTGAGGACCAGCGCTGGGTAGACTGGTTAGTCTTCACCTCCAGTCTGCCTGAGCACAGACTGGTCCCGTTCACCAGCCTCACAGAGTCTGGAGAGATGATAGAAGATAACAGAGAGAGAGAAAAGACACCAGAAAGAGAATAAAGAGATTAAATTCAAGCTTTTTTTTGTGCTTTTCCCATGTTTTTGTCGCTTTTTCTGATTTATTTGTCACTTTTAAAAATGCTCTTGATGCTTAAAAAAAAAAAAAAACGAGACAGAGGTGTTGACATGAATGATGTCAATGATAGGCTTACCTGAGCAGGTGAGAACCATGGCAGAGGTTGATAAAGCGCTCCTCAAAGACTCCCACAGAAGAGATTCAGATAGAAAAAACGCATTGTTGATCATCCACAAGTCTACCGTATTTTGCAGCATTCGCTGTCCTTTGGCAACAACGGAGCCACAGTCCAGATGTCTGCAGAACAGATTCACATCCTTCAGGGTCCATCCTGGATCAACCAATGCTCTCCAGTCCCCCAGGTGTTTCAGCTCCAGGGTCCCTGCACAGCGACTGGGCCCTCCCACCAACCTGATGGGCTCTGAACACAAACCAGAGAGTCAGCAAAAAATAAAATGAGTTTAATTATTAACCCTTGTGTTGTCTTCAGGTCAAATTTGACCCATTTTCTAAATGTCTATATCAGAAATGTGTGTTTCTTTTTAACTTCATAATTATAATTAACCAATACATCTTGGGTGTTTCCATAAAACGCAAGTACAACAAAAGATCAGATCTCTAATTTCATTGAATTTAGGGTGTTGTGTTACATTTTTTAACATTTGAAAAAGAAATTGAAACGTTTCAAAGCATTATCCCAACTGAATACCAGTGATAGTCATTCCTTTAATATAAGTCCAAATAGTTAATTCTGCATTTTTAACTCAAGGAATAGGTATAATTTCCTAAAAATTAGGTTCATTGACCATGAATTGCAAAAATAAGTGGAGTAATAAGTTGACACTAGGGGTGTTTATAGATGGTAGTGAAAAGAAGTGTAAAACAGCAACAAGTGCCAGTGAGGACAACATGAGGACAACATGAGGACAATATGGGGACAACATGAGGACATCGTGAGGGCAACATGAGGGCAACATGAGGACAACATGAGGGCAACATGAAGACAACATGAGGGCAACATGAGGACAACATGAGGGCAACATGAGGACAACATGAGGACAACATGAGGACAACATGAGGGCAACATGAAGACAACATGAGGGCAACATGAGGGCAACATGAAGACAACATGAGGACAACATGAGGGAAGACAACATGAAGACAACAGGAAGACAACATGAGGGCAACATGAAGACAACATGAGGACAACATGAGGACAACATGAGGGCAACATGAGGACAACATGAAGACAACATGAAGACAACATGAGGACAACATGAGGACAACATGAGGGCAACATGAGGACAACATGAGGACAACATGAAGACACCATGAGGGTTAACCAAATGAAAGCTGCAGCTCCTCTTCTACCTGAGCAGGTGAGTCCAACAGCTTTTCCAGCTGAGCAGGTGTTTCTATCTGAGCTTGAGCTTCTACAGTCCAGGAGAGCAGACTCATGGCCTCCACACTGGAACTCTTTGGTCCACATTGGAGGGTCCCCGTCTCCATAGAGCGCCCCCTGGAGGACTAAAGGAGCCCCACAGCCAAGCTCCCTGCAGACCACCTCTGCATCCTGCTGGTCAAAGTCCTGTTGACACACTGAGGACCAGCGCTGGGTAGACTGGTTAGTCTTCACCTCCAGTCTGCCTGAGCACGGACTGGTCCCGTTCACCAGCCTCACAGATTCTGGAGGGACGACAGAAGATAAAATAGAGAGAGAGAAAGGACACCAGACTTGTGAAGGTTGGATTTTTCCTCATTTTTTAATTAAGACATTAAGATTAATTTCCAAAAGATGATTTTTTTATTCCTCTTTTCAATCAACTGCTGTATATAAGTAAGGTTTGGTCTAGAAGTTCTGTGAGACACCTGACCAATCACCAGACTGCTTGCATCACACCCATCTGGGCATTCCTGTCATAAATGATGTCACAGATGATGTCACATATGGGCTTACCTGAGCAGGTGAGCTTCATGAAGGAAGCGACACCTGACGTCACACACTCCCTCAGAGCAGTGTTAGCGTTAGCACAGTGAGCTTTGATCCACCGCGTATGGTTGTAAGAGGTCAAAGGTGAAGGTTCCCATGCTACAGAAACAGCGGGGCCACAGTCCACGTCTCTGCAGACCGCCGCTGGGTTCAGGGTCCAGTGAAAGATGTTGTCCTGTTCAACCACTGGTCTCCATTCTCCCTGAACCTTCAGCTCCACAGTTCCTGCACAGCCCCCCCGCCAACCTCAGCTCTGGACAGAAACCAGCACGTCATCAGCATACCTCGGGAAATTAATCGGGAAAAGATTACAACAGCTGCACTCTAACAAATTTAACATACAATTTTTTGTCGCGTTTTCGTCGCTTTTTCGTCGTCTCCTTGTCGCCTTTTTGTCGCATTTTCGTCACTTTTTTGTCGCTTTTTCATCGCCTTTTCGTTGCCTCCTTGTCACCTTTTTGTCGCATTTTAAATAAGCCACTTTTTTGTCGCCTTTTTGTTGCCTTTTTCGTTTTTCCTTGTCATCTTTTTGTCGCCTTTTAAATAAGCCACTTTGTCACCTTTTTTGTTTTTTGCCTTTTTGTCTTTGTCACCTTTCGTCGCCTCCTTGTCACCTTTTTGTCGCCTTTTCGTCGCCACTTTGTCACCTTTTTGTTGTTTTTTTGTCGCCTTTTAAATTAAGCCTCTTTGTCACCTTTTTTGTCGCCTTTTAGCTTGTCACCTTTTTGTCACCTTTTAACTTTTTGTCACCTTTTTGTTGTTTTTTTTGTCGCTTTTTTAATTAGATCTTTTTGTCACCTTTTTGTCGCCTTTTTGTCGACTTTTCGTCACCTTTTTGTCGCCTTTTCGTCGCCTCCTTGTCACCTTTTTGTCGCCTTTTCGTCGCCACTTTGTCACCTTTTTGTTGCCTTTTTGTCGCTTTTTTGTCACCTTTTGTCACCTTTTCGTCACCTTTTCGTAGCCTTTTCGTAGCCTACCTACATACATTACATAGAAAATGTGGCCTAAATATAGTTAGTAGTCCAAAGAAGATCAATGATCGGTCATAAGTAATATTTTGTAAACATATATATCAACAACTATTGCAGGATTCACTGTAACTAATTTAACGTCAAATTTACAGTAACTTACTGTAACGATTGTCAAGCAAGTTCCTGAAAAAGTGAATTATTTTTCCAGTAAAGGTACCGTACTTCCATTTACAGTATTTTATGTATTCATTGTAAAATACACAACAATTAAACACAAAATAAGAAAGTAAAATAAAATAAAAAAGTAAAAATACAGTAGTTTACTGTACTATTTACAGTACTATAGTGGCTATATTGTGATTTTTTTTACAGTAATACTTTTTTTCAACTGTAATACTTAGACTAATGTGATGTTGTCATGGCGACAAGGTTGTAATGTAACTTTACAGCATTCTACAGTAGTGTTACTGTAAAATCTAAAGGAAATAACTGGAGATTTCAGATTATTATTTACAGTGTTACAGTGTGATTCTGCTTTTGAATAAATCATAATTTCTCTTTTCTCTCTATGTACCTCTCAAGAGATGTCCTTCAATCTGGAGACCTGAGGAGAGAATCCGAAGATAGATAGATAGATAGATAGATAGATAGATAGATAGATAGATAGATAGATAGATAGATAGATAGATAAATATTTATTGATAATAAAATGGGAAATGATAGTGTTCCAGCAGCAAAATCAGTCACACAGTACAGAATATAAATATAATGAAATACTTGTATACAATATACATACATACACTATACATGAAATAATAATAGGATCAAATACAAGAACTAATATTTGAATATATACAAGTTGGGAATACAAAAATGTGCAACTGCTTAAATAGACTAATTAATTCCTATTTAGCATTGTGACTCTAATAATTGGACATTTACAAATTTACCACGACGATCGGCATGCAGGTGCAACATAGTTGCTGGCTAGCATAGCAGGTAGCATAGCAGGTAGCATAACAGCTAGCATAGCAGATAGCATAGCAGATAGCATAGCAGGTAGCATAGCAGGTAGCATAACAGCTAGCATAGCAGATAGCATAGCAGTCTGTCTGCTGGGAGAGACAGACTGCTCATTCAGGGACAGAGAAGAAAGATAATATTTAGTGTTGATGATCTTACAATAGAGATAACGTGACTGTGTGTGTGTCCCCACTCTCTCCTCTCTCTCTCTCTCTGTGCCTCCTTTATCTAAGTCCCTCCTCTCTCTCTTCTCTCTCTCACCCCTTTCTATCCTCTCTCTCTCTCTTCTCTCTCTCTCCTCTCTCTCTCTCTGTGACTCCTCTATCTAAGCTGGTTGTTGGTGTGTTACATACAACTCTGAATTATAACAGTTTTAATCTATGTTGTCCTATATCAATGTTCTTTTTAATTCCCCAAAATAACATGATTGATTCCACCCAACGCTCTTTGCCAAGTACAAATCTCTACTTTCATTCATTTTGGGGCGTCTTATTCAATTTTATAGCATTGTAAAACAAATGGAAGTGTTTTTGAAATAGTATTGAGTAAAAGTTGACATATTCCAGTCTGTGATTATCATCAACATCCATTCCTTTAATTTTAGTCTCAATAATTCCTACTTTCTGCTTTTCTAACTCAAACATTAGGTAGAATTACATATAAATGAGCTTTATTGACCATAAATTCCAAAATATAACTGTAAGACTAAAGTTAATAAGTTAGTGTGACGCAGTGTTGAAAACGTCAAAAAAGTGACAAACATTGAAAAAAGGGACATAAACATAAGAAAAAGGTCAAACAGTGATAAAAGGGTTGATTTGTTTTTTCTGAGTCAAAATATTAAATAAAAGCCTTTTATCAACGTTATGTCGTCTTTTTTTAAACTTTTGTGTCTTTCCCCCGATGATTTTGTCACTTTTTCAAAGTTTGTCGACTTTTTCTAAGTTTTTAAAAAATTTTGTGGGTTTTTCCCCAAAATTAAAAGTTTGTTTTGTTTTTTACATTTGTCCCTTTTTTCACATATTAGGGTCCCTTTTTATTTTATTTTATTTTATTTATTTTTTTACATTTGTTCACATTTTAGTCACTTTAATTGACATTTGTCTTTTTTTGACAATTTATTTTTATTTTTTAATTAATTTTTATGTTTTAATAACGTTTTTCTCCAAATGCTATAAAATTGACAAAAACAATCAAACTTCAATTATTTTAGATTTGTTCACATTTTAGTCACTTTATTGTCTTTCCCCAATGATTTTATTCAACATTTGTCGACTTTTTCTGAGCATTTTGAAATTGAAGAAAGGGACAAAAATGTAAGAAAAACATCGATAAAAAGCGTCAACAAAAGAGTTGATTTTCAATTTTGACAACACGAGGGTTAATATCTCGCTTTGTCTTCCCGTCGACCTGAAAATTTTAGTTTTTCTGAGTCAAAATTTAAAATGTGTTTTTTGTCACTTTTTCAAAGAGTTTTTTGAAATTTTTGTGGGTTTTCCCCCAAAATTAAACTTTTTTTATTTCCTTTTTTACATTTGTTCACATTTTCGTCATTTTGACATTTGTCTTTTTTAGACAACTTATTTTTAAATTATTTTTTATTTTTTACTAATATTTTTTTCCATATTTACAAAAACATCGTCGACTTGGAAATTTTAGTTTTTCTGAGTCAAAATTTAAAATGTGTTTTTTGTCACTTTTTCAAAGAGTTTTTTGACATTTTTGTGGGGTTTTCCCCAAAAGTAAGTTTGTCCCTTTTTATTTATTTTTTATTTTCACTTGTTCGCATTTTCATCACTTTAATTGACATTTGTCTTTTTTTGACAACTTATTTTTTTTTTTATATTTTAACAATATTTTTCTCCATATTTACAAAAACACTCAAATTCAATTATTTGACATTTGTTGACATTTTAGTCACTTAATTGTATTTCCCCCGATGATTTTATTCAACAATTGTCGACTTTTTCTGAGCTTTTTGAATTTGTAGCGTTGAAGAAAGGGACAAAAAAGAAAAAGTTAAAGCGTCAATAAAAGAGTTGATTTTAAATTTAGACAACACAAGGGTTATGCGTGAAAAGCAGAGTCCTACCTGAGCTCCACAGCAGCAGCAGCAGCCGCAGCAGGTGATCCATGTCCAGGTGGAGCGTCTCTCTGCCGTCTGATCCCGTCTGTCCTCCCGTGTGCTGTCCTTTCTCTTGACCCTGTCTTATCTGTACAGGCGGAGGCGGAGCTGCTTCACCTTGACGTTGAACTGCATTTCTGAGAAACTGACTTGATAGGATGCTATCAGAAGACAGATGTTCTCCACAGATTAATGCGGTCAAGAGTCTTATCAGTGTTTCCGCTCGCTGTGTGAAGAGCAGCAGATCAGCTTCCTCTGCTGCTGCTCCATGTTGCATTGACTCATAACAGTGTTGTCTTCCCATCAGAATTAAAAATCAACAAATTTTCTCATGTTTTTGACCCTTTTTTCAACACTTTTGATGCTTTTTTTTCAATGTTTGTCACTTTTGTTGACGTTTTAACATTTTTTCACAACACTACGTAACACTAACTTCTTAACTCTCATGTCTTCATGTTAACCTCATGTTGCCCTCATGTTGTCTTCATGTTGACCTCATGTTGTCTTCATGTTAACCTCATGTTGCCCTCATGTTGTCTTCATGTTGCCCTCATGTTGTCTTCATGTTGACCTCATGTTGTCTTCATGTTGCCCCTCATGTTGTCTTCATGTTGCCCTCATGTTGTCCCCATGTTGTTGTCCTCATGTTGTCCTCATGTTGCCCTCATGTTGTCTTCATGTTGACCTCATGTTGCTCTCATGTTGCCCTCATGTTGTCCTCATGTTGTCTTCATGTTAACCTCATGTTGTCCCCATGTTGTCCCCATGTTGTCCCTCATGTTGCCCTCACGTTGTCCTCATGTTGTCCTCATGTTGTCCTATATCAATGTTCTTTTTAATTCCCCAAAATAACATGATTGATTCCACCCAACGCTCTTTGCCAAGTACAAATCTCTACTTTCATTAATTTTGGGGCGTCTTATTTAATTTTAGCATTGTAAAACAAATTGAAGTGTTTTTGAAATAGTATTGAGTAAAAGTTGAAAAAGAATTACCGGAGTTCTCTCAAAAGTTGTTTTTTACTTGCAAGTAGAGTGGGTTACAGGACAGAAAAATCACTGCAGCTTTTACAAGGAAAAGGGAGTAATATTACAAGGAGAGTGTCTTCTCATCTCTGGTCAGGACCAGCGTCTCCTCCACATGTGAGTTCTCCCAAAAGTGTGTTTTTACTTGCAAGTAGAGTGGGTTTTACTGCACTTACAGCAAGTACAGAAAATAACTAATGATATCCTTCAACAGCAATTTTTCATAAGAAAGAGGGAGTAGTATTACAAAATCCAGATGGTCTTCTTATCTCTGGACAGGACCGGCGTCTCCTCCACATGCTCTGTCCTCAGGGGTCTCCTTACATTACATCACATTACATTACAATTAAATTACATTTCAATTTCATTTCATTTATAGCATCAATTCATAACAAGAGTTATCTCAAGACATTTTACAGATAATAATAATCTATAATTTACAGATAGAGCAGGTCTAGACCTCTCTATAATTTACAGATAGAGCAGGTCTAGACCTCTCTATAATTTACAGATAGAGCCGGTCTAGACCTCTCTATAATTTACAGATAGAGCCGGTCTAGACCTCTCTATAATTTACAGGTAGAGCAGGTCTAGACCTCTCTATAATTTACAGGTAGAGCAGGTCTAGACCGCTCTCTAGATAGAGCAGGTCTAGACCTCTATAATTTACAGGTAGAGCAGGTCTAGACCTCTCTATAATTTACAGATAGAGCAGGTCTAGACCTCTCTATAATTTACAGATAGAGCCGGTCTAGACCTCTCTATAATTTACAAATAGAGCCGGTCTAGACCTCTCTATAATTTACAGGTAGAGCAGGTCTAGACCTCTCTATAATTTACAGGTAGAGCAGGTCTAGACCGTTCTATAATTTACAGATAGAGCAGGTCTAGGTCTCTATAATTTACAGGTAGAGCAGGTCTATCTCTATAATTTACAGATAGAGCCGGTCTAGACCTCTCTATAATTTACAGGTAGAGCAGGTCTAGACCACTCTATAATTTACAGGTAGAGCAGGTCTAGACCGCTCTATAATTTACAGATAGAGCAGGTCTAGACGCCTAGAGCAGGTCTAGACCACTCTATAATTTACAGATAGAGCAGGTCTAGACCGATAATTTACAGATAGAGCAGGTCTAGACCACTCTATAATTTACAGATAGAGCAGGTCTAGACCACTCTATAATTTACAGATAGAGCAGGTCTAGACCACTCTATAATTTACAGGTAGAGCAGGTCTAGACCACTCTATAATTTACAGATAGAGCAGGTCTAGACCACTCTATAATTTACAGATAGAGCAGGTCTAGACCTCTCTATAATTTACAGGTAGAGCAGGTCTAGACCGCTCTATAATTTACAGATAGAGCAGATCTAGACCATAATTTACAGATAGAGCAGGTCTATAATTTACAGATAGAGCAGGTCTAGACCACTCTATAATTTACAGATAGAGCAGGTCTAGACCTCTCTATAATTTACAGATAGAGCAGGTCTAGAATTTGTCACTTTTTTGACATTTTCTAACTTTTCGCCAAGTTCTTTCTCACGTTTTCCAATATCTTTGTCAATCATCTCTTTGTTTTTTGGACGTTTTTGTTGTTTTTCCCTACATTTATCACACTTTTTTTAAGTCTTTTTCTTTTCTTAAAATGCTATGAATTAAATACCTGATGAGTTATGTAACGTGTGAGGAGCGTCGGACGGAAACATCAACGCTGTTATTTTGGTTGAAGGAAACCCAAATTTCTGATTTAGAAACGTTTTGAATATGGGTCAAATTAGACAACGAGGACACCAGGAGGTTAAGATGTAAGACGGGGGCTCGGCCAGCTGATGTCACCATGGTAACAGGTCAGTGCATCACCATGGTAACATGTCAGCGCATCACTCGTCAGTGCTTTCAAGCCTGAAGGTCCAGACTCCAGAAAACAAGCAGTGAGGCTTTAAATGAGCAAAACTACAAAAAAACAAGAGCAGTTTTATGTGTTTTCCTGAATTTATGCAAGAAAATTAACAACTATACTGTTTATTATATATTTACAGAGCAAAAAGACACATTTAGCATTAGTAACATTAATAACAACAACAATAACAACTCATCACAGATACTGCATATAGAGCTTTATCATACAAAATTAGGGATGTGAGTTTTTGAACACATTCAAGATCAATCAGTAACCATAGCAACACACAAAAACTTATTTTTTTACAACTTTGATTGGAAATGTGCAGATGATTTCATGATGTCATAGACAGTTAACCCCCATGTTGTTTTAATTTTGCGTTTTACTGAAATATTCAATTTGTGGCGTCCGACACGGCGGCGTCGTCCTGAACCGGAGCGAGAGGAAGGGAAGAGCTGCGGCCCCTCAGAGACGGAGAAATGGAGGGAAGAGCCTGGAGGGAGGAGGAGGAGAGGAGGAGAGGAGGAGAAGAGGAGGAGAGGAGGGAGGAGGGAAATGATTACTAGAAGAGTGGATCAGTCAGTCTTTCTTTTTTGTCTCGCTCCCTTTCTTCCCTCCATACTCTGTTGATCTTTAGTGCATATATATATATATATATATATATGTCTCTTTATATAGGCCTTAGTGGTCCCCTAATACTGTATCTGAAGTCTCTTTATATAGACCTTAGTGGTCCCCTAATACTGTATCTGAAGTCTCTTTATATAGACCTTAGTGGTCCCTAATACTGTATCTGAAGTCTCTTTATATAGACCTTAGTGGTCCCTAATACTCTATCTGAAGTCTCTTTTATATAGACCTTAGTGGTCCCTAATACTGTATCTGAAGTCTCTTTATATAGACCTTAGTGGTCCCTAATACTGTATCTGAAGTCTCTTTATATAGACCTTAGTGGTCCCCAATACTGTATCTGAAGTCTCTTTTATATAGACCTTAGTGGTCCCCTAATACTGTATCTGAAGTCTCTTTATATAGACCTTAGTGGTCCCTAATACTGCATCTGAAGTCTCTTTATATAGACCTTAGTGGTCCCCTAATACTGTATCTGAAGTCTCTTTATATAGACCTTAGTGGTCCCCTAATACTGTATCTGAAGTCTCTTTTATATAGACCTTAGTGGTCCCTAATACTGTATCTGAAGTCTCTTTTATATAGACCTTAGTGGTCCCTAATACTGTATCTGAAGTCTCTTTATATAGACCTTAGTGGTCCCTAATACTGTATCTGAAGTCTCTTTATATAGACCTTAGTGGTCCCCTAATACTGTATCTGAAGTCTCTTTATATAGACCTTAGTGGTCCCCTAATACTGTATCTGAAGTCTCTTTTATATAGACCTTAGTGGTCCCTAATACTGTGTCTGAAGTCTCTTTATATAGACCTTAGTGGTCCCCTAATACTGTATCTGAAGTCTCTTTATATAGACCTTAGTGGTCCCTAATACTGTATCTGAAGTCTCTTTTATATAGACCTTAGTGGTCCCTAATACTGTGTCTGTCTCACCTGAGACGCTTCGTAGCTTGTCCTCAGGGTGGAGAAGACGCCCTCTAGTCTTTCTTTCTGCGCCACCTTCAGCACCGCCTTGAACATCTCGGGGGTGTCCGGTCTGGGGGGGAGGACGTGCACTGCTGCGGCAACCGCGCCCTTCTCATCCGTCTTCTTGTCCTTTGTCAACATTGTCCTGCACCAACACAGACACATGGCGGGTTAAAGGACAACACAGAGACACATGGTGGGTTAAAGGACAACACAGAGACACATGGTGGGTTAGAGGAGATTACAGAGACACATGGTGGGTTAAGGGACAGCACAGAGACACACAAAGGACAACACAGAGACACATGGTGGGTTAGAGGACATTACAGAGACACATGGTGGGTTAGAGGACAACACAGAGACACATGGTGGGTTAGAGGACAACACAGAGACACATGGCAGGTTAAGGGACAACACAGAGACACATGGCGGGTTAGGGACAACACAGAGACACATGGTGGGTTAAAGGACAAAACAGAGACACATGGTGGGTTAGAGGACATTACAGAGACACATGGTGGGTTAAAGGACAACACAGAGACACACGATGGGTTAGGGGACATTACAGAGACACATGGTGGGTTAAGGGACAGCACAGAGACACATGACGGGTTAAAGGACAACACAGAGACACATGGTGGGTTAGAGGACATTACAGAGACACATGACGGGTTAAAGGACAACACAGAGACACATGGTGGGTTAGAGGACATTACAGAGACACATGGTGGGTTAAGGGACAGCACAGAGACACATGGTGGGTTAAAGGACAACACAGAGACACATGGTGGGTTAGAGGACATTACAGGGACACATGGTGGGTTACAGAGACACATGGTGGGTTAAGGGACAACACAGAGACACATGGTGGGTTAGAGGACAACACAGAGACACATGGCGGGTTAGAGAGACAGGACTGTGTCTTACTTGGCCTTCTTGCGGAGCAGTTTCTGGGACTCCGGGTAGTGGACTAAGATCTCTGCCAGGTCCTTCTTATCCAGGATGAAGAGGTTGGCGAATCCGTGCGCCTTCACGTTGGCGGTACGCCGGTTCCCGCCGCCTCCCGCCAGCAAACTGACCAATCACAGACGAGACAAAATATTAGGACTTTCTATCTTGAAATATTAGGACTTTCTCTCTTGAAAAAGTAGGACTTTTATCTTGAAATATCAGGACATTTTATCTTGAAACATTCCCCTCTGAGGTGTAGTGGAGTGGAGTATGAAGTAGCAGCAGGGGTGAGTGTAGGATCAGACCTTTGGGGGGCGGGTCAGCCCCTAATGAGACCAGCTCTAGGTCTAGTGTCCCCGTTTTAAGTTTTACAGATAAAAACATGACGTGTTTTGGAGGTATAAACGCTTCTTCTGAGCTGAAAACGTCCCCAGATGTTGTCTGAGAAATCTGGTCCCCTTACATGGGAACCACAATATGAAGTCCTTGAGTCCTTGAGTCCTTGAGTCCTTGAGTCCTTGAGTCCATTCTCACTCCCTTAGTGTAGGGAGTGAGAATGGACTGCAGTTTTTACCGAGTTAACGGGACAGGAAGCTGACCTGATCTCTCCAAACACCGAGCCGGCTCTGATGGTGACGAACACCGTCTGCAGGTCTGGACCCCCCACCACCTGGACCTCCCCCTGCTTAATGATGTACATCTCCCTGCCGATCTCCCCCTGCAACACACACACACACACACACACACACACACACACACACACACACACACATTCAGTTTACAGGGACATAAACATTAGAGACACAGTTAAATACATACAAAAGCATAGTACAGCAGGACTAAAACATGTAAACAAAATATATATATATATATATATATATATATATATATATATATATACATACACACACACACACACACACCTACACCTACACACAGGTGTGCGGTCACCTTTTACAGACGAAGTCTCCGGGCAGGTAGACAACAGATTTGAGCCTCGTCAGCATGTCGAACACCATCTGTCTGTCACAGCCCTGAGGGACGGACACACACACACACACACACACACACACACACACACACACACACACACACACACACACACACACACACACACACACACACACACACACACGCGCCTCTTATCAACGGCAGAACAATAAATCACATGCTCAAGTCACGAAAAAGCCCATGAAAGAATATTAAACGTCAGTAGGTGTGATATATGTGTGTATATGTGTAATGTAGGTGTGATATAGGTGTGTACACATGTATATATGTGTGATAAAGATGTGTATATGTGTGATATAGGTGTGTTATAGGTGTGTATATGTGTGATATAGGTGTGTTATAGGTGTGTATATGTGTGATATATGTGTGATATAGGTGTGTATATGTGTGTATATGTGTGTATATGTGTGATATAGGTGTGTATATGTGTGTATATGTGTGTATATGTGTGATAAAGATGTGTATATGTGTGATATAGGTGTGTTATAGGTGTGTATATGTGTGTATATGTGTATATGTGTGATAAAGATGTGTATATGTGTGATATAGGTGTGTTATAGGTGTGTATATGTGTGATAAAGATGTGTATATGTGTGATATAAGTGTGTGGTGTATATGTGTGATATATGTGTGTTATAGGTGTGTATATGTGTGATATATGTGTGTGTGTGATATAGGTGTGTATATGTGTGTATATATATGTGTGATAAAGATGTATATGTGTGATATAGGTGTGTTATAGGTGTGTATATGTGTGTATATGTGTGTATATGTGTGATTT
The DNA here is from genome assembly GCA_026937815.1 of Etheostoma perlongum. NCBI lineage: Eukaryota > Metazoa > Chordata > Actinopteri > Perciformes > Percidae > Etheostoma > Etheostoma perlongum. Next base: position 38,933,816 of record CM049371.1, read on the forward strand.
AGGTGTGTATATGTGTGTATGTGTGATATATGTGTATATATGTGTGATTTAGGTGTGATATAGGTGTGTTATAGGTGTGTTATAGGTGTGTATATGTGTGATATATGAGTGTATGTATGTAATATATGTGTGTATATGTGTGATATATGTGTGATACATTAGTGTGTATATGTGTGATTTAGGTGTGATATAGGTGTGTTATAGGTGTGTTATAGGTGTGTATATGTGTGATATATGAGTGTATGTATGTAATATATGTGTGTATATGTGTGATATATGTGTGATTTAGGTGTGTATAGGTGTGATGTGTGTATAGGTGTGTTATAGTATATGTGTGATTTAGGTGTGTATAGGTGTGATATATATGTGTGTTATAGGTGTGTATAGGTGTGTTATAGGTGTGTTATAGGTGTGTATATGTGTGATTATATGAGTGTATGTATGTAATATATGTGTGTATATATACAAACATATATCCACAGGGTTAAATGTCTGAAATTAATCTATATATTTATATTTCTCAGTCTTCCCGACCTGAAACAGAGCGACTTTGCTGATGATGCTGTAGTTGACGTCCACGGCCATGTCCAGCCTCATCTTGGTGGGAAGTTGCACCAGCAGCTCCTGTTCATCTGCAGATATCAACCACATGCACATGAACTGAACACGAGGCGTTCAGGGACAACGTATGGTGACAGTGTAAATATCGAAACCAGGGTTAGAAATTAGCTCCAATGACCAGCCACATGCTGGTGAAAATCATCCTGAAATGATTCCTGATCTTCATCTGCCTGGTCTCGGGTCCTCTAACCCCCCCTGACTGTGACACATAATGATGGAGATGGAGTCCAGGGTGGGGGTGGGAGGGTGGTGCTTACCCAGCATGCCCTGGCTCTTCCAGGTGTAGTCGTACCAGGTCTTGATGCGGTTCTGGACGTCCCGGGGGATGTGGTAGTTGTTCATGTACTTGATGGTGCTGTCCATGCAGGCGCGGTAGTAGTTCTCCCCGGCGGTCGCTGCACCCACCACGTCTCGCATCTGGGAGAGAGATGGAGGGATGGATGGATGGATGGAGGGATAGATAGATAGATAGATAGATAGATAGATAGATAGATAGATAGATAGAAAAACCATCACAGCAGAATCAGAGGCACTCTCATTTTAGCTGTTTGCTAATTTATTAAATCCTTTGTATAACTTTTATACGATATATATAAATAATATAATACAAAATAATTAAAACATTAAAAAAATGAAATAAAAAATTAAGAAAAAAATAAAGAAAAATAAAATGAAATAGAAAATAAAATAATAAAATGAAATAAAATAAAAATAAATAAATAAATAAAAATAAAATGAAATAAAATATTAAAATGAAATAAAAAATAAAGAAAAAAATAAAGAAGAATAAAATGAAATAAAAACATAATAAAATAAAAAATATATAAAAAATAAAATGAAATAATAAAATGAAAGATAATGAAATATAAAATAAAGAACAAAAAAAAATGAAATAAAAAAACAAAATAAAATAAAAAATATATGAAAAAATAAAATAATAAAATGGAATAAAAAATAAAGACAAAAATAAAGAAAAATAAAATGAAATAAAAACAAAATAAAAAATATATAAAAAAATAAAATGAAATAATAAATGAAATAATAAAATGGAATAAAAAATAAAGAAAAATAAAATGAAATAAAAAATGAAATAAAAAACAAAATAAAAAATATATAAAAAAATAAAATGAAATAATGAAATAATAAAATGGAATAAAAAATAAAGACAAAAATAAAGAAAAATAAAATGAAATAAAAACAAAATAAAATAAAAAAATATATAAAAAAATAAAATGAAATAATAAAATGAAATAATATAATGAAATAACAAATAAAGACAAAAAATGAATTAAAAAAACAAAATAACATAAAAAAATATAAAAAAATTAAATTAAATAATAACAATTAAAATTAAAAATTAAAATAAAATGGTTAACTGACCTGACCAATCATGATGGAGAACGCGAAGACGCCAACGAAGTAGTTGAGGAGCTGGAAGCAGATCTCGAAGACGGTGGAGGGGTCGGGGAGTCCCCCGATGGTGATCAGGGTCTTCACCGCAAAGTAGTAGCAGCGGATATAACTACACACACACACACACACGCACGCACGCACGTACGCACGCACACACACACACACACACACACACACACACACACACACACACACACACACACACACAACATGGTGATCAGCGTCTTTACAGCAAAGTAGTAGCAGCGGATATAACTGGAGAAAACACACAACATGGTGGTTACACACACAGGGACACACACTATGCTTGTTACGCACACACAGGGACCCACACTATGCTTGTTACACACACAGGGACACACACTATGCTTGTTACGCACACACAGGGACACACACTATGCCTGTTACACACACAGGGACACACACACACAACATGGTTGTTACACACACAGGGACACACACACTATGCTTGTTACACACACAGGGACACACACTATGCTTGTTACACACACAGGGACACACACACAACATGGTTGTTACACACACAGGGACACACACTATGCTTGTTACACTCACAGGGACACACACTATGCTTGTTACACACACAGGGACGCACACTATGCTTGTTACACTCACAGGGACGCACACAATGTTTGTTACACACACACAT
>CM049371.1:38941519-38974019 GCA_026937815.1 Etheostoma perlongum
TCGCCTTTTTTAAAGGTTTTTGTCACAGTTTTCAAAGTTTTTTCAAAGTTTTCAAAGTTTTTGTCAAAGTTTTCAAGGTTTTTGTCAAAGTTTTCAAGGTTTTTGTCGCCTTTTTAAAGGTTTTTGTTGCCTTTTTTAAAGTTTTTGTTGCCTTTTTTTTATCTTCTTGTTTGTTCATACACATCTTGCATCCTAAAACCAGCCTCTGGAGACTGGAGCAGTCGCAGCGACACCATCAGCTGGCGCAAGTCGAGCTGAGCCGGTTCAGACCGCTAGGACACAGATGTCGTGAACATTCGGTCTGATCGGGGCTCCTGACCCTAAAACCAAACGCTGATGCCACGTACCACGATGTCTCCTCCGCGGACGAACTGCAGTCGGGGCTGGAAGACCAGGATGTCCAGGATGTAGATGAAGTCGCAGGTGTAGTCCATCAGCAGCCACAGGTGGAGGTTTTCGGGGGTTTGGTAAGGGAACGCCCAGCGGACGGGGATCAACCACACGTTCCAGTTCCACGCCGCCACGACACAGAACAGCCACATCACGTAGATCAGATCTGGGGACAAGGACATTGGTGTGTATATGTATATATATATATATATATATATATATATATGTGTGTGTGTAAAGACTATAATGAAGACTAAAGACTCACCGGTGAAAGGGTCGATGCTGGAGGGGAAGCTGTACTCCCAGACGGCTCGGACCCAGTTGGGCATCGGGGGCAGTTGGGGCAGTTTGGGCAGTCTGGGAAACACAACTGGACGTCCCAAAATTTCAAAGGGGAGGACGAGTCCCTTCTTTTCCTCCTCTTCTTCTTCTTCTTCTTCTTCTTCTTCTCCTCCTTCTGCAGGCGCGTCGTCCTTCTTGTCTTCTGGAGGAGGAGGAGGAGGAGGAGGAGGAGGAGGAGGAGGAGCTTTGCTCGGGGCTGCAGACATCAGACAGAGTATATATCGTCATGTTGTAAAAAACATCTCCTCACTTTACTATATATCTGAATGTAAGACCGTCAGGACTTACAGGTCCTGGTTCTGAAAGACTGTGAGTAATTACAGGTCCCGGGTCTGAAAGACTGTCAGTACTTACAGGTCCTGGGTCTGAAAGACCGTCAGTACTTACAGGATCTGGTTCTGAAAACCATCAGGACTTACAGAACCTGGTTCTGAAAGACTGTGAGTACTTACAGGTTCTGGTTCTGAAAGACCATCAGAACTTACAGATCTGGTTCTGAAAGACCGTCAGTACTTACAGGCTGAAGGACTTTCCTCCTCGGACTCATCAGGGTCCACGAGCCGGTCTCTCCGGATCTGGTTCCTCTAAACAGACTGTCAGGACTTACAGACCAGACGTTCCTGAAAGACTGGGTACTTAAAGGATCTGGTTCTGCAGACAGAGGCCCTCAGGACAGACAGTCACTGCTGGTTCCCCCTGAAATCTCCGTGGTACCCCTCAGGTTCTGGTTCTGAAAGACCGCTCTGGTGTCTCCCTCTCAGGCTGAAGGACTTTCCTCCATTCCCCCTCATCAGGGTCCCCCTCTCATTCCCCCCTGCTCTGGCGTTTCTCTCATTCGGAGCTCTGATCTGGTGTTCCCCCCTCTAAACCCCCTTCCTGGTGTTCCCAGACGGCTCCTGGACTGGGGTGCCGCCGCTGGCTGCAGACAGAGGCCTCCTGGTGTTTCCCCTCTCATTCCCCCGGTGTTCCCCCTCTCATTCCCCCTGCTCTGGTAATCCCCCCTCTCATCTCCCCTGCTCTGGTACCCCTCGTTCATTCCCCCTTCTCTGGCGTTTCCCCCTCTCATTCCCCCTGCTCTGGTGTGTCCCCCTCTCATTCCCCCTGCTCTGGTGTTTCCCCTCTCATTCCCCCCTGCTCTGGTGTGTCCCCCCTCTCATCAATCCCCCTGCTCTGGTGTGTCCCCCTCTCATTCCCCCTTCTCTGGTGTGTCCCCCTCTCATTCCCCCTGCTCTGGTGTTTCCTCCCTCTCATTCCCCTGCTGTGGTGTTCCCCCCCCTCTCATTCCCCCTGCTCTGGTGTTCCCCCCTCTCATTCCCCCTGCTCTGGTGTCCCCCCCTCTCATTCCCCCTGCTCTGGTGTTTCCCCTCTCATTCCCCTGCTCTGGTGTTTCCCCTTCTCTGGTGTTTTCCCCTCTCATTCCCCCTGCTCTGGTGTTTCCCCCTCTCATTCCCCCTGCTCTGGTGTTCCCCCTCTCATTCCCCCTGCTCTGGTGTTCCCCCTCTCATTCCCCCTGCTCTGGTGTTTCCCCCCTCTCATTCCCCCTGATCTGGTGTTCCCCCTCTCATTCCCAGGGGGTTTGTCTTGCAGTCTCGGCCTTTGAGACCTTTTTGGCAACTGACGCCAACGTTTCTCTGGCTGTTTATATCGGTCACAACGTCTCGTTCTCTGGGACTAAAGTTATTAACGTGTGTGTGTGTGTGTGTGTGTGTGTGTGTGTGTGTGTGTGTGTGTGTGTGTGTGTGTGTGTGAATGTGTGTGTGTGTGTGTCCAGTTTCTCTCACTCGTTGTCTGCAGTCAGCAGGTCTTCCTGAGTGGACCAGGTCTTCAGATTAACAGCTGCTTCTTCTTCTGCAGCTCTGAGGGGACAGAGGAAGACACGAGGACATCAACACAGAGACAAGAGACAAAAACATTTGTTGTTCAGTCAACGATGAGTTCATTTCCTGAAAATAATCACAAACTCTTTGATAATTAATGGTTCAAGTAATTGTTGATGCAGAAACGTTTGGTTCTATATCAAAATAAGATGAACATATTTGGGTTTGTTAGCAGTTGCTTAAGCATTTTAGTATGTTAGCATGAGTTAGCACGTAAGCAATATTATTAACATGTTAGCATGAGTTATTATTAACATGTTAGCATGAGTTAGCATGTAAGCAATATTATTAACATGTTAGCATGAGTTAGCATGTAAGCAATATTATCAGCATGTTAGCATGCTTTAGCATGTAAGCAATATTATTAGCATGAGTTAGCATGAGTTAGCACAAGCAATAAAATGTATTACAATTTAAAAAAAATTAAAATGAATTATGTTAGCAAGTGTTAGCATGTTAACATGAGTTAGCATGTAATCAATATTATTAGCATGAGTTAGCACGTAAGCAAATTTTATCAGCATGATAGCATGATTTAGCATGTAATCAATACTATTAACATGAGTTAGCATGTAATCAATATTATTAGCATGAGTTAGCATGTAAGCAATATTATTAGCATGTTAGCATGATTTAGCATGTAATCAATACTATTAACATGAGTTAGCATGTAATCAATATTATTAGCATGAGTTAGCATGTAAGCAATATTATTAGTATGTTAGCATGATTTAGCATGTAATCAATACTGTTAACATGAGTTAGCATGTAATCAATATTATTAGCATGAGTTAGCATGTAAGCAATATTATTAGCATGTTAGCATAAATTAGCATGTAATCAATACTATTAACATGAAATAGCATGTAATCAATATTATTAGCATGAGTTAGCATGTAAGCAATATTATTAGCATGTTAGCATGATTTAGCATGTAATCAATACTGTTAACATGAGTTAGCATGTAATCAATATTATTAGCATGAGTTAGCATGTAAGCAATATTATTAGCATGTTAGCATAAATTAGCATGTAATCAATACTATTAACATGAGTTAGCATGTAATCAATATTATTAGCATGAGTTAGCATGTAAGCAATATTATTAGCATGTTAGCATAAATTAGCATGTAATCAATACTATTAACATGAGTTAGCATGTAAGCAATATTATTAGCATGTTAGCATGAGGGCAGTGAGTGTGAATGCATCCTTAGAAAAATCATCCAATCAAAACCTTTTTTTCCCAATTTTCTTTTCCAAAGTAATAACCAAAAATCAATCCCTTACCAAATGGATCGCCAGATATACTTGTTTTTCTCCCTGTCCTCTCAGGGCTTGCGTAGTTTTCTTACCGCTGAGACAAGATGTTTTTTATTGCTATTACTGAGTGTTGACGTTACCTGAGCGTTGACAGCCGGACACTCACATGGCCGCACTCCGGTTCGGTGCTGGTGATAATTTGGGGAATGTTCACGTCCCGATCCACATCCTCCACCTTCAGCACCGGAGCTTCACCCAAACCTCGCCCACCCCTCCCTGAGGGACAGAGCAGATCTGTTGGACTGCAGGAAGACATCGTCCTTCACCTGAGACATAAAGGCGGCCAACAGAGACGCTAGCTAAGCCTAGCACGGAACACACATCCACTTCCTGTAAAATCAGAGCTGGAGAGAGTATAAAAGTATTCTACTTAAGTAAAAGTACTATTACTCTGATGAACATTTAGTAGAAGTAAATTGAATGGTATAGACATCTACTCAAGCAAAAAGCCGCCAAAATGTACTCAGAGTAAAAGTCAGTTACTTTTTATCAGGGGCGGAGGTTGTGGTTGTTTCTGTTTCCTGTTTTATTTTGATAGTCTGGTTTTCTGTTTTGTCTTTGTCACTGCCCAATGTGAGGAGAGCGCAAATTTGAGTCACGCATGCGTCACTTTGCGACAAGTAGTTAGCATATAAGATGCTAACGAGAGACTTCTGTAGCTAATGTCAACACAGTAAAAATTGACCTACTTAACAGTATAAATGGACATAATTAACGAAGTTGGTTCACTGCTAGCTTAGCTACAAGTTAGCATCAAACACAACAAAGGCTGTCAGTTGAATGGTGTTTAGAGCTAACGTTAGCAATCAAACAATGATAGATAGCAATAACATTTTTTAAATGACTGCTAGCTTAGCTACAAGCTAGCAATCAAACACAACAAAATTGAATGGTGTTTAGAGCTAACGTTAGCATCAACCATAGATAGCTACAACGTTTTTGAAAATGATTCCCATCTTCTGTTATTGTTCATAATGAGAAAACTTTATTATTTCATGGATTTCACTAATTTCAGTATGACAGTTATGTCGTAAACCGTTGAGACTCAAATCTGCACTCGACTCAGATCAGGTAGTGACAGCGTTGGTAGAGAGCACGAGGAAAACCAATACAGCAGGACGTGAGTCCGATGGACGTCCTCAGTAATGACTTGTCTACATGTCATTAGGTAACAGTGAATGTTTTTTGATCTTTTTGACTCTCACGTCAACTTCTTTTATTTTGGGGAAAGTGTTTTGTTTTACCTTTCCTTAACTCCATTTATTTTGCCGTATCAGTATTTAGCCGTATCGGCCGTACTTGGGGTTAACAATAAATAACTTAACTTATCATTTAAAACAATAAATAACAACTTTGTATTTATAACAATAAATAACTTATCGACGTCTCATCTACCCACAAGACACAGACTATAAAAACTACTTTTCACAGTAACAGTACACAAAAGCATTGCTCAATCACAGTAAAGTGAGTAATTCGTTAACATCCATTTCCTGTAGGATCACCTGTAGCGTTGTTAGCTGGCAGCTCGTGGCGAAGCAGGGCAGAGCCGCAGTGCATGATGGGAGTGATGATGGGGGGGATGTGGGATGTCAGAGATGGCACAGAAAGGGTTTGTTTTAGCACTTAAAGGTTTTGATCTACACACAAAGAATTAGGTCTCTACAAGGTTTCCCTAAGGGTCTGCTGGAGGAGGGCGGGGCTAAGGCTGCTGAGGATTCTGGGAGTTGGAGTTAAGGCGCCTGAAGCGGCTGACAATGCTCGTGTAGCAGCGTCGCGCGTGGTTGGGGAGCTGAGACAGCTCCTGGGTCAGCTGGGCAAGCTGCGGGGACGGCATGGACAGGTTGGACAATTGAGACGGCATGGACATCTTGGGCAATTGGGTAGGCAAGGACAGGTTGGACAGGTTGGACATCTTGGACAGCGGGGACGGCATGGACAGCTTGGCGGGGGGGTTCAGGTTATGGTCGTGCATCAGCTTGCTGCAGCTGTCCAGACACTCGGCGGCGTGCGGGATTCGAAGCAGAAGCGTCTTTATCGGAGAACAAACGTCGGGAACTGGACGGACAAAAAGTCAAAGACCAAGACATCAAAGACCAGAACTGCATTTACTTCGCTACGTTAGGTTAAAAAATACACAACTGCTACGTTCCCCCCTCTCATTCCCCCTGCTCTGGTGTTTCCCCCTCTCATTCCCCCTGCTCTGGTGTTTCCCCCTCTCATTCCCCCTGCTCTGTCATTCCCCCTGCTCTGGTGTTTCCCCCTCTCATTCCCCCTGCTCTGTCATTCCCCCTGCTCTGGTGTTTCCCCCTCTCATTCCCCCTGCTCTGGTGTTTCCCCCTCTCATTCCCCCTGCTCTGTCATTCCCCCTGCTCTGGTGTTTCCTCCTCTCATTCCCCCTGCTCTGGTGTTTCCCCTCTCATTCCCCCTGCTCTGGTGTTTCCCCCTCTCATTCCCCCTCCTCTGGTGTTTCCCCCTCTCATTCCCCCTGCTCTGGTGTTTCCCCCTCTCATTCCCCCTGCTCTGGTGTTTCCTCTTCTCATTCCCCCTGCTCTGGTGTTTCCCCCTCTCATTCCCCCTGCTCTGGTGTTTCCCCCTCTCATTCCCCTGCTCTGGTGTTTCCCCCCTCTCATTCCCCCTCTCTGGTGTTTCCCCCTCTCATTCCCCCCTGATCTGGTGTTTCCCCCTCTCATTCCCCATGATCTGGTGTTTCCCCTCTCATTCCCCCTCCTCTGGTGTCCCCCCCTCTCATTCCCCCTGCTCTGGTGTTCCCCCCTCTCATTCCCCCTGCTCTGGTGTTTCCCCCTCTCATTCCCCCTGCTCTGGTGTTCCTCCTCTCATTCCCCCTGCTCTGGTGTTCCCCCCTCTCATTCCCCCTGCTCTGGTGTTTCCTCCATGATGATGGGATATGAGGTTACCATGGTAACTGCCTCCTGTTTCTGCCCAGTATACTAGGATGTAGATATATACATATAATGTATATGCATATACACTGTATATGTATATACACAGTATATATATCAGATACTATGCTGTATCGATTCCTCCCCCCAGAAACTAGTAATAAGTTGGTGTTAGTTGTGTTTATGCATGGTAGTGAAAAAAAGTGAAAAAAGTGCCAAAGTGTCAAAAAATGGACAAAGACATCAGAAAAAGTGTGGATGTTTTTGTTTTGGGAGGGCGACGTGTGCGTGGTCCAATGGACGACAACACAAGGGTTAATGTGAATTAATTTCCCCATAGGGGATTAATAGAGAGTATAATTAAAATTATAAATTAATATCTTAGCCCACAACACGGCACTCATCCGGCGCAATGTCAGGCTCTGTCCTTAAAATGGATTATTATATATATATATATACTCCATATAACATATATAATAATAAGTATGTAATTTAAAAGTTTTCTGCTCTCACCTCCACATCCACCCACCTTCTTCTGCATTGGCCTAAGAGATAAAGAAGACAGATAATCATAAAGAATGAAATATATAACTGTACATCACATTTATATGCAAGACCTTAGACAACCGTTCAATTATTACACTGCAAAAAAGTTTCTAAAAATAAAATAAAAACTATAAATCTGATACGTGTCTAAATACTTTAATGAATGTTGAGAAAAGAAGAACAGATGTGAACCAACAGGCCGCTTTTTTATCCCTTCTGGTGTCTTCGGGTCAGATTTGACCCATTTCCAAAAAGCTTCTATATCAGAAATTTGTGTTAATAATAATAATCAGTTCACTACTTTTATTGAATTTGTGTTTTTTGTTAATTTTATAGAATTTGGAGAAAAAACTATTGGTAAAAGAATTTTCAAAAAGAGAAAGATGTAAAATAAAGTGATTAAAATGTGAACAAATGCCAGACATTTGACATTAAATTGTTACTCTGCAAAAAATGATCTAAAAATAAGATTAAATTAAAGATTAAAAAAAGATAAGATAAAATTATCTGTCCGTGCATCAAGATCATTTCATTATATTTTATTCATTTAATTAATTCAAATTAGTTAATAATTCATACTAATTAGGTATGATAATTTCACTTGATAAGCTTGCGTGATTTTATATTATAATTCATAAATTTATAATAAGATAAGATCATTTCACTTGACAAGCTTGATTTATAAAAAAGTAATAAACAGTATAAATTAAATAAATTAAATAAAGATTATAGTGTAAAGTTGACCTCTTAAAATAAGAAATTCACTCTAAAAACAAGATAAATTATCTAACATTTCTAAATCCAAGTTTTTTTTTTATCTGGGTAAGAATCAAATAATTTCTTAACACTTTATTCTACTACTTTATTCTAACGCTCGTGTTGTCTTCCAATCAACCATGCAACTTTTATTTTATGTCAGGGTCCAAATTTCAAATTAAAATCCTTATTTTTGGAGACGTTTTTCAAAAGATTTCATCATTTAAAAAAATAAAAAATTGGCCCAAATTTCCAATGTTATTGTCAATTGCTTTGTCGATTTTTCGGCACTTTTTGTTGGGACGTTTTTCTTTTATTAACGCTATAAAATTGATTAAAAGGCCAAAATTCCATTAAAATAGAGAGCCGATCTTTTATTTTACTTGGAAAGAGTAATGGTTGTATGTGGAACCGTCCATATGTTTTTGGGCAGTATACTTGAAAGAAAACAAAATTTCTGATATAGAAATTATACAATAATTCATAACTCACTCACCTCTTCACTTTCTACTTGCAGTCCCTCCTTCCCGCCGGTCACCTCTTGGGCCGGCGGCTCCTGTTGAACCTGCACAGCATGAAAAACAAAATAATAAATACTTTAATGAATATTGAAAAAGAAGAACAGATGTGAACCAACAGGCCGCTTTTTTAACCTCCTGCTGAACATGCACAACCTGCACAGCATAAAAAATGATTTTGGTGAATATCTCCAGAGGCAGGGGGGCCACAGGGCAGTCTTCTGGGGCTGCAGTGGTTGTTCCTCAGAAGAAAGAACAAGCTTTTTGAACTTTGATTATTTTTATTATTTATTAAAAAATAAAATAAAAATACTTTAATGAATGTTGGGAAAAGAAGAACAAATGTGAACCAACAGGCCGCATTTTTATCCTCCTGGTGTCTTCGGGTCAAATTTGACCCCTTTTCAAAAAAGCTTCTGTATCAGAAATTTGGGTTAATAATAATAATAATAATAATCAGTTCACTACTTTTATTGAATTTGGGTTTTTTGTTAATTTCATGGCATTTGGAAAAAAAAATTGGTAAAAGAAGTTTAAAAAGAGAGAAAATGTTCAAATAAAGTGACTAAAATGTGAAAAGATGCTGAAAAAAGTAACAAAAATGTCAAAAAAGTGACAAATGTATATATATACAGTGTATATATAAGAGCTAAGGTGTATATAAAGAGACTTCAGATACAGTATTAGGGACCACTAAGGTCTATATAAAGAGACTTCAGATACAGTATTAGGGACCACTAAGGTCTATATAAAGAGACTTCAGATACAGTATTAGGGGACCACTAAGGTCTATATAAAAGAGACTTCAGATACAGTATTAGGGGACCACTAAGGTCTATATAAAGATACTTCAGATACAGTATTAGGGGACCACTAAGGTCTATATAAAAGAGACTTCAGATACAGTATTAGGGGACCACTAAGGTCTATATAAAAGAGACTTCAGATACAGTATTAGGGGACCACTAAGGTCTATATAAAAGAGACTTCAGATACAGTATTAAGGGACCACTAAGGTCTATATAAAAAGAGACTTCAGATACAGTATTAGGGACCACTAAGGTCATATAAAAGACAAAGATACAGTAAATACTAATCTATAAAAGAGACTTCCAATACAGTATTAGGGACCACTAAGGTCTATATAAAATGAGACTTCAGATACAGTATTAGGGGACCACTAAGGTCTATATAAAAGAGACTTCAGATACAGTATTAGGGGACCACTAAGGTCTATATAAAAGACTTCAGATAATATTAGGGGACCACTAAGGTCTATATAAAAGAGACTTCAGATACAGTATTAAGGGACCACTAAGGTCTATATAAAAGAGACTTCAGATACAGTATTAGGGACCACTAAGGTCTATATAAAAGAGACTTCAGATACAGTATTAAACCACTAAGGTCTATATAAAAGAGAGAACTTCAGATACAGTATTAGGGGCCACTAAGGTCTATATAAAAGAGACTTCAGATACAGTATTAGGGACCACTAAGGTCTATATAAAAGAGACTTCAGATACAGTATTAAGGGACCACTAAGGTCTATATAAAAGAGACTTCAGATACAGTATTAGGGACCACTAAGGTCTATATAAAGAAACTTCAGATACAGTATTAGGGGACCACTAAGGTCTATATAAAGAGACTTCAGATACAGTATTAGGGACCACTAAGGTCTATATAAAGAGACTTCAGATACAGTATTAGGGACCACTAAGGTCTATATAAAGAAACTTCAGATACAGTATTAGGGGACCACTAAGGTCTATATAAAGAGACTTCAGATACAGTATTAGGGGACCACTAAGGTCTATATAAAAGAGACTTCAGATACAGTATTAGGGACCACTAAGGTCTATATAAAAGAGACTTCAGATACAGTATTACAAAAACCAAGATAAACGTGTCCATGTACATGAATCAAAAGATAAATAATAAATAAATTACGTGACCATTTAACTGCCGTGAGACCATGTTGAAAGTTGTTGCTGGAGGTCTCACCTGATGTGAACCTGTGGAGGTGATTGGAGCCTGTGACTGTGGTTGTTGGGTGATGGTTTGGGTGACCGGACTCTCCAGGTCTCTCCTGTCCGATGGGGTCTCGGCATTTGTTGATAAGGCCGTGCTGGTGGTCTTCTCTTCAGCCGGACCGATGTCCACCAGGGTCCTGGGTAAGAAGGGCGAGGGGTCATGAATGACAAACAGTATCTTTGGGGTTCGTGCAACAGGTGGAAACACAATTAATAATAAATAATAATAGTAATGTATACTTTATTAATCCCACTAGGTACAAAAAGTCAAATGAACTGAACGGGTCCCGGTGACCCAAAGGACAACACAAGGGATATAGAAAATAGGTCAATGTGAGCCGAGGCCAACAGGAGAGTTCACCATTTTTGCCTCGTTGGCTCCATTTCCTCAATTTCTGCCTTTTTACAACCCCCAAATGCTAAATTGAGGCTCAATAACGATTCTGAAGGACTGATATCAACAAAGAAGAGTAAGAGTTTCACCCATGTTGTAAAAAGAGACTTCAGATACAGTATTAGGGACCACTAAGGTCTATATAAAGAGACTTCAGATACAGTATTAGGGGACCACTAAGGTCTATATAAAAGAGACTTCAGATACAGTATTAGGGGACCACTAAGGTCTATATAAAAGAGACTTCAGATACAGTATTAGGGACCACTAAGGTCTATATAAAAGAGACTTCAGATACAGTATTAGGGCACTAAGGTCTATATAAAAGAGACTTCAGATACAGTATTAGGGCACTAAGGTCTATATAAAGAGACTTCAGATACAGTATTAGGGACCACTAAGGTCTATATAAAAGAGACTTCAGATACAGCATTAGGGCACTAAGGTCTATATAAAAGAGACTTCAGATACAGTATTAGGGACCACTAAGGTCTATATAAAAGAGACTTCAGATACAGTATTAGGGACCACTAAGGTCTATATAAAGAGACTTCAGATACAGTATTAGGGGGACCACTAAGGTCTATATAAAGAGACTTCAGATACAGTATTAGGGACCACTAAGGTCCATATAAAAGAGACTTCAGATACCGTATTAGGGACCACTAAGGTCCATATAAAAGAGACTTCAGATACAGTATTAGGGACCACTAAGGTCTATATAAAAGAGACTTCAGATACAGTATTAGGGGACCACTAAGGTCCATATAAAAGAGACTTCAGATACAGTATTAGGGACCACTAAGGTCCATATAAAAGAGTCTAGTGGAGCTTACTGGTTGAGTTTTTTATTTTCCTCAGGACTCCTATTGTCTGTGCTGTCTTCACTCTCGTCCTGCAGGCCCTGCAACCTAGACGGGGAGCAGTATAATATAACAATAATGCATGTTAGGGATATAATATAATATAATAAAATATAATATAATATAATATAACGTCTTCAGACGTTACAGAAGTCTCTCGTTAGCATATTATATGCTACTTGTCGCAAATTTATGCATGCACGTCTCAAATCTGCACTCTCCTCCCATTGGGCAGCAACAGGAAGCATGGAAATGACGCTTGCCACCAATCAGCTGCGAGTGACCTTTTAGTCGACAGAGAGCTGCAGTAGCTATGAGCAGCTAACTCAACATAGCAGAACATGTGAGATATCAGCAGTTTGTGTTTCCATGACGATAGACTTACTCTGGGTCGTCCTCGTCTTCCTCCTCCTGGATGTTGGACAGTCTGTTGTGAAGACAGGAGAGAGTCTTGGGTCAGTGTTTTGAATGTCTTTGTCTCTGTGTCATTGTCTCTCTGTGTCTTTGTCTTCGATATATCTGTAAATTAAAGAGTGGTCTAGACCTGCTCTATCTGTAAATTATAGAGTGGTCTAGACCTGCTCTACCTGTAAATTATAGAGTGGTCTAGACCTGCTCTATCTGTAAATTATAGAGCGGTCTAGACCTGCTCTATCTGTAAATTATAGAGAGGTCTAGACCTGCTCTATCTGTAAATTATAGAGCGGTCTAGACCTGCTCTATCTGTAAATTATAGAGTGGTCTAGACCTGCTCTATCTGTAAATTATAGAGTGGTCTAGACCTGCTCTATCTGTAAATTATAGAGAGGTCTAGACCTACTCTATCTGTAAATTATAGAGTGGACTAGGCCTGCTCTATCTGTAAATTATAGAGAGGTCTAGACCTGCTCTATCTGTAAATTATAGAGCAGGTCTAGACCTGCTCTACTGTAAATTATAGAGAGGTCTAGACCTGCTCTATCTGTAAATTATAGAGCAGGTCTAGACCTGCTCTATCTGTAAATTATAGAGAGGTCTAGACCTGCTCTATCTGTAAATTATAGAGCAGGTCTAGACCTGCTCTATCTGTAAATTATAGAGTGGTCTAGACCTGCTCTATCTGTAAATTATAGAGTGGTCTAGACCTGCTCTATCTGTAAATTATAGAGTGGTCTAGACCTGCTCTATCTGTAAATTATAGAGCAGGTCTAGACCTGCTCTATCTGTAAATTATAGAGCGGTCTAGACCTGCTCTATCTGTAAATTATAGAGTGGTCTAGACCTGCTCTATCTGTAAATTATAGAGTGGTCTAGACCTGCTCTATCTGTAAATTATAGAGTGGTCTAGACCTGCTCTATCTGTAAATTATAGAGTGGTCTAGACCTGCTCTACCTTTAAATTATAGAGTGGTCTAGACCTGCTCTATCTGTAAATTATAGAGTGGTCTAGACCTGCTCTATCTGTAAATTATAGAGTGGTCTAGACCTGCTCTATCTCTTATATGTGACTTACAGCTCGCTGGAGTCTGGCAGCGTTTCCGTGACAATCTTAGCCAAATGCTGGACCTCCAGCTGTCGCGCTGCCTCCTCCGCGGCCTTCCTGGCCATCTCCTCTGCGTTGCGGGCCGCCTCGAGAGGATCCTGCTGCAGTCTGCACAGCAGGGAAGAGCTACATGCAAACTCCAGGAAAATACACTTTAAAATATAGTCTACACTGTAAATAATGTGAAATCTACAGTTGTTTACTTTAGATCAGGGGTCTTTAACAGGGAGTCCGCGACCCCTAGGGGGTCCGCGGAGGTACTGCATGGGGGTCGCGAAAGTTTTGGTTGATTAGACTTTTTTTTATATTCTATATTCTATTTTTATATTTTATATTATATTTTATATAAAAATGTCCATTTGAATAGCTTTTATGCATGATTACATGCAATTGACAGACATTGTTGATCTTGGCAGGTATCAGTTTATTGTGTTATGTTTATAAATGGCAGTGGCATGGCCGCCCTACTCACTGGGCCTCGCACATGTTTAAAATAAAAACATGAATATATGAACCTGTGTATTATTTGAGTATCTTAGTATTGAATGCACAATAACAAGGTACATGTACACATGGCACTATAGGACCAGTTTGATATAACACAATTTTATACTATATATATAATTAGGGGGTCCCCGCTCCATCTCGCCATCAGTTTGGGGGTCCTTGGCCTGGAACACGTTGAAGACCCCTGCTTTAGATTTCACGGTAACACTACTGTATGTGATTATTTTTTTTGAAACAGGAGACGTCTCTTACGTCCTAAAACCAGCCTCTGGAGAAACAGGAGACGCCTCTTACGCTCCAGCCTCTGGACCAGCTGATTCTCTATTGGCTGTAGAAACAGGAGACGTCTCTTACGTCTTAAAACCAGCCTCTGGAGACTCTACCAGCTGACTTCTCTATTGGCTGTTGAAACAGGAGACGTCTCTTACGTCCTAAAACCAGCCTCTGGAGACTCCACCAGCTTACTTCTCTATTGGCTGTAGAAACAGGAGACGTCTCTTACGTCCTAAAACCAGCCTCTGGAGACCCCACCAGTTGACTTCCCTATTGGCTATTGAACAGGAGATGTCTCTTACGTCACGGTAACACTACTCCCTGAACAGGAGACGTCTCTTACGTCCTAAAACCCGCCTCTGGATACTCCACCAGCTGATTCTCTATTGGCTGTTGAACAGGAGATGTCTCTTACGTCCTAAAACCAGCCTCTGGAGACTCCACCAGCTGACTCTCTATTGGCTGTTGAACAGGAGACGTCTCTTACGTCCTAAAACCAGCCTCTGGAGACTCCACCAGCTGACTTCTCTATTGGCTGTAGAACAGGAGACGTCTCTTACGTCCTAAAACCAGCCTCTGGAGACTCCACCAGCAGTGACACCATCAGCTAGTCTGAGTCAAGCTGACCCCTGAAACCTTTCCTTGAACCGATATTCAAATCTCTGGTCTGAACTGGGCTTACGTTTACTTGTGGAACAAAAAGAGGAAAACAGTAAATTAAGCAGAAAGAGTCATCACCAACCTTTCTTCCACGTGAGCATGAACCGATTCTCCAGCTTCCTTCTCAATGTCCGTCGGTGGAGCGTTTGGATCGATCCGGGTCTTTGTCTCTCCTCTCTGAAACCAACCACAGACAGACATCTCACTCGGATTTTCTTCACATGAAGAAACAGCCATGGTACTGCAGGAAATACTTTGACTGGTCTGGTCTGGTCTGGTCTGGTCTGGTCTGGCCCAACGGCCATGTGTCTCTTATTTCGATCACTTCACCTCGCACTTTTAATTATTCTCATCTTCAGGTTCTTAATTGTATTTTGAGGTTGGACCAGAATAGGTTTCCATGGTTTCATTTTCCAAAAACTACCATATTTTTGTTGTACTGCACATTGCTGCAGATCCTGTTTTCACCCTGTGTGTTTAGGTCTCTGTTTTATCTCCAGAGTGAGACATCTCACTTTTTGTCTCCATTTTGTCGCCTTTTTGCCGCATTTTTGTCGCCATTTTGTTGCCTTTTTGTCGGAAGTAGTTCTTTTGGAGATTCTTGTCCACTAGTGTCTGTTGGAGCAGTGTTTTCCATTGAGAATGAGCTAGCATGCTACGGTTAGCCACCTCGTCTCTAGTGACGTAGAAAGCCGTGCAGATGTTGAACATCTCACCCGGAGACTGAAGACAGAGGACATTCAGAACCCGGATCAGAGGACATTCAGGGATCAGATCAAAGGACATTCAGAAATCGGATCAGAGGACATTCAGAAACCAGATCTCACTTGATGGATGGGTTTTCTAAGCTTGTGGAAGCACCAGAGACACAAAACAACCCCCCATATCCCAGAAAAAGTGATTTTTTAAAAATAATATGGGCACTTTAAGTTTTAAGTGTCCGTTGACTGGTGGACCAGGAAATCAATGCTCAGGATTGGCTCAGTTAACTTATGACAAGCTTTAGGGAAATGATGTTGCAGGTAATACAATCATACTCACCAGATTCTCGTTGTCCTGGGACTCCTTCTCACCTCCTTCTGCGCGATGTCTTTGTCCTCGTTGTGTCCAACGTCCTCCAGCACCATGTCCGTCTGCCCCTGGACGATGCGGACTGAACGGCACACGGTGGAGAAAGCAGGGCTGAGGATTATCTGCAGGTACTGTATGTGTATGAATTCATTATATATGCAGAACAACCAGGTTCCACAGCAGCTTCATCCCCCACGTCAGAAACCCACTACCTTCACCTTGTCCTCCAGGGCCCTGGGACCCGTCCTGCACTCAAACACGTATCCCACTACCCTCATCTTGTCCTCCGGGGTCCAGGGACCCGTCCTGAACTCGAACGCGTATCCCACTCCCCTCATATCATCATTAGTGCAGTACTGTGGTGTCTCAGAGTCAAACTTTACTAGTGAAATAAGTCATTGTTATAAGTCATTGTTATGAGTTACTGTTATCACATTATTAGTCAATTCATTTTGACCATATGGCGTTATGGCCACAGGCCCACCGTTTTAAAGTGCCGTTTTAGCACCGGTGTCGGGGAAAAAAACCCAGCCCTGGTCCCAGTGAGAGGAGTGAGACAGCTTCCTGTCCCTTGCAACGCTCATTTCATTTTCTCTCTTCTGTTACATGTGGTCAAGCGGACAGGACGCCAGTTAAAAAAGAACTGCTTTCCAAGTGAATGCATTACACTTATCATGTTTGGACATTTAGGTATTGTCTGATAGACTCCTTGATTGGTTGATTGATGTGGTTTCAGGTGGACCAACAGAAACACTCACAGCTCTCATCTTATTCCAATTTCTTTATTTGCATGAACATACAGCGAAGTAGCGACGTCTGCAGTCAGTTAGCTGTCTTTATATCATCAGCTAAGGCCTTTACAGCAAAGCAAGAGTCTGTCTCTCTGTCTCTCTTTGTCTGTCTGTGTGTCTGTCTGTCCATCTGTCTGTGTGCTGCTGCCAGTGTCAGTGTGAGCGACTCTGTCCTGCTCATCCTTCTCCTTTTATTTTAAGGGGTTCTTGCCGCCTCCCCCCCCCTGAAACAAAAGGAGAAGAGCAGCCCGGTTAGAGTACTCCTCATCACTGACACCAACCCTGCCAATCAAATCCCAGCAACCAACCAATCAAAAACCATCAAAACCCAACAACCAACCCATCAACCAACCAATCAGCCTTTGTTGTGTTTGATGCTAACTTGTAGCTAAGCTAGCAGTGAACCAACTTCATTTTTACTGGGTTGACATTGCAGAAGTCTCTCGTTAGCATCTCGGAGGCTACTTGTCGCAAAGTGACGCATGCGGAACTCAAATCTGCACTCGACTCACATCAGGGAGTGACAGCATCAACCAACCAATCAAAACCCATCACGTAACCAACCAATCAGCTCATCAATGCATGTTGGGACTAAAACTTAAGAGCTACATTTCTACGGAAATGTAAAAATAATGGAAAAAATTGAAAAATCTGGAAACATTATTATATTATACAGTATATAAATATATTATATAAATATATTATATTAATATATTATATAAATATATTATATAAATATATTAATTTTTCACCTAACAGTCCGGACCACATTGGATCCGGTACGTTATGGTTTCACGCGGCAGTTACGCATTAAAGATCTCTACGTTACAAAACTACTACTTCCTGTTGTCATGACGTCCGTGAGCTGCGTCTCTGATTGGTTGATTGTAGACTAACTACCCCCCCCCCCCCCGTCTCGTATCCTCTCTCTGTGTCTGACTGTCTCCCTCTCTACCTCTCTCTCTCTCTAAAATACCCCCTTAGTCCATAAATACCCTGTTAGTCCCTAAAATACCCCCTTAGTCTTATAGAATACCCCATTAGTCCCTAAATACCCCCCTTAGTCCCTAAAATACCCCCCTTAGTCCCTAAATACCACCCTTAGTCCCTAAATACCCCCCTTAGTCCCTAAAATACCCCCCTTAGTCCCTAAATACCCCTCTTAGTCCCTAAATACCCCCTGGTCCCTATACCCAGGTGTCAGTGTGAGCTGTGGACAGGTTACTTACTGTTCTGCACCTCGTCACCGCCAGGCTCCTGCAAGAGGACAACAAATACTATGAAGACATGTACAAATACTATAAAGACATGTACAAATATTATAAAGACATGTACAAATACTATAAAGACATGTTCAAATTTTAAAGAGACATGTACAAATATTATAAAGACATGTACACGTATCACAGATATCTGTATATCTCTATATCTGTCTCTGTATATCTGTACAAATGTATATATGTATTTATGTATGTGTGAGTAAATGAGTGTGGTCTAGACCTATAAAGGGGTCAGAGTGGACCCCTGCTGTGTGATGTGACTCTATGAATAGACTCACCTGTCTGTGTGATGTGACTCTATGAATAGACTCACCTGTCTGTGTGATGTGACTCTATGAATAATGTCTGTGTGATGTGACTCTATGTATTCACCTGTATGTGACTCTATGTATAGACTCAGCTGTCTGTGTGATGTGACTCTATGTATAGACTCAGCTGTCTGTGTGATGTGACTCTATGAATAGACTCACCTGTCTGTGTGATGTGACTCTATGAATAGACTCACCTGTCTGTGTGATGTGACTCTATGAATAGACTCACCTGTCTGTGTGACTCTATGAATAGACTCACCTGTCTGTGTGATGACTCTATGAATAGACTCACCTGTGTGACTCTATGAATAGACTGTGATGTGACTCTATGAATAGACTCACCTGTCTGCGTGATGTGACTCTATGAATAGACTCACCTGTCTGCGTGATGTGACTCTATGAATAGACTCACCTGTCTGCGTGATGTGACTCTATGAATAGACTCACCTGTCTGTGTGATGTGACTCTGAATGACTCTGATGACTCTATGAATAGACTCACCTGTCTGTGTGACGTGACTCTATGAATAGACTCACCTGTCTGCGTGATGTGACTCTATGAATAGACTCACCTGTCTGCGTGACGTGACTCTATGAATAGACTCACCTGTGTGTGTGCAGGCTGGGGCAACATGCGGCCAATCCACCCCATAATACTGTAACACAACACCCAGGGTTAGATCCTCAAACACCCAATTATAACATCATATATATCACCAGGGGGGGATGGAAATAACTTTACTCAAGTACTATATATATATACTGTAATACTGTAATAATGTAATACTTAGACTACTGTGATTTCAACTTTAATACTTAGACTACTGTGATTTCAACTGTAATACTTAGACTACTGTGATTTCAACTGTAATACTTAGACTACTGTGTTTCAACTGTAACTTAGACTACAGTGATGTTGTTTTAATGTAACTTTACAGCATTTTACTGTAAAATCATATACAGTAGTGTTACTGTGAAATCTGAAGTAGTAACTGGAGATTTCACATTATTTACGGTGTATTATTCCCTCTATCTCACCCCAGAAACACACAGTAATGTAGCACATCAATT
Source organism: Etheostoma perlongum (assembly GCA_026937815.1). NCBI lineage: Eukaryota > Metazoa > Chordata > Actinopteri > Perciformes > Percidae > Etheostoma > Etheostoma perlongum. The sequence continues at coordinate 38,960,953 of CM049371.1, forward strand.
TACTAGTGGGAGGCAGGGCTGTAGTCAAGACCACCTTAGTCAAGTCCAAGACCAGGACTAGTCGAGTCCAAGTCAAGACCGTGTCCAAAAAGGTTTGAGTCCAAGACAAGACCGAGTCTTATGCATGACAGTATCAAGACAATCATTTTGGGTTTCACTTTCAAATACTAGCAAGTCCGAGACAAGTCAGAGTCCACATACTAGCAAGTCCGAGACAAGTCAGAGTCCAAATACTAGCAAGTCCGAGACAAGTCAGAGTCCAAATACTAGCGGGTACGAGACAAGTCCGAGACCAAAGAAAAGAGGTCTTCACTCCGGAGTCGAGTCCAAGACCGGACTCGAGTACTGCAGCCCTGAGTCGGAGCAAGTCTGCTGAGGGCGTTTTGACACTTTTTTAAATTTCTTGGTCAATAAATAATAATATGATGAGATTTGACTCACTTGTCAGCGTCAGCAGAAGGTTTTGGGGCTGGAGGAGGTTTTGGTGCCGGAGCCTCTGCTGATTAAGGAAACAGGAGATTCTCAGGTTATTAATATGAAATCTCTCAAACCACAACATCACAGGAGCTAAGACATTGGGACATTGGGATATTGGGACCTTGGGATATAGGGACATTGGGATATTAAGACATTGGGATATTGGGAAATTGGGACATTGGGACAATGGGAATTGGGATATTGGGACCTTGGGATATTGGGACCTTGGGATATTGGGACATTGGGATATTAAGACATTGGGATATTAAGACATTGGGATATTGGGAAATTGGGACATTGGGACAATGGGATATTGGGACATTGGGACATTGGGATATTGGGACATTGGGATATTAGGATATTGGGATATTGGGACATTGGGACATTGGGATATTGGGATATTGGGATATTGGGACATTGGGACATTGGGTTATTGGGACATTGGGAAATTGCCCCCCCCCATTGTGTATGGGGGGGGCAGTGTTGCATGAGGCTGATCTGAGACCTGTAGCTGCAGCAGGAGCTTCAGGCTTCTTGTTGATTTCTGTCTTTGCGCGAACGTGAATCTCCGGCTGAGGAACCATGTTCTCCAGACCGTGTTTAATCCACTCTATCACCCTGTCAGACACACACACACACAGAGAGAGACACACACACAGAGACACACACACACACACACACACACACACTCAAAGACACACAAAGAGAGAGAGTGAGAGATACATCGTCAGCTCTTTCTAAAAACACCCTCTGGTTTGTTGTCTCCAGGTTTCCAGCTAACCATTAACGGATTAGCTTAGTTTTAATCCACTCAACGAGCTTGTTGTTGAGCTGCTTCCTGCTCAGCAGCTGGAGTCTCTTTTATATAGACCTTAGTGGTCCCTAATACTGTATCTGAAGTCTCTTTTATATAGACCTTAGTGGTCCCCTAATACTGTATCTGAAGTCTCTTTATATAGACCTTAGTGGTCCCTAATACTGTATCTGAAGTCTCTTTTATAAAGACCTTAGTGGTCCCTAATACTGTATCTGAAGTCTCTTTTATATAGACCTTAGTGGTCCCCTAATACTGTATCTGAAGTCTCTTTTATAAAGACCTTAGTGGTCCCTAATACTGTATCTGAAGTCTCTTTTATATAGACCTTAGTGGTCCCTAATACTGTATCTGAAGTCTCTTTTATATAGACCTTAGTGGTCCGCTAATACTGTATCTGAAGTCTCTTTTATATGACCTTAATGGTCCCTAATACTGTATCTGAAGTCTCTTTATATAGACCTTAGTGGTCCCTAATACTGTATCTGAAGTCTCTTTATATAGACCTTAGTGGTCCGCTAATACTGTATCTGAAGTCTCTTTTATATGACCTTAATGGTCCCTAATACTGTATCTGAAGTCTCTTTATATAGACCTTAGTGGTCCCTAATACTGTATCTGAAGTCTCTTTTATATAGACCTCTATAGACATTTAACACACACTCACACACACACACACACACCTGGGTGGCAGTGGTCTGTTGTCGGTTTGATCCTCTTGATCTGATTCCACCTCCACCACGGTGATCTGAGGCTCTGCAGTTGAAAGAGGAGATTGTATATGTATACATACAGTATGTATACATATACATACAGTATGTATACATATACATATATATTATAATAGTCTCTATATTAGATTATATTAGTATCTCTTTATCTTAACCCCCCCACCCTGAAGGTTGAATGAAGGACATCCAGACGTCTTCTTCTTACCTTTTGCAGCTGGTTGATGCTCCTGAGGAGAAGCAGACACACCAGGTTAGACAGGGGCTTGGGGGGGGTTAATCATCTATCAGGTGCATCATGGGAAATGTAGGATGTAGAAGGTTTTTTTTAATGAAAATAAATTGCTGGACACATTTCTTGATTAACCCTGAAAGCTCAGAAAAACTCTGAAAAGCTAAATATTTTGCAGGTAATGTCCCAATTCCCCTCTAACGTTTCATAAATGAAATATCAATATTTTTGGGGGGATTATTCCAGAGTTTTCTGGGTTAATCTGGATTTTTCAAATTTTCAAATTATTATAATATTTTTTTAAATAATACATTCAATTTAAATTTATTTTAAATAAAAAAAAAAAAAAAAATGTATTTTAATTTTTTGTGCAGGCTTTCACTGACTTTGAAAGGAAAGTCTGACATTTTGGAAAACATGTCCCCCCCCCCCCCTCAACCCTGTAAACAGCCATTTTGTCATTGTTGCCATGGTTTTTGTACAGAGACACATTATGGGGGGCTAATCGGGGAGTTTAAGAGGAATCGCACCTCGATGGGCAGCTCGGCTGTTTCTCTCTTGTTCTGATCCGGCTGAGGAACAACTTTCTCCAAACCCTGAGAGATCCACGCCATCATCCCTCTACTGTAAAAAACAAACAAACAAAAAAAACAGAAGAACAGAGGAACGTCCATTAACCCTTGAGATATGCTGCTCAAGCTAAAAGTAGTGATTATTTACATGGAGTCTGGTGGAGATATGCTGCTCTATACACGCTAAAAGTAGTGATTATTTACATGGAGTCTGGTGGAGATATGCTGCTCTATACATGCTAAAAGTAGTGATTATTTACATGGAGTCTGGTGGAGATATGCTGCTCTATACACGCTAAAAGTAGTGATTATTTACATGGAGTCTGGTGGAGATATGCTGCTCAATTTCTATTGTTTCTATCAGACAGAAAAACATAGGAAATAGGGTCCAGATTGAGAAATACCGGATTGTTCCTTTAAGGTGATTGACAGACAAATAAACGTGAAGAAGTAGGTAAAGTAACTTTTAGGATTATTCTTTTGTTTTCTATCAACAGTTAATAAAGCTGCTTACTATTTGGCATTCTGCCCTATGACAGCTTTGCATAAAGCAGCTCAGTATTTGGCATTCTGCTTGTCAATTTGCATGCAAAGCAGCTTACTATTTGGCAAACAGCATGTTGATAGGCGGATAAAGCCGCTCAGTATTTGGCATCCTGCCTGCTGACTGGTTTTAGAAACAGCTTGCTGTTGTGTGTCGGCGTGTTGATTGGTTAACAATTAATTAATTAATTAAAATAGTGAAAACTCTTTTTTAGGTCCTTCAGACCTCAATCAAAGCAAGCCGCAAATCTACAAATTGTCTCAGTTTTTATCTCATGTTGTTGACATTTTAACAATCCTAAGCATCAGGGAGAAACAAGCTGTAATGTAACCCTACAGGACAGATGTTCAGCATCAGGTAGAAACAAGCTGTAATGTTACCCTACAGGACAGATGTTCAGCATCAGGGAGAAACAAGCTGTAATGTTACCCTACAGGACAGATGTTCAACATCAGGTAGAAACAAGCTGTAATGTTACCCAACAGAACAGATGTTCAACATCAGGTAGAAACAAGCTGTAATGTTACCCTACAGGACAGATGTTCAGCATCAGGGAGAAACAAGCTGTTATGTTACCCTACAGGACAGATGTTCAGCATCAGGGAGAAACAAGCTGTAATGTTACCCTACAGGACAGATGTTCAACATCAGGTAGAAACAATATGTAATGTAACCCTACAGGACAGATGTTCAACATCAGGTAGAAACAAGCTGTAATGTAACCCTACAGGACAGATGTTCAAGATCAGGTAGAAACAAGCTGTAATGTAACCCTACAGGACAGATGTTAAGCATAAAGTAGAAACAAGCTGTAATGTAACCCTACAGGACAGATGTTCAACATCAGGGAGAAACAAGCTGTAATGTTACCCTACAGGACAGATGTTCAGCATCAGGTAGAAACAAGCTGTAATGTAACCCTACAGGACAGATGTTAAGCATAAAGTAGAAACAAGCTGTAATGTAACCCTACAGGACAGATGTTCAACATCAGGGAGAAACAAGCTGTAATGTTACCCTACAGGACAGATGTTCAGCATCAGGGAGAAACAAGCTGTAATGTTACCCTACAGGACAGATGTTCAACATCAGGTAGAAACAAGCTGTAATGTAACCCTACAGGACAGATGTTCAGCATCAGGGAGAAACAAGCTGTAATGTAACCCTACAGGACAGATGTTCAGCATCAGGGAGAAACAAGCTGTAATGTTACCCTACAGGACAGATGTTCAACATCAGGTAGAAACAAGCTGTAATGTTACCCAACAGAACAGATGTTCAACATCAGGTAGAAACAAGCTGTAATGTTACCCTACAGGACAGATGTTCAGCATCAGGGAGAAACAAGCTGTTATGTTACCCTACAGGACAGATGTTCAGCATCAGGGAGAAACAAGCTGTAATGTTACCCTACAGGACAGATGTTCAACATCAGGTAGAAACAAGCTGTAATGTAACCCTACAGGACAGATGTTCAACATCAGGTAGAAACAAGCTGTAATGTAACCCTACAGGACAGATGTTCAAGCATCAGGTAGAAACAAGCTGTAATGTAACCCTACAGGACAGATGTTAAGCATAAAGTAGAAACAAGCTGTAATGTAACCCTACAGGACAGATGTTCAACATCAGGGAGAAACAAGCTGTAATGTTACCCTACAGGACAGATGTTCAGCATCAGGTAGAAACAAGCTGTAATGTAACCCTACAGGACAGATGTTAAGCATAAAGTAGAAACAAGCTGTAATGTAACCCTACAGGACAGATGTTCAACATCAGGGAGAAACAAGCTGTAATGTTACCCTACAGGACAGATGTTCAGCATCAGGTAGAAACAAGCTGTAATGTAACCCTACAGGACAGATGTTCAACATCAGGTAGAAACAAGCTGTAATGTAACCCTACAGGACAGATGTTCAGCATCAGGGAGAAACAAGCTGTAATGTTACCCTACAGGACAGATGTTCAGCATCAGGGAGAAACAAGCTGTAATGTAACCCTACAGGACAGATGTTAAGCATAAAGTAGAAACAAGCTGTAATGTAACCCTCTAGGACAGATGTTCAGCATCAGGGAGAAACAAGCTGTAATGTAACCCTACAGGACAGATGTTCAGCATCAGAGAGAAACAAGCTGTAATGTTACCCTACAGGACAGATGTTCAGCATCAGAGAGAAACAAGCTGTAATGTTACCCTACAGGACAGATGTTCAGCATCAGGTAGAAACAAGCTGTAATGTAACCCTACAGGACAGATGTTAAGCATAAAGTAGAAACAAGCTGTAATGTAACCCTACAGGACAGATGTTCAGCATCAGGTAGAAACAAGCTGTAATGTAACCCTACAGGACAGATGTTCAGCATCAGGGAGAAACAAGCTGTAATGTTACCCAACAGAACAGATGTTCAACATCAGGTAGAAACAAGCTGTAATGTTACCCTACAGGACAGATGTTCAGCATCAGGGAGAAACAAGCTGTTATGTTACCCTACAGGACAGATGTTCAGCATCAGGGAGAAACAAGCTGTAATGTTACCCTACAGGACAGATGTTCAACATCAGGTAGAAACAAGATGTAATGTAACCCTACAGGACAGATGTTCAACATCAGGTAGAAACAAGCTGTAATGTAACCCTACAGGACAGATGTTCAAGATCAGGTAGAAACAAGCTGTAATGTAACCCTACAGGACAGATGTTCAGCATCAGAGAGAAACAAGCTGTAATGTTACCCTACAGGACAGATGTTCAGCATCAGAGAGAAACAAGCTGTAATGTTATCCTACAGGACAGATGTTCAGCATCAGGTAGAAACAAGCTGTAATGTAACCCTACAGGACAGATGTTAAGCATCAGGTAGAAACAAGCTGTAATGTAACCCTACAGGACAGATGTTCAGCATCAGGGAGAAACAAGCTGTAATGTAACCCTACAGGACAGATGTTCAGCATCAGAGAGAAACAAGCTGTAATGTTACCCTACAGGACAGATGTTCAACATCAGAGAGAAACAAGCTGTAATGTTACCCTACAGGACAGATGTTCAGCATCAGGTAGAAACAAGCTGTAATGTAACCCTACAGGACAGATGTTCAGCATCAGAGAGAAACAAGCTGTAATGTTACCCTACAGGACAGATGTTCAGCATCAGGTAGAAACAAGCTGTAATGTAACCCTACAGGACAGATGTTAAGCATAAAGTAGAAACAAGCTGTAATGTTACCCTACAGGACAGATGTTCAGCATCAGAGAGAAACAAGCTGTAATGTTACCCTACAGGACAGATGTTCAGCATCAGGTAGAAACAAGCTGTAATGTAACCCTACAGGACAGATGTTCAGCATCAGAGAGAAACAAGCTGTAATGTTACCCTACAGGACAGATGTTCAGCATCAGGTAGAAACAAGCTGTAATGTTACCCTACAGGACAGATGTTCAGCATCAGGTAGAAACAAGCTGTAATGTAACCCTACAGGACAGATGTTCAGCATCAGGTAGAAACAAGCTGTAATGTAACCCTACAGGACAGATGTTCAGCATCAGGTAGAAACAAGCTGTAATGTTACCCTACAGGACAGATGTTCAGCATCAGGTAGAAACAAGCTGTAATGTAACCCTACAGGACAGATGTTCAACATCAGGTAGAAACAAGCTGTAATGTAACCCTACAGGACAGATGTTCAGCATCAAGTAGAAACAAGCTGTAATGTTACCCTACAGGACAGATGTTCAGCATCAGGTAGAAACAAGCTGTAATGTTACCCTACAGGACAGATGTTCAGCATCAGGTAGAAACAAGCTGTAATGTTACCCTACAGGACAGATGTTCAGCATCAGGTAGAAACAAGCTGTAATGTAACCCTACAGGACAGATGTTCAGCATCAGGTAGAAACAAGCTGTAATGTTACCCTACAGGACAGATGTTCAGCATCAGGTAGAAACAAGCTGTAATGTAACCCTACAGGACAGATGTTCAGCATCAAGGAGAAACAAGCTGTAATGTTACAATACAGGAGTAATTAATTGAAAAAAAAAATTATATACACATTATTTAGGTCCTAAAACACAATACTTGTTGAGGCCTAACAGAAACACAGAAACATACATACACGCACGCAACGCACACACACACACACACACACACACTCACACACACACACACACACACACACACACACACACACACACACACACCTTACCCTGGGGCTTTTTTGTCCTGAGAGCAGAGAGGATGCAGGAGGAGAAGACATGGAAACATTAGGGCGATCATAAAGAGAGTGAGTGAGTGTGTTTGAGTGTGTGTGTGTGTGTGTGTGTGTGTGTGTGTGTGTGTTACCAGGGTGAGAGAGAAAGTATGTGTTGGAGAACTCTGACCCGGGTCAGAACCGGAGAAAAACCCTGACCCGGGTCAGGTAGTCTCACCTTGGTGGAGGCGTTGTCCCGGTCCTGCTTTGGCGAGACCGGCGGTTGAGGCAGAGTGGCGGTGATCCACATCAACACACCGGGCTGAGAACCAGGAGCCGGGCTGAGGAACACACACACACACACACACACACACACACACACACACACACACACACACACACACACCCACACCACACACACACAGTTTAACCAATAACTACACTCATTGTTAGGTTGGAGCTGAAGTTCCTCCAGATGTCCGTCCCGGTCATCTGTCTCTGTGTTTTTGTCATCACAAGGACACAAAGACATAAGGATGCAAAAGACAGAATGACAGAAGGAAACAAAGACAGAAGGACAGAAAGACAGGACACAAAGACACAAAGACAGAAGGACACAGAACAGGGTTCCTCCCATCCAGGAATGCTGTCTGGACATCCCAGACCCTCCTTAGCCGATCTGTGTAGGACGGTCTGGACATCCCAGACCCTCATAGCCGAGCTGTGGAGGGCGGTCTGGATGTGCCAGACCGTCATAGCCAAGCTGTGGAGGACGGTCTGGATGTGCCAGACCCTCCTGTGGAGGACCCTCCTGTGGAGGACGGTCTGGATGTGCCAGACCCTCATAGCCAAGCTGTGGAGGACGGTCTGGATGTGCCAGACCCTCCTGTGGAGGACGGTCTGGATGTGCCAGACCCTCCAGTGCAGGGCTGTGGAGGACGGTCTGGACATGCCAGACCCTCCTGTGGAGGACGGTCTGGATGTGCCAGACCCTCCTTTGCGGGGCTGTGGAGGACAGTCTGGACATGGGAGACTACTCCTGAAACAACCAGTGATAACTGAGTAACTCACCCACTCCTCTGCCGGCTGCACTTCCTGTTTGGGTTTCTCTGCTGTTGGAGCTGTTGATAAAACACTAATTATTGATTATAATTAATAAGAAGAGAACGAATCTGAACCATGATGGAACTGAGTTGAGATCTTACCCTTTTTTTTACACTCGTCCTGAAATTTCACTTTCTTCTCCTGTTAGAAACACAAAATATAATCAAAATGATACATCATTACTCATTTAAGTAAAATGTATCATATATATAAAGGTCCCATGACATGGTGCTCTTAGTGGTCCCTAATACTGTATCTGAAGTCTCTTTTATATAGACCTTAGTGGTCCCCTAATACTGTATCTGAAGTCTCTTTTATATAGACCTTAGTGGTCCCCTAATACTGTATCTGAAGTCTCTTTTATATAGACCTTAGTGGTCCCCTAATACTGTATCTGAAGTCTCTTTTATATAGACCTTAGTGGTCCCCTAATACTGTATCTGAAGTCTCTTTTATATAGACCTTAGTGGTCCCCTAATACTGTATCTGAAGTCTCTTTTATATAGACCTTAGTGGTCCCTAATACTGGATCTGAAGTCTCTTTTATATAGACCTTAGTGGTCCCTAATACTGTATCTGAAGTCTCTTTTATATAGACCTTAGTGGTCCCCCCCCCTAATACTGTATCTGAAGTCTCTTTATATAGACCTTAGTGGTCCCCTAATACTGTATCTGAAGTCTCTTTTATATAGACCTTAGTGGTCCCTAATACTGTATCTGAAGTCTCTTTTATATAGACCTTAGTGGTCCCTAATACTGTATCTGAAGTCTCTTTATATAGACCTTAGTGGTCCCCCCTAATACTGTATCTGAAGTCTCTTTATATAGACCTTAGTGGTCCCCTAATACTGTATCTGAAGTCTCTTTTATATAGACCTTAGTGGTCCCTAATACTGTATCTGAAGTCTCTTTATATAGACCTTAGTGGTCCCTAATACTGTATCTGAAGTCTCTTTTATATAGACCTTAGTGGTCCCCTAATACTGTATCTGAAGTCTCTTTATATAGACCTTAGTGGTCCCCTAATACTGTATCTGCAGTCTCTTTTATATAGACCTTAGTGGTCCCTAATACTGTATCTGAAGTCTCTTTTATATAGACCTTAGTGGTCCCCTAATACTGTATCTGAAGTCTCTTTTATATAGACCTTAGTGGTCCCTAATACTGTATCTGAAGTCTCTTTTATATAGACCTTAGTGGTCCCCTAATACTGTATCTGAAGTCTCTTTTATATAGACCTTAGTGGTCCCCCCTAATACTGTATCTGCAGTCTCTTTATATAGACCTTAGTGGTCCCTAATACTGTATCTGAAGTCTCTTTTATATAGACCTTAGTGGTCCCTAATACTGTATCTGAAGTCTCTTTATATAGACCTTAGTGGTCCCTAATACTGTATCTGAAGTCTCTTTATATAGACCTTAGTGGTCCCTAATACTGTATCTGAAGTCTCTTTTATATAGACCTTAGTGGTCCCCCCTAATACTGTATCTGAAGTCTCTTTTATATAGACCTTAGTGGTCCCCTAATACTGTATCTGCAGTCTCTTTTATATAGACCTTAGTGGTCCCTAATACTGTATCTGAAGTCTCTTTATATAGACCTTAGTGGTCCCTAATACTGTATCTGAAGTCTCTTTTATATAGACCTTAGTGGTCCCCTAATACTGTATCTGAAGTCTCTTTATATAGACCTTAGTGGTCCCCTAATACTGTATCTGAAGTCTCTTTATATAGACCTTAGTGGTCCCCTAATACTGTATCTGCAGTCTCTTTTATATAGACCTTAGTGGTCCCTAATACTGTATCTGAAGTCTCTTTATATAGACCTTAGTGGTCCCTAATACTGTATCTGAAGTCTCTTTTATATAGACCTTAGTGGTCCCTAATACTGTATCTGAAGTCTCTTTCCCAAAATTCAGCCTTGGTGCAGAATTACAGCCACTAGAGACATATATATATGAATAAATATAATTAACGTCTTACAGGAGCCGGGGCAGCGGCTGGTTTCACGTCCTTCTGGTCTTCAGGGGTTTTGGACGGGGGCTCCGGGGGTTTGGGAACAACTTTGACAACCCAGCTCAACATCCTCCAGGGACAACAACACAGAGTTACACTGTCTTCCAACACACACTGGTTACATCTACTTTACATTTCATTTTACAAAAATAGTTTGAATTCCATTTAAATTTAAAGAAACACTGAGTTTCAGAATGTGTTTCCTTTGCAGTACAAACAATAAATACAAGATTCAACCACCACCACAGTATAAATTCACACATATATACACACATATATCACATGTATACACACATATACACACATACGTATCACACATATATCACATGCATTCACACATATATCACATGTATACACACATATACACACGTATCACACATATATCACATGTATAGACACATAATATTTTTACACACACATATACATATACTCACATATACCACACATATACACACATATAACACATGTATCCACACATATAAACACACATATACACATAAACACATATACACACACATATATCACACATATACACAGATATATCACATATACACACATATCACATGTATACTCACATATATCACACACATACACACGTATAGACACATAAACATACTCATCTCACTTATACACATATGCACACATGTACACATATTACACATATATCACACATATACACACATATATCACAGAGCAGTGCAGTTAACCAGCTAATAACTAGACCAGTAGGGTATTTACCGTGTTGTTGACACTCAGCTGTGAACCGGCTTGGATTAGGTATTTCAAATCCTGTAACTCTATTCCATTAGTTTAAATTGGTTGTATTCTGAATACAGTTACTGTCTTTAAAAATAGAGACGCCATTAGCCAAGTAAGCCATGTTTCCATTCGGTTTGTGTGTCTGTCGGTCTGCAGGGTTCACACTTGTGTTGTCCTCCCGGGTTTTCAAGACTTTTTTTTAGTTTTCACTAACACCACCTTACTAGTTTTATTACTTTTAGGAATTCATGGTCAATAACCCTCATTTATATAGAATTATACCACTTTATCATGGTCATTGCATTTCTGTGAGTGATTTTTCAGCAATTGGCACAATGACTATTATTTCCCATACTTATTATTATTCCGCCAGATTTTTGTCCTACTACTAGTCCCGGAGCGTTGCCAACACGTGCACACAAAATACATCAAAACATCTGTAATGACCGGGAATGGTGTGCTATGACTTTTCAAAGAGATTTGCCGCGCGGTTTTCACGAAATCGGCTAAAAACTGCAAAATCTCTCATTGACTTGAATGGGAAATGTTCGGGAAATCGCTCAACATCGCTCCAACCCCCCTCTTTGGGGCCATGCTGTATCGCCATACTTTAACGTAGAGGCATGATTAAAAGTTTAAACCGAAGACAAGACTTTGGCTGTTTATTGGGCTGAATGGGCGTTCAGATATCAAGCACGGTTTCTCCCAAATCCCAGTTTACGTATCGTCCCGTTTTCAGACCGGCTCAGATTTTCCAATGTGTGTGTATGTGGTGAATGTTGAGAACTAGAGTGGAGGACAGAGTGGGGAGATTCAAAAAAATCATCTTGGTTCTCTCTCTATAACTTGCTCCCCGCCAACAATTCTAACTCGTCATGGACAATTTATACATCAAAACGTAGGTATTCTTGTCTCATTTATGCGATATGAATTATACTTTCCCTTCAGCGAGCTTTCAAATGACAAAAGTTCCCAATCTTCCTCCATTCACTGCCATGTTAAACATCGTCCACATTTCTGAGCAGAACGCAGAACGAAGCACTTTTTTAAATCACTGATACGCCCAGATTTTTAAGTTTATCCACATTAATTTTTTATCAATACATTCACAAAGATCTTGTGGTGCCCATGAGGAGGTTCTTTTATTGGTATCTCTTATCCTTTTGGTGATATAATCATTTATTTGAGAGCTTGTTCAGTATGTGAATAGCTGGTGACACAGCTGACAGGTACAGTCGTTGACTGATTACAGATCAAAGAGATGACATCACAGAGATGAAAGACTTCCTATTGGTCCTTCGTACCCAAGGCAACCATACTCTGTATGTCTGTCGGTCTTTCTCTCAGACACACAAACACACACACACACACACAGACTAACTGACCAACTGACTGACTCATAACTGACTTCAACACCAACAGCTGTTTCATAGAAGACAGACTTGGAGAGGAGGACGAGGACGAGGAGGAGAGGAAGGAGAAGAAGTGTGAGTCTGGTTGGTTTAGTGCTAGCTACGTCATAGCTGTTTCTGGGAAACAGAAACATCTTAAATAGGTTTTAAAAAGTTATATTTCTAAGGGTTAAGACACTTTTATTATTCTTTATTAAGTTTTATTGCTATTTGGATGTGCACCA
>CM049371.1:38979019-38981519 GCA_026937815.1 Etheostoma perlongum
CCGCTCCCTCCCCATTCACTTCCATTCAGAGAGCTGGTTCTGGTTTTCAGCCTCCGCTCCCTCCCCATTCACTTCCACTCAGAGAGCTGGTTCTGGTTTTCAGCCTCCGCTCCCCCCATTCACTTCCACTCAGAGAGCTGGTTCTGGTTTTCAGCCTCCGCTCCCTCCCCATTCACTTCCACTCAGAGAGCTGGTTCTGGTTTTCAGCCTCCGCTCCCTCCCCATTCACTTCCACTCAGAGAGCTGGTTCTGGTTTTCAGCCTCCGCTCCCTCCCCATTCACTTCCATTCAGAGATAGAGAGCTGGTTCTGGTTTTCAGCCTCCGCTCCCTCCCCATTCACTTCCATTCAGAGAGCTGGTTCTGGTTTTCAGCCTCCGCTCCCTCCCCATTCACTTCCACTCAGAGAGCTGGTCTGGTTTTCAGCCTCCGCTCCCTCCCCATTCACTTCCACTCAGAGAGCTGGTTCTGGTTTTCAGCCTCCACTCCCTCCCCATTCACTTCCATTCAGAGAGCTGGTTCTGGTTTTCAGCCTCCGCTCCCTCCCCCTTCACTTCCACTCAGAGAGCTGGTTCTGGTTTTCAGCCTCCGCTCCCTCCCCATTCACTTCCACTCAGAGAGCTGGTTCTGGTTTTCAGCCTCCGCTCCCTCCCCATTCACTTCCATTCAGAGAGTTGGTTCTGGTTTTCAGCCTCCGCTCCCTCCCCATTCACTTCCACTCAGAGAGCTGGTTCTGGTTTTCAGCCTCCGCTCCCTCCCCATTCACTTCCACTCAGAGAGCTGGTTCTGGTTTTCAGCCTCCGCTCCCTCCCCATTCACTTCCATTCAGAGCTGTCACTTTCTTCAGCTTTGTTCACTTTTATTGACATTTGTCTTTTGACATTTTTCGACCCTTTTGTGTCTTTCCACCGACGTTTTTGTCCTTTTTTCAACATTTGTCGACTTCTTCTGAGCCGTTTGAAGTTATTTTTTTGTCACACACAAGTTATTTTTTATCAATTATCTTTTTCTTCAAATGCTATAAAATTGAAAAAAAAACACCCAAATTCAATGAAAGTAGTGAACTGATTATTAAATTTCACTTTGGTTGGAGTCATTTTTACTCTTGTCATTATTTGTTATTTATGTATTTGACCCTTTTCACCACGCTGGTCAGCTGTTGTTTTTACATGTGCTATAGAAATAAAATGGACATTTTTGACATTTATAGCAGAAGCTTTAGAAGAGATTTGTCTTTTCTTTGCATTTTGTTTTGGTTTAGGGAAGTTTCAGGTTGCATCTGGAGTCGTTTTGTTTGTTGTGTTCATCTCTGAATAAAACAGAAGCTGCTACTCGGGATTCTTTGTTGGGAGGTGTGTGTGTGTGTGTGTGTGTGTGTGTGTGTGTGTGTGTGTGTGTGTGTGTGTGTGTGACTAGACATTTGGACGTAACACTACCACACGCACGCGTCACTCTGGGTTTGAGTCGTCTTGTGGAGGAAAACGTCAGAAATTTGGACCAATTTGAACTAAAAGCTCACTTTTATTTTGAAAATCATAAATTGTTTCAGTTATTTTAACAAACAAAAGAAAACCACACAGGTTAAGCAGGTTAGAAGAGTTTTTTCTGATATAAAAATATAACTTTTCTTTAAGGGGGAGGAGCAGCCAATCAGCTTGACTGAATGAGTGAGGTCACGGGGTCAGACAGGAAGTTCAGGTGTAGTCTCATTTGAGGAAGCAGTGTCTCTTCCAGGTGATAGTCTGAACCCCACAGAAGGGAAACCGTCCCCCCCTCAACTTCATTCACTTCACTTCCGCGGCGGAGGTAGGCGTCAGGATGCAGAGGTCAGGGGTCCTCGGGGGTCAGAGGTCAGGGGTCCTCGGGGTCAGGGGTCCTCGGGGGTCGCGCCCTTTCTGTTCCGGACCTGAACCACTTCCTTCCTCTCCTTCAGGAAGTTTCCAAAGGCATCGGTCTCTTTGCTCTCCTCCGTTGCTAGAAACATAAATTCGGGGTGTGACAATACATCGACCAATCAAACGTCATTTAAAGTGTAAAATCAACCTTCAACATGGTCTCAGTTCCCTTTATTAACCGTTAATTTGTCAAAAGTTCAAATGAAAAATCTTTTATCAACTTCACGGTCGTCTTTTTTGACCCTTTGAGACATGGTCTCAGGGCATTTAACCCTCGTGTCGTCTTGAATAAGACGCCCCAAAATTAATGAAAGTAGAGATTTGTACTTGGCAAAGAGCGTTGGGTGGAATCAATCATGTTATTTTGGGGAATTAAAAAGAACATTGATATAGGACAACATGAGGACAACATGAGGACAACATGAGGACAACATGGGGACAACATGGGGACAACATGGGGGCAACATGAAGACAACATGGGGACAACATGGGGACAACATGAGGACAACATGAGGACAACATGGGGACAACATGGGGGCAACATGAAGACAACATGGGGACAACATGGGGACAACATGGGGACAACATGGGGACAACATGGGGACAA
>CM049371.1:38986519-38994019 GCA_026937815.1 Etheostoma perlongum
CCAGCTGCTCCTGCTCCTTCCTGCTCTGAGCCTCCGCCTGACGGACAGGAAGTCAGTTAAAACTCAGAGACACTTAGGCCGAATCTCAGTTCTCTTATTTGATATCTCATCGCTCCTCCGATTCCTGCCCCGGGAGGATGGATCTCTGAGGAGCTATGAGCAAGGATGGAGGAGGGATCTCTGAGGAGCTATGAGCGAGTATGGAGGAGGGATCTCTGAGGAGCTATGAGTGAGGATGGAAGATGGACCTATGAGGAGCTATGAGTGAGGATGGATATCTGAGGAGCTATGAGCGAGGATGGAGGAGGGATCTCTGAGGAGCTATGAGGAGCTATGAGCGAGGATGGAGGAGGGATCTCTGAGGAGCTATGAGGGAAGATGGAGGAGGGATCTCTGAGGAGCTATGAGCGAGGATGGAGGAGGGATCTCTGAGGAGCTATGAGCGAGGATGGAGGAGGGATCTCTGAGGAGCTATAAGCGAGGATGGAGGAGGGATCTCTGAGGAGCTATGAGTGAGGATGGAAGATGGACCTATGAGGAGCTATGAGTGAGGATGGATATCTGAGGAGCTATGAGCGAGGATGGAGGAGGGATCTCTGAGGAGCTATGAGCGAGGATGGAGGAGGGATCTCTGAGGAGCTATAAGCGAGGATGGAGGAGGGATCTCTGAGGAGCTATGAGTGAGGATGGAAGATGGACCTATGAGGAGCTATGAGTGAGGATGGATATCTGAGGAGCTATGAGCGAGGATGGAGGAGGGATCTCTGAGGAGCTATGAGCGAGGATGGAGGAGGGATCTCTGAGGAGCTATGAGCGAGGATGGAGGAGGGATCTCTGAGGAGCTATAAGCGAGGATGGAGGAGGGATCTCTGAGGAGCTATGAGCGAGGAGGGATCTCTGAGGAGCTATAAGCGAGGATGGAGGAGGGATCTTTGAGGAGCTATGTGCGAGGAGGGAGGAGGGATCTCTGAGGAGCTATGAGGGAGGATGGATCTCTGAGGAGCTATGAGCGAGGATGGATCTCTGAGGAGCTATGAGCGAGGATGGAGGAGGGATCTCTGAGGAGCTATGAGGGAGGATGGAGGAGGGATCTCTGAGGAGCTATGAGGGAGGATGGAGGAGGGATCTCTGAGGAGCTACGAGCAAGGATACAGAGAGCATCCATCTTGGAAGCCGTGTAGCTGAAACCCGTTGCTAACTCCGCCCAAACAGCTGACAAATTCACAAGACAGTTCAGAAAAAAGGACATCTCATCCCTCTAAAAATTCAGCCGATTCAGCCAGAGAAACGCGAAACAATGTGAACACACTCACCACCAGCTGTTTGTGGAGTCTTTCATATTCTGGTCGATAGTCCCTGAGGAAGGAGGACGAAGAGTTCAGTTTAGGGCTGCATATAGCCAGAATATGGCCAAAATGGTAATGACGAATATTTTGATCAAAATTCAGTTCAGTTAAAGTTGATTGTCATATGGACCTCAGTACAGAGTGCCACAGCAGTGAAATACAATCAGCACCAGTCAACAATAACAGTTATAATATCAACAATAATAACATAAGTAAATAGTAGGGGTGTGACGAGACGCTTACTCCACGAGACGAGACACATCACGAGATTGGGTTCACGAGAACGAGAACGAGACGAGATTTAAAAAAAAAAATTTAAAGAAATCCTCCATGAAATATATGAATGGAAAATAGTTTTTTTATTCAAGTGAAAAATCACAAAATGCAAAACAATTTACTTTTGAAATTAAATGAAGAATGCTATTTAACTTTTTTTTTTACTATTTTAATGAATTATATGCAGTAAAGGACGTGCAAACACTGCAAAATGTTTTGTATAAACTCTACCAACTGGCTTCTGCCCTGTACAATTTCACACGAGAAATCTAACTCCTTTCCACAAACCGAACATAAAAAAATAAACAGTATAAATAAAATAAATGTGTAAATAAATAACAGAAAAATAACACTTTAAATGCAAACAGTAAGTGTATCAATAACCAAAGTACTGCTAAGGATCTTCAATAGTAATTTCACGCTCCATCACGCGGACATCACATCGCCTCACGAGACAACTTTTCACCTCGACGAGAAATCTCGTCGCGTTTTAGTCTCGCGAGATCTCGTAAAACAAGATCTCGTCACACCCTTAATAAATAGCATTTAAAACAGCCCAGTAGACATGGTGAGTGAGTACAGGCCCCAGCCCTCCTTCCATTCAGTAACCTTACCACCTGGGGGGTAAAAACTATCCCTAGAACGTGGTGTGTGCGTCGGGATGCTCTGCAAACGTCTCCCTGATGGAAGGGGGGGCGGGGGGGGGGTGTGCAGGACGACTAGAGTCCTGCATAATACCTCGAGCCTTCTTAGTACTGCGTTTCCAGTGAATATGTTGCAGCGGTTCAAGTGGAATGCCGATGACTTTAGATGCAGTTTGGACCTTTGTCAGAAGATTAAGGTCATGTGAAGTGGTCCGGCCAAACCACACTGCAATGTAGACCATTAAAGGACATAAAGAGACGTCTATGTCCAAGTCTAAGGGACATACCCTCAAAATATAGCCTCTGATGTGCCTTCTTAATGGGGTCTGGGTCTAGGTCCGGGTCTGGGTCCCTGGGTCCCTGGGTCCCTGTCCCTAAAAGTAAGTTTTTCCTCGCCACTGTCGCCCTGTTGCTTGCTCTGGAGGAAACTACTAGACCTGTTGGGTCCTTGTAAATTCTGGAGTGGTGTCTAGACCTGCTCTATCTGTAAAGGGTCTCCAGATAACTCTTGTTATGAATTGATACTATAAATAAAATGGAATTGAATTAATGGCACAGCTGATATGAAGCGACCATGTGAGGGAGTCTGAAATGATGGACGCCTAAGAATTTAAACCTGTTGACAGTTTCTACTGGAGAGTTGGCACGACGTCAATGCTTCAGCATCTCAACAGGAAGTCTGACTCGAGTCGTACGGACGAGGAAACTACACCAAACACAACACCGACCAAAATCAAGTCGTCAATCAAGGAGAACGTTGCATTTTGGTAGTTTTCTACCTTTTTAACCCTTGTAAAAAAGGGTCAAATTGACCCATTTCACATTTTTACAAGAAGAAAAAGTTACATTTTTCTACCTAAAAATCAACGGCATTACCTTATTTCCTGTGATAAACATGTATTCCTGACTCAATTCAGCAAATTATTCCGGGTATGACCACAGACGGATATTTGCTTCTGATATTGTCTTCACTTTCGGGACCCTCTCGTATCGCTCGGGTCCCGAAAGTGAAGACAATATCGGTGACAGAGAAATTTGTTTATTATATGTTCTTTATTAGACAATTCTCTGTAGTAGTGTCTTAGAATATTATACCTTGCATGCTTAAATTCATACATTCATATCTATATCATAATCACTGCTTTCATGCTTATCATATATCCATATCTTGCTTCACGTATATTTATGTATGCTTTATGTTTTATGATCTTATATGCACATTTAACCAACTATGTTTTCCTTAAAGCACCGCATAGTCTTAATTTCGAGGTCAGGCAGAGGGTCAGGTTGCCCCGGCAATCTGCACTCTGTCCTCCTTTTCCTGTGTAGGCATGAACCAAACACCAGATGCTTTAGACTCAACAACTGTAAATCTTTGTGTGTGTGTGTTTCAATAAAAAGACTTTGCTTTTAGTTTCTAGTTGCCAGAGTTCCGTGGAAGCAATGCTGGCAGGAAGGTTGCTGTCACGGATCTCTCCCTTTTGCAAAAGCTTTTTAACTGTACATTTTGCCGTCTGCGTCTCGTTTCTCGTTTCTTTGCTCGACCATGGTTATTTAGTAAGATAAAGTGTCCTGAACCTGACAATCGGAAGCAAATATCACAGCTTCCTTTCTGTGTTTTCTCCGGTCATGTAGCATCCATTTTAACCGCTTTAAAAACACTTGAAAATCCATGCTTTTCTCGCCTAAATTTTTACCCCAAAAAAAGTGATGCAGTTTCCACATCCTGTGGTCCTCTGGGATGACCCTGAGCTCATTGGGAAGTTAACACTCTCAACCTTTAGTTTCTAGTGTCAGTGTGACTCTAGGCCTCACTGACACAGAGATAAAGAGGTCAGAATAGAGAATTTCTATTTCCGTCCAAGTAAATCATCTGTAAAATGATTAAAAAACACTACTGTAAGCATATTACATGGGCTACATACAAAGCTAGTACCCTAGCCACATGTCTCAACTTAAAACAGAAAAAAATGACTTATAAAATGGATTTTATATGAATTGAATGACAAAGTTTATGACGATCTTTCACCGCTGTGGATAAAGACACGAGGAGACAGGTAGGGATGCACGCTCGACTTTAGACAGAATCTTTCTGTGTTTCTTTACTTCATACGATGATTATAACCGCTGTAAGTCACCCTGTGCTTTGTCTGTGGGATTGATGGAATCGTGAGACTTTAAGCTTTCTAATGATCTGCTGCATGAGCGTGTTTATGAAGATTTAATGCTTGCAATTTATCACTGAAGAAACGTTTTTTTTTCCTAAAATGGAGAAAAACGGCCCGGCAGCGGGACCGGGTTGCATTAGAAGTTAAAGACATTTGTGCAATTCGACGATAAAACACGTCTTTAGACTTCTCTTCGTTAATTTTTTGGGATGACTCCCGCAAGGAAACTGAACTTTCCAGCTGCGGTTTTTAGCAAGAAGAATACAGTACAGCACAAGAAAAAGACAGTATACAGATAACAATAATAACAGTAACTATAAAAAGACATTCATCACTTATTATTTAATGCACCTGCGTAAGGAAAACGAGACAAAAGACATCTGATGTGACGAATGAGTGAAAAATAGCTTGTAACTCACCTCTCGTACTCATCGGCGGCATCCTCCACCTGAACGAACAGCTCGTCCAATCCGCTTCCCGTCACCGCGGAGACACCCACCACCTGCAGACAGGAAACAGCTGTTTGAGGATGTGGGTGCTCAGAGGTGTCTACACCCCAATCTCATCCTCAGCACCCATAGGCTTCACATCTGGATGTCAGGCTTTCCCACTGTGGGACAAATAAAAGGTTTTTCTTATCTTCATCTGTCCTATGGAAAATAAAGGCATAAAATGCCCGAAAAAAATAATCTTAAAAAAAAAAAAACCTATAATGTGTATTTATATGTATATTATACTTTAGATGTAAAACTTCTAGTAATATGTCAAATTTGTAGAAATTTGTAAATTGTTTTGTAACAATTTGGATGGTGCAACAAGGCAGGCCTGCTTGATACTTTCGGGGAATGATTGTACATATTTACAAAAAATGATAGATATAGATATATAGAGCAGGTCTAGACCGCTCTATAATTTACAGATAGAGCAGGTCTAGACCACTCTATAATTTACAGATAGAGCAGGTCTAGACCACTCTATAATTTACAGATAGAGCAGGTCTAGACCGCTCTATAATTTACAGATAGAGCAGGTCTAGACCTCTCTATAATCTACAGATAGAGCAGGTCTAGACCGCTCTATAATTTACAGATAGAGCAGGTCTAGACCGCTCTATAATTTACAGATAGAGCAGGTCTAGACCGCTCTATAATTTACAGATAGAGCAGGTCTAGACCGGCTCTATAATTTACAGATAGAGCAGGTCTAGACCGCTCTATAATTTACAGATAGAGCAGGTCTAGACCGTTCTATAATCTACAGATAGAGCAGGTCTAGACCTGCTCTATAATTTACAGATAGAGCAGGTCTAGACTGTCTATAATTTACAGATAGAGCAGGTCTAGACCACTCTATAATTTACAGATAGAGCAGGTCTAGACCGTTCTATAATCTACAGATAGAGCAGGTCTAGACTGCTCTATAATTTACAGATAGAGCAGGTCTAGACCTCTCTATAATTTACAGATAGAGCAGGTCTAGACCGCTCTATAATTTACAGATAGAGCAGGTCTAGACCTCTCTATAATTTACAGATAGAGCAGGTCTAGACCTCTCTATAATTTACAGATAGAGCAGGTCTAGACCTCTCTATAATTTACAGATAGAGCAGGTCTAGACCTCTCTATATTTACAGATAGAGCAGGTCTAGACCACTCTATAATTTTACAGATAGAGCAGGTCTAGACCGCTCTATAATTTACAGGTAGAGCAGGTCTAGACCTCTCTATAATTTACAGATAGAGCAGGTCTAGACCTCTCTATAATTTACAGATAGAGCAGGTCTAGACCACTCTGTTCACGAAGCATCATTCGGCCATCACTAGTTTTTTTTGCTCTATTGAGAATACTTAATAGGATGAATATTCCTTCTGCAGGTATCCAAATGTATTTTCACATTTTTATATATTCTCTAAAGTATGTCATGAGAGGGGCCCGTCTTCTGGAAACTGAAGGTTTTGAGTCCGGGGCCCTAAGCGTGAGAAATGGTCAAGATCCAGATGTGAAGGGGGTCAAATCATAGGACGGGGGCCTGAAAGAGTCGCTGTGATAGAGGGACAATAAGGATGTTTATCGGGGGCCCGAGTAGTGGTGTCTGTCTGATGATGAGAACCTCCTGAGAGGAGGATGGTGTTAGGAATGAGTGGGTCCAGAAGGGGGGTCCTAAAGACTACAAAGCAGGGGTTGATTTTACATTCGTTGAGAATCTTTGAGCAGTGCATCTGAGTGCATGTTCATGAAAGTCTGTTCACTGTGTGAATAAAGCTGCATTTAATCTAAAGACATGGGATTCGTCACGTATGAAGTCTTGAAGTCTCACCCTACATCAGTACTCACATATAGTTCTCCTTTGTCTTGAAGTGTTGACCTACTAATCTGGTTACGTGGTACAAACCTGCGGTACAAACCTGCAGGTTTTTAGGGTGAACAAAACCAAGCGCTGGTCTAAATGCACATCTTTGGGGTGTTAAATACATAGATGGTTAAGTTTGACTGGACTCCTAGTCCGGTAAGTCTCTCTTGATGCAGCCTCCCGGTCTGCCCTCGTCCTCTTACCCTCAGGTTGGTGTAGAACTCGTCCAGCACCAGACTCATGGAGCGCGTCAGGTTGCTGACGTACGAGGTTTCCTGGTTCAGAGCGTCCTGGAAAACCTCAAAGTCCTGCATCCACTCCACTGCGGCTGTGGTCGATGATGTCAGTCTGCACAAACCAGTCAACAACTTAAAAGCCAAGAAGAGAGAAGAAACCCGACACCGACACAAGATGTGTAGAGTACAATACAGTACATACCAACTGCTACCTGATTATGAATATTTCTATATACTGTATCTGTAAAAGTGTCTCCGTCTATCTGCATCAGTGTCTCTGTCTATCTGTATCAGTGTCTCTGTCTATCTGCATCAGTGTCTCTGTCTATCTGTATCAGTGTCTCTGTCTATCTGTATCAGTGTCTCTGTCTATCTGCATCAGTGTCTCCGTCTATCTGTATCAGTGTCTCCGTCTATCTACATCAGTGTCTCTATCTGCATCAGTGTCTCTGTCTATCTGCATCAGTGTCTCCGTCTATC
>CM049371.1:38999019-39041519 GCA_026937815.1 Etheostoma perlongum
CTCATTAGATACACACTCACACACACACAAATCTACACACCTGCTCATTAGATACACACTCACACACACACAAATCTACACACCTGCTCATCACATATACACACACACACACACACACACACACATCTACACACCTGCTCATCAGATACACACACATCTACACACCTGCTCATCAGATACACACACATCTACACACCTGCTCATCAGATACACACTCACACACACACACACACACACACACACACATCTACACACCTGCTCATCAGATACACACTCACACACACACACACATCTACACACCTGCTCATCAGATACACACTCACACACATCTACACACCTGCTCATCAGATACACACTCACACACACCTGCTGCTCATCAGATACACACTTACACACACCTGCTCATCAGATACACACTTACACACACCTGCTCATCAGATACACACTTACACACACCTGCTCATCAGATACACACTCACACACACCTGCTCATCAGATACACACTTACACACACCTGCTCATCAGATACACACTTACACACACCTGCTCATCAGATACACACTCACACACACCTGCTCATCAGATACACACTCACACTCAGATACACACACACACACACACACACACACACACACACACAACAGTTAAGATCAGAGGAATGAAAGAGATCAGTTGTATTTGCAAAGAGCGTCGGAAGGAATCCAATCCATTTTTTGTGGTAATTTGGTTAAAAAGAAACTCATATTTCAGATAAAGACATTTTTTAAAGGGGACGGACTTGACCCGAGGACACCAGGTGGGTTAAGTGCTGCACCTAAAACTGGTTTTGGTTGGGAAACCATGGCTCTGTTCCCAGAGGACGTGGCGTCCGACGGCGTTACCTGATCAAAGCGCGTGGCGAACAGGTTGAGTGATGTCACGATGCCTCCGTTGGGTCCGAGGCTGTACTGCTTCATCACCTCCTTATAGTTCACCGTGTCCCTGATGTCTGGAGGACAGAAGACAAGACACACTGAAGGAAGGATGGATGGATAGATATTGATCCCAAAAAAATGGGAAGGGATGGATAGCAGGAGGGTTAAAAAAAAATCAACAGTAGTTGATTGATTTTACTTAAAAATAGGAAGGCTTGATAGATTTTGGTGCTGGTGAATTGACTTTGGGGGGCTGGCTAAAACCTCTTTGTGGGGGGGGAAGGCCAAAAATCCCAATAGGCAGGAAAACCCCTGGTTTAAGATGCTGTAGGTCAGATTTATAAGTCACATTTGCTGAAACTGACCGTTTTGTTCCAGTAGAACTACATGAAGCAGGTCGGCTCCTCTGGCGCCCCCTACAGCCTGCTGTGGGATTTGCAAAAATCCACCAATGATGCCAGTTCAGATGCACCAATCAGGGCCGGGCGAGGTGTCAATTACTGCTCATGCACACGCATTCATTTTCCCTCGTGGGGGGAGGGGCTTAGGAGACTGTTTGGGCTTTAGCAGAAAGGGGGGGGGTCTTTGGCTAAGTCCTTGATCTTTGGGGGGGCAGTGGCTCAGTACGTAGGGAGTTGGGTTGGGAACCGGAGAGTCGCTGTATGGACCAAAGTATGGTGGTGGACTGGTAGCTGGAGAGAAGCCAGTTCACCACGCCAGAAATTGTAATTTCCCCTTGTGGGAATAAAGTATACATTATTATTATTATTATTATTATTATTATTATTATTATTATTATTATTATTATCTTCACTACCTACGGCACCTTTAATAACTGAACAGTGCTGGTAAACATGTGTTGTGTGTGTGTGTGTGTGTGTGTGTGTCCAGGAAATAGAGGCGTCCTCACCGATGTTGGCGGGGAAGGGGACTTCGTGGACGGCGGGGTCCAGGTTGATGACATACGGGGGAGTGTTGCGACAGTGAAGGTGAGCCGTCAGCCTCTGGAAGAAAAAACACTGAGATCAGAACTATGGGTGGGACAAAAAATCAATACAGCGTAGTATTGCAATATTTTCCATAGCAATACTGCATCGATACACAGGCACCAAGTATGGATCTGTTGTTATATATTATATATATTATATATGTGTTGGTCAGTTTGTCCCGTTCTGCAGCGATAACATTGAAGTGAGATGAACAAACTGAGAAATCTTTTTAGATGAAACAGATGTTGAGAAGTTTCCTTTTGGGGACGTCATTAGAAATTTGGGAGAAATCAGAAAAAAAAAAAAAGGTTATAAATTGTAATGGGACAATTACTTTTAAGCATGATTTCATTTGTCCAATAATATGCGTGTGTTGATTATTTATATAATTATTCACAATGCTTTTCATGGGTTTCCTCAGGAGGGGGGGTAGGGGTGGCCATGTTAGTAGTTGGATTCTTACTGATTGTATGGGGTGGACAGGTGTCTTTATGCAGCTAACGACCTCAAACAGGTGCATCTAATTTAGGATAATAAATGGAGTGGAGGTGGACAATTTAGTCTCTAGTGTCTTTGGACAGCTCTTTGGTCTTTGGTCTTGGCCATGTTAGTAGGTGTCTTTATTCTTACTGATTGGAGTGGAGGTGGGGTCTTTGGACAGCTGGTCTTGGCCATGTTAGTAGTTGGATTCAGGTGTCTTTTTATGCAGCTAACGACCTCAAACAGGTGCATCTAATTTAGGATAATAAATGGAGTGGAGGTGGACAATTTAGTCTCTAGTGTCTTTGGACAGCTCTTTGGTCTTGGCCATGTTAGTAGTTGGATTCTTACTGATTGTATGGGGTGGACAGGTGTCTTTATGCAGCTAACGACCTCAAACAGGTGCATCTAATTTAGGATAATAAATGGAGTGGAGGTGGACATTTTGAAGGCAGACTAACAGGTCTTTGAGGGTCAGAATTCTAGCTGATAGACAGGTGTCAAATACTTATTCTAATTTAGGATAATAAATGGAGTGGAGGTGGACAGTCTCTTTCTTTGGACAGCTGCATGTTAGTAGTTGGATTCTTACTGATTGTATGGGGTGGACAGGTGTCTTTATGCAGCTAACTGTATCATACAAATAAATAGTTAATAAATCATACATTGTGATTTCTGGATGTTTTTTTTTAGATTATGTCTCTCACAGTGGACATGTACCTACGATGACAATTTCAGACCCCTCCATGATTTCTAAGTGAGAACTTGCAAAATAGCAGCGTGTTCAAATACTTATTTTCCTCATTGTATATAACAAACCGTGTGTGTGTGTATACATATATGTATTCCAAACAGACCTAAGTAATACATAGATAAGAACATCTGCCTCTGCACCACCAAAGGGAACATACATTAACTATGAAATATATATACATGCATATGTATATGAGATGACACTTGTCAAAACCCACGCAACTGACAGACAGAGACGCCATCTTGGAAGTTTGTGATCAATACTGTATGGTGATGGAACCAAGTGGTGTCCCATTTCATAGGGGGGTGTTTCCCCCTACCCCTTGGTTTCAAGGGACAAGGGGTAGGGGTAAGATGGAGAAATGGGATTCAGCCTAAGTGCTTGTAGAGCAAACAGAGGAGACTTTGAACTTGTGCTTGTTTTTAGCAGCTCTGAATTATCCTGGGAAGAATTAAGTAATAAATGTTAAACATTTTTCTGACCTTACTTTTCCCTGAGTGAAACTACTATAACTGGATAGTTTTTAAAAAAGGCAGAAAATGGACTTTTCAATTGTGAACCTAAAAAATTACAACTCACTTAAATTTGTTTTTACTGTAAACATCCGAGAAAGATAACATTTGAGGGAAACTACACTTAGTTATTAGATATTTATGCGACTGCAGAAAAAATAACCCTCCACCCCAACCACCAAAATACACACACCTACACACAGTCTACCAGAAAGCTAGGGAAACTACTAGGGCTGCGCAATAACACCAAAATATGTGATAACGTTGTTGAATATTGTGATAACAATATAACTTGCGATACATAGATAATAAAAGTGTTCTCCGTTCTGATGCTAAAACAACAACAAACTGCTTGTTGGATTAAAAACAAATGAATGGAAATAATTTCTAACTTTCTATTATTAAACTAATTGAACATTTATGAGTAAAAAAGCACTAAACAAAAGAAAGACAACACACCTTGTGAAAGTTCAGTTTTCTACTGATATTTTCTTTCACCTAACACAAAATAATAATAATAATAATAATTTTAAGTGTGCCTACTACTTGGTCCACATCCTAAAAACAATAAAACTACATTTTTTTAAGTACTACTAAGTCCCAGGGACTTTATGTAGTACTACCTGGTAGCAGGTCCCAGGGACTTTATGTAGTGCTACCTGGTAGCAGGTCCCAGAGACTTTATGTAGTACTACCTGGTAGCAGGTCCCAGGACTTTATGTAGTGCTACCTGGTAGCAGGTCCCAGAGACTTTATGTAGTACTACCTGGTATCAGGTCCCAGGGACTTTATGTAGAACTACCTGGTAGCAGGTCCCAGGGACTTTATGTAGTACTACCTGGTAGCAGGTCCCAGGGACTTTATGTAGTACTACCTGGTAGCAGGTCCCAGAGACTTTATGTAGTACTACCTGGTAGCAGGTCCCAGGGACTTTATGTAGTACTACCTGGTAGCAGGTCCCAGGGACTTTATGTAGTGCTACCTGGTAGCAGGTCCCAGAGACTTTATGTAGTACTACCTGGTAGCAGGTCCCAGGGACTTTTGTAGTACTACCTGGTAGGGTCTCAGAATGTAGTACTACCTGGTAAAACTTTATGTAGTGCTACCTGGTAGCAGGTCCCAGAGACTTTATGTAGTGCTACCTGGTAGCAGGTCCCAGAGACTTTATGTAGTACTACCTGGTAGCAGGTCCCAGGGACTTTATGTAGTACTACCTGGTAGCAGGTCCCAGGGACTTTTTTTCGCAATGGAAAACCAAAAAAGGCGAGTCGAGTAGATACCACGCAGTGGAAAAACACCATTAGACTTTATGCCATTTGTCCTTGGAGTGAAAATGCAAAGTCATAACAAATCCAGTTGTCTCCTACAAGGAGGACACACTGAGGACAGATACACAAGTCATATACTCTGAGAGGCATTGGAGATTTTATTAAGAAAAATTAATATGAAAATCATTGCTTTAATGTCATTTTACCATTACAATAACATTTTCACAAACAAAGTTCAGTTTTCTACTGATATTTTCTTTCACTTAACACAAAATAACTTGAGTGTTTTTCGTGTGTTGATCTAAAAACAGTCCTAGTAATAGAGACACAATATTATATAGAAAGGAGGAATTTTAAGTGTGCCTACTACTTGGTCCACATCCTAATAACAATAAAACTAAACATAAAGAGTGTTACGTGTGTTAACCCTTCAGAGACCTTTTAAAAATGTATTTAAAGGGGTGATAGAATGGTTGTAAAGAGTATTTCACGCTGTTCCTTAAGGTCTCCTGATAGGGTATGTAACATTTGTTGGGCTGAAAATGTTGCTTTTGTTCTTTTGGCCCTCATGCCACTGTTAAATTGACCTGGCTTGAAACGAGAGGTGTTCTGCCTTATATGGTCTGCTAATGAATATTTAAATAAGCTGCGCGCTGATTGGTTGGTGTGCATCTTTCGTGTGCTGTCGTTCTTGTGATGTACTCTGAAATAAAAAATAAATAAAAAATGTATACAAATAAATACATTGCAGTCTATATACACACTGTTTTCACAAGATTGACTACATATCATATGAAATTATAACGTTTCCAGTTCTGTTGTCAAAGCAAACGGGATGACATAGCTAGCTAGCTAGCTGAGTAACGTTAAGGCTTAGCTAGCAACCAAACTATCACGAGTCTACTCAGCTGCAGTTAGCTTTCTTGCTGAAATACAATAATAAATAACCTGACAAATTGGACAAACATGCATCGTGAACTATAGATTCTAGCTACATGAGGTACACAGGGTATTTATTCGAATGAAGCGTTAGCCCCTTTGCCATTACAGTTGATCAACACACATTCAGCCTATGCTAGCTACAGGATACGTTAGCATTGCTAATGTTACTGTTAGCAACAAAATCATACTTACAGCTTGTGGTTGTGATGACCAGACAGTCGGAACAGCCCCTTCTTCAGCAACAGCAGCTTAGCAAATCCTGCTTTAAATTGTCCAAAGTTTTGAAAACTGTTCGAGCAAATTAATTGAGCATCGAACTTCACAGGGGATCTCGTTATAAAGTGCTCGTTTTGCTGCTGACAGATTAATATTCTAAGTGTCTGATAACATTATGGAAAGGATTTCTAAGGAGGTTGACCTTTCTGTTAAAGATTAAGATCATTTTTTTGAACATAAAAACCCACCAGACTCCATGTAAATAATCACTACTTTTAGCATGTATATAGAGCAGCATATCTCCACCAGACTCCATGTAAATAATCACTACTTTTAGCATGTATAGAGCAGCATATCTCCCCAGACTCCATGTAAATAATCACTACTTTTTTGTGTATAGAGCATGTATATAAATAATCACTACTTTTAGCATGTATAGAGCAGCATATCTCCCCAGACTCCATGTAAATAATCACTACTTTTAGCGTGTATAGAGCCAGCATATCTCCACCAGACTCCATGTAAATAATCACTACTTTTAGCGTGTATAGAGCATATCTCCAGCATATAATCACTCCATAGAGCAGCATATCTCAGACTCCATGTAAATAATCACTACTTTTAGCGTGTATAGAGCAGCATATCTCCACCAGACTCCATGTAAATAATCACTACTTTTAGCGTGTATAGAGCAGCATATCTCCACCAGCTTCCATATAAATAATCAGTGATTTTAGCGTGTATAGAGCAGCATATCTCCACCAGACTCCATGTAAATAATCACTACTTTTAGCATGTATAGAGCAGCATATCTCCACCAGACTCCCCTACTTTTAGCTGAATAACCAGCTTCCATATAAATAATCAGTCGTGCAGCATATCTCCACCAGCTCCCCCCGGCTTAAGCCAACTCACTGGCTAACACTGGCTAACTGACGTTAACGGTAACAGACCTGGACGAAGGTGGTTTTCCCGGACCCCGCCATGCCCAGCACAATGAGACACACGGGTTTGTCCCGGGCAGCAGCTCCAGGTGTCCCGCTGTCTTTCCCCGCTGCTGAACTCTCCTGACTGTCCCCAACAGCACCGGCAAACTGCGCTGCATCTGCCATGTTGTTGGATGTTGTGGGAAACGGCTGACGTAAAGACGATGGTACTGTCGTAAAGTAAAGTAACGAGCATGCACGATTCAAATCTGCACTGATTTACATCGGGGGAGTGACTACATGCAGTCAGTTTAGAGAATACCAAACAGTTTTTCGTAGTTTTATTTGGTTTCTGTCGACTTTGAGTGAAAGGTGTGTGACGATGCTAAAATGATGTTTATTTACATGGAGTCTGGTGGGTTTGCTCCATCGTGACATCCTGTTAGCTGACAAATAACTCTTTTTTTTTGCATGCATCATGATTTCTTTAGTCGGTAACCAGCTCTGCAGATCTTTCCAGAAGAGTTGCACCGACTCACACAGAAAAACACAAGTTCTAGATTCTTAATTTACTTTTCCCAAAAAACAAGTTAAAGAAAGGTTGTTGGCTGCCGTAAAGACGACGGCTATGTCTGTAACAACAACAGAGTGTAAACTGTAATTTCCCCTTGTGGGACTAATAAATAAAAATAAATAAAGGATGCATTATTATTATTATTGTTATTATTATTACAAATATGCATGCACGACTCAATTCAGACGGGTATGGCTGCAGCCTGAAGCGTCCCATGTCATCCGTCCCGTCTCATGCGGTCCCGTCTCATACGGAGATGTGTCCAACGGTACATTCAGAGGGTCAAAAATACCAAATTGCGATTAATTTTCCAGACGGGTAAATTCGTGACCACATTTGTTGCAATCCATTGAAAAACGTTAATAACTGTTAAAGTAACAGTTTATATACACATAGTTTGCTGATTTCTGAATGTTATGGTTGTGTTGTTCCATATTAACGTAGCTACATCTGATGAAACCTGCATCAGCGACGCATTTCTGCCAACTAACGGCAGGATCTCCTGAGGAGGGACAACAAGGATCTGATTCTGCACACAACAAAAACAAGAATACAAAAATAAACATGTTACACTCTTTCCAAGACTCTTTTTAATGTTATATTCTATATTGTTTTCACACTTCACTGGGACATTGCTGCAAATACAACTGCTTATCAGCATGGCGAGAGCATTGGACTGTATAGCTTTACAGGCGCTACCCGGGGCATAGCTACCCTCTGAGACCCGGGGCAGAATGCGGTTGTATTTTTCTACTACCGCGGCCTTGGCTGTCGGGTCTCTGGGACCCGTCCTGCATAAACGGCGTATCTCTGCTGCCACGGTCTTGGGCCAGAATGCGATTGTATTGTTCTTTCACTTACGTGTTGTATTGTACGAAAGGGGGGGGAGACAATTTTTGTTTGCCTATAATCTGCATTTATTTTAGAGACAGACATATATTTTTAAATATTAAAAAAAAAAAACACCAAATATTTTATTCATTAACATGTCAGTTGACGCGAGCTTTTACTTTGAAAAGTAGAAATTCGGGGACGGCAGAAGGATTTTTTTAGTTTGCCTATAATCTGCATTTATTTTATAGACGGACATATATTTTAAGTGGTTTTTTTCATCAGTATGATAGTCCGCATTTATCTTGTAGACATATTTTTTTATATAGCCTATATACATATATACATATACAGTATATATATATATATATATATATATATATATATATATATATATTAAAAGTATTTTATTAATTAGCATGATAGCTGACGCAGGCTTATTTTATTCCAGACAATAGTCTGCATTTATCTTGTCAATACAACCATAACATTCAGAAATCAGCAAACTATGTGTATGGCAAAATTGTTATTTCAACAGTTTTTAACGTTTTTCAATTGATTGCAACAAATTTGAAAAGAAAATTATTCGCGATTTCGTATTTTTGACCCTCTGAATTTACCGTTGGACACACCTCCGCATGAGACGAGACCGCATGAGACGGGACGGATGACATGGGACGCTCCAGGCTGCATCCATATACTCTTGACTCAATTCTGCACTCGACTCACATTGGGGAGTGACACCCATACTATCCGCCAGAGGGGGGCGCTATACATCACATAACAGCTCCGGGGAGTGACACCCATACTATCCGCCAGAGGGGGGCGCTATACATCACATAACAGCTCCGGGGAGTGACACCCATACTATCCGCCAGAGGGGGGTGCTATACATCACATAACAGCTCCGGGGAGTGACACCCATACTATCCGCCAGAGGGGGGTGCTATACATCACATAACAGCTCCGGGAGTGACACCCATACTATCCGCCAGAGGGGGGGAGCACCCATACTATCCGCCAGAGGGGGCGCTATCACACATAACAGCTCCGGGGAGTGACACCCATACTATCCGCCAGAGGGGGGTGCTATACATCACATAACAGCTCCGGGGAGTGACACCCATACTATCCGCCAGAGGGGGGTGCTATACATCACATAACAGCTCCGGGGAGTGACACCCATACTATCCGCCAGAGGGGGGCTATACATCACATAACAGCTGGGGGTGACACCCATATACATCATACATCACACAGCTCCGGGGAGTGACACCCATACTATCCGCCAGAGGGGGGCGCTATACATCACGTAACAGCTCCGTAAAGAGCTTTGTAAGACCAGAGTTCAAAATTAGCCCCATCCACCACCCAAATGCTGAGAAAGTCTGCAATCGGCCAAAAAACAACAATGGTAGTCTATTGAGTACATTTTAAGGAATAA
This sequence comes from Etheostoma perlongum, assembly GCA_026937815.1. Taxonomy (NCBI): domain Eukaryota; kingdom Metazoa; phylum Chordata; class Actinopteri; order Perciformes; family Percidae; genus Etheostoma; species Etheostoma perlongum. The sequence goes on from CM049371.1 coordinate 39,008,870, forward strand.
TAACTATACAGCCGTAGCCCATCTCATCTTGTCTTTGTAATGTATTTTATGTTTTTGATGTTTATATTCTAATCCACTCTTCTAATTTTTATTTATTTGCATATATTTCTATGTCCATTTTTTTCTCTCACAAGCTATTATATATTTACTGCATAGAAAGGATGCTTTATTTATTTATTTTTTTATTTTTATTTTTCAACTTTCTCCTGATGCCAAACTGTTCAATGAATGTTTAACATGTTTGTAAAATTTTAAGATGATGTTAATAATAATAAAAAAAGGTAGTCTATTGAGTGGCTGGTAAAATATGAACAACTACTTGCCATTTGGCGGATATTAAACGATGCCCATAACTTTATGAACCCATGCTAAAGTTGATTTCTAAGGAGGCTGACCTTTCTGTTAAAGATTAAGATCATTTTTTTAAACATAAAAACCCACCAGACTCCATGTAAAATGTTACTAAGTATAAATATCAATATTTAACCCTCATGTTGTCCTCATGTTGCCCTCATGTTGCCCTCATGTTGTCTTCATGTTGCCCTCATGTTGTCCTCATGTTGTCCTCATGTTGTCCTCATGTTGTCCTCATGTTGTCCTCATATCTTCATGTTGCCATCATGTTGTCTTCATGTTGCCCTCATGTTGTCCTCATATTGTTCTCATGTCCTCATGTTGTCCTCATCTCTTCATGTTGCCCTCATGTTGTCTTCATGTTGTCTTCATGTTACCCTCATGTTGTCTTCATGTTGTCCTCATGTTGCCCTCATGTTTCCCTCATGTTGTCCTCATGTTGCCCTCATGTTGTCTTCATGTTGTCCTCATGTTGTCTTCATGTTGCCCTCATGTTGTCCTCATGTTGTCTTCATAACTCTTCGCATAGAGATAGAAGGTGAGGAAGAGACTGAGATGGGTTTTCTAAAAAGAATAAAAGAAAACAGCACAGACAGTTAAAAACATCGTGGAAAGTCGGATTATTAGTTATATGAATGAAAATAAATAAATGCTTATATGGGTGGGCAGAGCAAGTAGAGTGATGAATATAAATATATAACATCTAAAAAAAACTATCTTGGAGGGGGCCTGGGAGTATGCCCAACCAGTCTACATGTGTTTTGTGGATCTGGAGAAGGCGTATGACCGGGTCCCCCGGGAGAAATTGTGGGAGGTGCTGCTGAAGTATGGGATGAGGGGGTCCCTTCTCAGGGCCATCCAATCTCTGCATGACCAAAGCGAGAGCTGTGTCCGGGTTCTCGGCAGTAAGTCGGTGAGGGTTGGCCTCCGCCAGGGCTGCGCTTTGTCACCAATCCTGTTTGTAATATTTATGGACAGGATATTGAGGCGTAGTCGGGGCGGGGAGGGGTTGCAGTTCGGTGGGCTCCGGATCTCATTGCTGCTTTTTGCAGATGATGTGGTCCTGATGGCGTCATCGGTCTGTGACCTTCAGCACTCACTGGATCGGTTCGCCGCCGAGTGTGAAGCGGCTGGGATGAGGATCAGCACCTCTAAATCTGAGGCCATGGTTCTCAGCAGGAAACCGATGGAGTGTTTTCTTCAGGTAGGGAGTGAGTCCTTACCCCAAGTGAAGGAGTTTAAGTACCTTGGGGTCTTGTTCACGAGTGAGGGGGACCATGGAGCGTGAGATTGGTTGGAGAATCGGAGCAGCCGGTGCGGTATTACATTCTGTGTATCGCACCGTTGTGACGAAAAGGGAGCTGAGCCAGAAGGCAAAGCTCTCAATCTACCGGGCAATTTTTGTTCCTACCCTCACCTATGGTCATGAAGGCTGGGTCATGACCGAAAGAACAAGATCCAGGGTACAAGGGGCCGAAATGGGTTTCCTCAGGAGGGTGGCTGGCGTCTCCCTTAGAGATAGGGTGAGAAGCTCAGTCATCCGAGAGGAGCTCGGAGTAGAGCCGCTGCTCCTTCGCGTCGAAAGGAGCCAGTTGAGGTGGTTCGGGCATCTGGTAAGGATGCCTCCTGGGCGCCTCCCTAGGGAGATGTTCCAGGCGCGTCCAGCTGGGAGGAGGCCTCGGGGATGACCCAGGACTAGGTGGAGAGATGGCCTGGCCTGGGAACGCCTCGGGATCCCCCAGTCGGAGTTGGTTGATGTGGCTTGGGAAAGGGAAGTTTGGGGTCCCCTACTGGAGCTGCTGCCCCCGCGACGACCCGAATCCGGATAAGTGGATGAAGATGGATGGATAAAAAAAACTATGTTACTAAATATGAAGTATAAATATCCATATTTAACATTTGGTCAGTTGCCTTTGTCGTTGAAGCTAAAAGTTTCCTTTGTCAAAATGGACAAATTAACATTTTCAAGAACCTTAACCACGTCTAGTTTCCCTGAAATTGAATCTTTCTCAGATGTTTACAATAAAATAACTTTTTAACTGAGTTGTAATTTTTAGGTTCACATTTGAAAAGCCATTTGCTGCCTTTTTAAAACTATCCAGTTATAGTAGTTTCACTCAGGGAAAGTAAATTCAGAAAACTGTTTATCAATTATTCCTTAATTCTTCCCAGGATAATTCAGAGCTGCTAATAGCAAGCACAAGTTCAAAGTCTCCTCTGTTTGCTGTACAAGCACTTCAGGGTGAGGACGACACCTGTATCTATAATGAACTCGTTTTAAGGTGAGGGTTTGGTAACACTCTCTCTCTAAATAACCCCGAGGCAACAACGCTTAAAGATGCTGCAGGAGAAACGTAATGGGCCCTGTTACGACCCTAGTTTATGCCTAGGGGAAGCTAGGAAGTAACATAAACCGTATACCCAAATTACCAAAAGAGAGATGAACCTGAACACCACCACCGGGGGATATTATCAAATAATCGGCCCCAGCTAAATAGTACATCTCTGTCTTCCCTTTAATTAATGTAAAAATCAGAGAGATGCATTCTTTCATTAGAAAAAATATCCAACCTTTAATAGTTGAGAAAATGTACAGTTCAAACCTGTCAGCCAACAAATAACCATTAGTAGTTGGAAGCAGGTGATTGGTGACGGAGTGGAAAGTTAATCTGATGACAATTGGCCATTTGGCCAAGTAGTCTACCTCAGGCAATCATTTGTTTTCTGTTTGTCTTTTAGATTGGAGGAACTCAAAAGTGGGTTTGGACGGATGACAGTAAATTTGCTTACACCAACTGGGCCGGTGGCCAGCCTGACTTCTATATGTGGAGAGAGTTCTGCACTGAGATGATCTATGTGGGTAAGTAAACACATGGTTTAGGAGGAGAGGTAGTAGGTTATAATAAATTGATAAATTTTTTATTGATAGATTTTACCTCACACAAGATAAGAGAGGCTATGATGAAGGAGTGTAATTATTAAAGAAGCACAATAAACAGGTCAAAGTAGAGGGCAATAAAGGAAGAACAGGACACTCATTTATAACTGCATGCAATCTTTTCTACTCATAGAATATGATTAATCCATTTATTTGTGTGATTGAGAGTTTGGGACATTTAAACCTTCTCCAGATCATGAAGACCAACAAACCCTATACAGGATGTGTCCTACTGACACTGATTAACATGTTTCTTAAGACGGGGGACGCTGGAACGAAGTGAACTGTGCTGATAAGAAGCCCTACGTTTGTGCAGTGAAGGTCTAGTAGTTCAGAGAGAACCTGAAGAGCAGCAGGTGGACCAGTCTGCTTCAACTGGAACCACTGCAAGCTTTTACATTTACTGCAATAAATATTCAGCATCAGAAAACATGTTGATGGTTCCTGTTTCTTGTCCTGTTTGCCACTGATACATCTGTCCTCATGTCATCATTAGGGACGTCTGTATGTCTTGAAGGCAGACTAACAGGTCTTTGAGGGTCAGAATTCTAGCTGATGGACAGGTGTTCAAATATTTATTTGCAGCTGTTTCATACAAATAAATAGTTAAAAAATCATACATTGTGATTTATATTTCTGGATTTTTTTTTTAGATTATGTCTCTCACAGTGGACATGCACCTACGATGACAATTTCAGACCCCTCCATGATTTCTAAGTGGGAGAACTTGCAAAATAGCAGGCTGTTCAAATACTAAAGATTCATGTTCTGTTGCATCTACCTGGTCTCCCCCCCCCCCGGTGTCTGTGTCCCATCTGACGAGAAAGTCCGGCTCAGAGAACTCGTTAAGCATGAAGATCAGATGTTATCTGCAGAAACACCCTGAAATACCCCAAATCCCAGCATGCTTTGCTACAGAGCGTGTTTATGGTTAAAGTGTTCAAAGAAACAACTTTCTCTTCATGTTTACAGACAAATTGTTGCAGCTCACGACCAAAACCTGAAATACATCTTAATAAAATAAAGGAACTGACCAAGTGTCACATGCACGTCCCCGTCTCGGTCCGTCTCGCTCGCCGTTTCCACCGCCACGCCATCTGAAAGTCCTCAAACTACCAACAGGAAGTGATGCTGACGCAGCGATCACATGTCCACCTCGTGCTGTTGATAATCACATTTAGCCGTTAGTTACTTCAACGCTGAAAAGATTGTCAGCTATTAACCAATCAGGTGTCAGCTATTAACCAATCAGCTGTCAACTATTAACCAATCAGGTGTCAGCTTTTAACCCTCCTGTTGTCCTCCTTTAAAAAATTTCTATATCTGAAATATGACTTTCTTTTTAATCAAATTACCATAAAAAGGGTCTCTCTCTCTCAGAATGAGGTGAATTTACAGAGAAATCTCAAGTATTGCTGCTCAGAGAGAGAGAGAGAGAGAGAGAGAGAGAGAGAACATTCAACATCTATATTAACCAACTGGCCACTATGCTGTCTGAGTCCCACTCTATTCAACATCTACATTAACCAACTGGCCACTATGCTGTCTGAGTCCCACTCTATTCAACATCTATATTAACCAACTGGCCACTATGCTGTCTGAGTCCCATTCTATTCAACATCTATATTAACCAACTGGCCACTATGCCGTCTGAGTCCCACTCTATTCAACATCTATATTAACCAACTGGTCACTATGCTGTCTGAGTCCCACTCTATTCAACATCTACATTAACCAACTGGCCACTATGCTGTCTGAGTCCCACTCTATTCAACATCTATATTAACCAACTGGCCACTATGCTGTCTGAGTCCCATTCTATTCAACATCTATATTAACCAACTGGCCACTATGCCGTCTGAGTCCCACTCTATTCAACATCTACATTAACCAACTGGCCACTATGCTGTCTGAGTCCCATTCTATTCAACATCTATATTAACCAACTTCTATTCCCACTCTATTCAACATCTATATTAACCAACTGGTCACTATGCTGTCTGAGTCCCACTCTATTCAACATCTGTATTAACCAACTGGCCACTATGCTGTCTGAGTCCCACTCTATTCAACATCTACATTAACCAACTGGCCACTATGCTGTCTGAGTCCCACTCTATTCAACATCTACATTAACCAACTGGCCACTATGCTGTCTGAGTCCCACTCTATTCTGTGTAGAAACATATCAGAGGGTCTCGTTTGCCATAAATAAAGATAGTGTGATACCGTGTTTTTATTTCTAGATACTTATCAGATCATCAGCTTAAACTGAACTACACCTATCACTTCCTGTAGCTACATCAACAATGTTAATGTTTAATGATCCTGCTCTTAGTATCTCACCTGGTGACAGGTGAGTCCAAAGGACAGCAGACAGTCTGACACTGCTGAACGGAGCTGAGACGCCATTACAGGGTGGGGGACCTCTGCTGGGACACACTCCACAGTCAAGAGAAGGGACAGGAACTCGGTGAGTCTTGTTGTTGAGAGACATTTAGACACAAAGATGGCTGAGAAAACTGCTCTTGTTGAAAGTTACCTGAACTGCCATGTGTGCTCAGAGACTTTCAGTGATCCTGTGTCTCTGAGCTGCAACCACAGCTTCTGTTCCAGCTGCCTGCACGCATTCTGGGAACAGGCTGGCAACAAAAACTGTCCCATTTGTAGAAGAAAATCCTCTAAAGATCATCCTTTGGTGAACTTTGCACTGAAGGAACTGGCTGACAAGTTTGCTATGAGACAGAAAACTGGATCATCTGAGACAGAAAAAGGAGAGAAGAAGGTGGAGGTGGTGTGTAGTCTACACCAAGAAGAGCCTAAGCTGTTCTGTAAGGATGAAGAGAGAGCTGTGTGTCCCGTCTGTGAGTTCTCTCTCCACCACGGTCACACGGTGGTTCCTGTAGAACAAGCAGCCAGAGACCTGAAGGAGCAGCTGAGATCTGACCTACAGTCTCTGCAGGACAAGAGGGACAGACACAGACGGGTGGAGGAGACATACCATGAAATAAGTCAACTCTCCAAGAAGCAGCTGCTGTCCACAGAGACGCAGATCAGAGCCCAGTTCAACAAGCTGCACCAGTTCCTGAAAGAGGAAGAGGAGTCCAGACTGGCAGCTCTGAGGGAGGAAGAGCAGCAGAGGGGGGAGGCTGTCTCCAGAGAGATGAAGAGGATTCAGGAGCAGATGTCCTCTCTGTCAGACAGCATCTCTGCTGTGGAAGCAGACCTGCAGAAAGCCAGCGTGCCGTTCCTCAGCAGTTATAAAGCGTCTCGGAGCAGAGCCAGAGTCCAGAGCTCGCTGGCAGACCCACAGCTGATCTCAGGAGCGCTGACAGATGTGGCCAAACATCTGGGCAACCTGGCCTTCAGAGTCTGGGAGAAGATGAGGGACAAGGTCCACTTCTGTCCCGTCATTCTGGACCCAAACACTGCACACCCCTGTCTCTATCTGTCTGATGATCTGACCGGTGTGAGACGTGGAGACACAAAGCAGAAGATTCCAGACAATCCAGAGAGACACAGCAGGTATACAGATGTTCTGGGCTCTGAGGGTTTCAGCTCAGGGACACACAGCTGGGACGTGGAGGTGGGAGATCATCCTCACTGGAATGTGGGTTTAGCCAAAGAGTCAGCTGACAGGAAGGGAGAAAGATATGCTTCACCAAAATATGGAATCTGGTGTTTAGCGTATCACAGTGGAACATACATTGATGGATCTGGTAAGAGCATCACAGTGAAGAAGAGTCTCCAGAGGATCAGAGTCCAGCTGGACTACGAGGGGGGGAAGGTGTCCTTCTACAACTCTGAAGACAACACTCACATCTGCACTCACAGAGACACTTTCACTGAGAAACTCTTCCCTTTTTTCGGTATCGGAGCGGCTGGTGACGCTAAAACTGTAGAAATCAAAATCTGTCCTGCTGAGATTTCTCTGTGAGGTTCAAGGGGGAGAGAAGGAGAGAGAAGGAGAGAAGGAGAGAGGAGAGAAGGTGGAGATAGGAGAGAGGAGAGAAGGAGGAGAGGAGAGAAGGGGGAGAGAGGAGAGAAGGAGAGAAGGAGGAGAGAAGGAGGAGAGAGGAGAGAAGGGGGAGATAGGAGAGAGGAGAGAAGGAGGAGAGGAGAGAAGGGGGAGAGAGGAGAGAAGGAGAGAAGGAGGAGAGAAGGAGAGGAGAGAAGGAGGAGAGGAGAGAGAGAGGAGAGAAGGAGGGGAGAGAGGAGAGAAAGAGAGAGTAGAGAAGGAGGAGAGGAGAGAAGGAGGAGAGGAGAGGAGAGAAGGGGGAGAGAGGAGAGAAAGAGGGGAGAGAGGAGAGAAAGAGAGAGTAGAGAAGGAGGAGAGAGAAGTCAAGGGGGAGAGGAGATAAGGGGGAGATAAGGAGGAGAGAAGGGGGAGAGAGGAGAAGGGGGAGATAGGAGAGAGGAGAGAAGGGGGAGAGAGGAGAGAAGGAGGAGAGAAGGAGGGAGTTTAAAGGCGTATTTTTGGCGTAAAAAGAATAAATCCCATTAGTGTGTGTGTGGATATATAAATATATATTTTCTTCATTCTTCCTAGTTGTAGTTATTGTCCATGATAGAAGAAGAAACCAGATTTGATGGTTTGAGTAACCGACATGATGAAAACATTCCTCGGTATTAAAATATTTCCAAAGCCCCGAATGAGAAACTCCAGCTGAGCTGCTTCTGGAGGAAATATGCTGCAGAAGTGGATTTTAATAAGATACTCCAAATATATATCTATATATAGATATATATTAAAGACTAAGTCATGTTGAGTTTTACCATCTATATATACAGTAGATATATATTAAAGAGTTTTGGGTATGACTGTAGCTGAATATTATGCTGAAGAAGTGGGATTTTAATAATAATAATAATAATAATATATATATATATATATTACAGTCATGTTGGGTTTTGGGTATGAGTGCAGGTGTAACAGCTGATATTATTATTATTATTATTATTATTATTATTATATATGTAACAGCTGATTTTATTATTATTATTATTATTATTATTATTATATATGTAACAGCTGATATTATTATTATTATTATTATTATATATGTAACAGCTGATGTTATTATTATTATTATTATTATTATATATGTAACAGCTGATGTTGATTTGCATAATTGTGATGATATAAGTGATTATTGGTGTTTGATGTTATTGATGAGGAGAAATGTTCTACTGTCAGTTTAATGTTCATGTGAGAAAAATGTTCAATGTTTATGATAATAAAGAGACGTGGTTACTTTATAGATCTTACCTTACACACACACACACACACACACACACACACACACACACACACACACACACACACACACACACACACACACACACACACACACACACACACACACACACAGACACACACACATACAGAGACACACACACATACACAAAGACACACGCACACGCATATACACACACACACACACACACATATATATACACACACACACACACTAATTAAATACATTACAAGTAGTATATCCTCAGTTTTAGAAAAAGTTGTACTAAGTTAATTACGTTAAGTTGGTGTAACTTGTTCTTCATTTTTGAGTAATTTGACCTAATATCTTTTGATTAATTGAATTTATTTATATGTAAGCAGAACTTAAAAACATAACTTAAGCACAACTTAATATAATTAAGTAATGACATGCTAAGAATGATAAAGTCCTGTTATTTCTATTGATTCAAATAGGGATGATTTAAAAATAAAATTAATTTATATAGCACATGCTGAAAATACAATAAAATATATCAAAGTGCCAAATAAGTAAACAACAAATAATTGTCTATTAAAACAATTTGATTGGTCAGAATGCATTAGTCATTATGGAAGACATCATGTATTATTTTGATTGTATTTATTGTTGTATTGTTATTGTCCCCAGTATAATGTAACAGTCTTACATTAGCTCACGTTACTATTAATAGTCATTTTACTGAGTAGGGGGGACCCAGGTCCCAGGGGGTACCCAGGTCCCAGGTCCCAGGACCCAGGTCCCAGGTCCCGGGACCCAGCAACGTATCAAGCTATCATAAGAAAACAACGATGCTATCAACACATCGCTATGACGATGCAGATGCAGCTTGTCTTTTATTGCCCCCACCCGGCACGGCTGCGAGACATGTCTCTCTGTCTGAGCGTCTTCCATTGACTCCGGAAGACGTCCCACAGCTTGTCCTAATTTGAGTCTGTGAGTCCGGACTTTGGGGCTCTGTACAGTTCACTATGAAGTCTCAGGGTGTGGACGTGGACTGGAGGAGGATTTTGTTACTGGTCAACCAGGTCTGATAATCCTTATCTAGACAGGGACTGATACCTTGAGCGTGGGGGGGGGGGGTAGGGGGGTGGGGGGGTGCAGGCAGGGTTTTATGGATCTGAGCAAGTTATTCAGTTACAGGAACCCAGTGAACAAGCCCCACAACTTGAGGTGAATCACCACAGCTCAGAGACTTGAGACACAGACCCAGCTCAGAGACTTGAGACACACAGTGTGGCTAACGAGGTCCCAGGTCTCCATGGAGACACAACAAACACCCTTAATTATCAGACCAGTGTGTAAACGTCTCAGACGTCCCCATTTACTACCTGCCAGCCAATCAGAGACCAGCCAACCTGCCAGCCAATCAGAAACCAGCCAAGCTGGCAGCCAATCAGAAGCCAGCCAACCTGGCAACCAATCAGAAACCAGCAGGGTCCCCGACCTTGGAACGGAGACAGAGAGCAGCCGAGGAATGTGTTCGGTCTGATGTGTAATCGTTTAGTGCACTGAGTCATCCTGGCACAAAGATAGGGCAGTGTGTGTGGGAGTGTGTGTGTGTGTGTGTGTGTGAGTTTGTGTGTGTGTGTGTGTGTGTGTGTGTGTGTGTGTGTGTGTGTGTGTGTGTGTGTGTGTGTGTGTGTGTTTAAACACCACGCCCTTTCCCGTGCTGGATCATAACGGAGCTGCTGCTGCTGCTGAAGGTAAGAAACACGATCACCTTGGAGGTTTTTGAGGTTTTTGACATTTTCTCCGACATGAGTTGTCACTTTTTGACCTTTTCTAACTTTTCCCGAAGTTCTTTCTCACTTTTTACGACGTTTTTGTTGATTATTACTGTGTCTTTGGGACGTTTTTGCTGTTTTTTCCCACATTTCTCTCACTTTTTTCAGTGTTCTTGAGTCTTCTTCTTTCTTAAAATGCTATAAATTAAACAAAAACTCCCAAATCCACTGAGACCAGTGAGCTGATGAGTTATGTAACGTGTGAGCAGCGTCAGATGGAAACATCAATGCTGTTATTTTACGGTTTAGTTGAAGGAAACCCAGATTTCTGATTTAGAGACTTTGAAAAAAAATTTGGGTGAAATGTGACCCGAGGATCTGGGTGCTCGATGGGGGCTCGATGGGGGCTCGTGGGTGCTCGGTGGGTGCTCGGTGGGGGCTCGGTGGGGGCTCGGTGGGGGCTCGATGGGGGCTAGTGGGTGCTCGGTGGGGGCTCGGTGGGGGCTCGATGGGGGCTAGTGGGGGCTAGGTGGGTGCTCGGTGGGGGCTCGATGGGGGCTCGTGGGTGCTCGGTGGGTGCTCGGTGGGGGCTCGTTGGGGGCTCGGTGGGGGCTCGATGGGGGCTAGTGGGTGCTCGGTGGGGGCTCGGTGGGGGCTCGATGGGGGCTAGTGGGGGCTAGGTGGGTGCTCGGTGGGGGGCTCGGTGGGTGCTCGGTGTGGTCTCGGAGGGTGCTCGAGCACCCCCGCCTATGCCTGATAGTGAAGCTTTATATTTTTTTATATTTATATTTTCCAAACTTCCAAGTCTTTTCCAGGACTTTCCAGGAGCAAATTCCTCACACTAAAGGACCAAAATCTGCATAATATATATATATATATATATATATATATATATATATATATTAGTATAATATAGCATGATATAAGATGAGATCTCAGTCAGGCGACTAGGTGGAGGTGCTCCAGGGTTGGTAGACCGCCGGGGGGGGTGAAGTCCTCCCTGCAGACCACGCTGCTCTCTGTAATTACCAGAGTGTCATGTAGGTGTCAGATGGGGGGGGGAGATCACAGAGAGGTTTAACTTTTGACATTTTCAACACTACGTAACACTAACTTATTAACTTTAGTTTTACAGTTATTTTTGGAATTTCTGGTCAATAAACCTCATTTATAGGAAATTATACCTAATGTTTGAGTTAGAAAAGCAGAAATTAGGAATTATTGAGACTAAAATTAAAGGAATGGATGTTGATGATAATCACAGACTGGAATATGTCAACTTTTACTCAATACTATTTCAAAAACACTTCCATTTGTTTTACAATGCTATAAAATTGAATAAGACGCCCCAAAATTAATGAAAGTAGAGATTTGTACTTGGCAAAGAGCGTTGGGTGGAATCAATCACGTTATTTTGGGGAATTAAAAAGAGACTTTCGATACACAAATGTTAACAAAGGATTAAAATAGCTGAATAAAAACATTGTGTATGAATAACTTCCCAACAGAAGGTCTCTGTGGGACAGGAAGTGCAGGAGTGTCCGTATATCAGCTGTTGCTAGGTGACAGAAAAAACACTGACCTGCACACACTTCCTGTTTCCATTCATGTTCTGTAAGGGGGGGGGTGAGGGGGGTGAGGGTGTTAAATCACGATAACTTTATTGATTATTACAAATCAAACTTAGAACTTACAGAGATTGATTCCATTGAGTCACTTCGTTTAAGTTCAGTGTGTGCGTGTGTGTGTGTGCGTGTGTGTCTGTGTGTGTGTCTGTTTGTATATGTGTGTGTGTGTGTGTGTCTGTGTGTGTGTCTGTTTGTATATGTGTGTGTGTGTGTGTGTGTGTGTGTGTGTGAGATCTCTTTGTTCTGTCCATTCGTCCTTATCTGCAAACACACCCTCTGCCACGTCCTGGTCCATAAATCAAACACACCTATAATGAGGCGTTCACTGCCCGCAGGATTCCGAAGGTCTCGGTGTTAACGGACCATCGTTTCCTCGTCTCATGCGAAGAGGAAACCTGGAAACGTTTCCACGGGGGGGAAGTTAGGACGCCGCTGACATGAAATCAAAACTCACGCGGAAAGTCTGAAAAAAAAAAAATATATATATATATATATATATATATATATATATATATATATATATATATATATTTTATTGTTCTTGGAAAAAAGTGACAAGAAGGTTGAAAATGTAATAAAAATGTTCAAAAAACGTCAGAAACAATCAAAAAATCATCTTTCGCTCGTTCTAAAGCAACCGAGGCAACCACAGTGACATGACTTAATAATAATTAGAACATTATTAATAATATTAATTAATACATTATTATTAATATTAATTAATAACTGTTGTCTCTTGCAGGTCTGAGTCAACATGGCGCTCGTCTCTGAGTTTCTGGGTCAGCTGACGCTGTCGTACGGGGGGGTGAGTCTCCCCTCATCACAGGACACATAGATATATATATATATAAATATACTTTTGGGTGTTTTAAGTATCAAGCAGATAAATGAAGTTGGGTCAACTTTATCCCTGAAATTTAAAAAAAATCCTGCATTTTGGCTGAAATTTTAATATTTTTTCTACCTTTTTTCCCTAAAATTTTAAGATTTTTTTCTGCCTTTTTGTGTTGAAATAAAAAAAAAATTCCAGCATTTTTTTGCTAAAATTTTAAGATTTTTTCTGCATTTTTTGCTAAAAGTTTAAGAATTTTTCCTGCATTTTTTGTTAAAATTTTACGATTTTTTCTGCATTTTTTGCTAAAAGTTTAAGAATTTTTTCTGTATTTTTGCTAAAATTTTAAGATTTTTTTCTGCCTTTTGTGGTGATATCTAAAAAAAAATTCCAGCATTTTTTTCCTAAAATTCTAATATTTTTTCCTGCATTTTTTGCTGAGATTTTAATCTCTCTCAAAACACTATGGATGTTTTTTTCCAAGTGTGTGTGTGTGTGTGTGTGTGTGTGTGTGTGTGTGTGTGTGTGTGTGTGTGTGTGTGTGTGTGTGTGTGTGTGTGTGTGTGTGTGTGTGTGTCTGTGTGTGTGTGTGTGTGTGTGTGTGTTTGTGTGTGTGTGTGTGGAAGCACCAGAGACACAAAATAACCCCAAATCCCAGAAAAGAGATCTTTTGAGAAATCTCCACCCTGACTGAATGTTTCAGTCAGCATCGATCAGCGTAAACGCCATTAACTCCGCCACGTCAGAGCCGCCATGTTGTCCCCCCCCCCCCCCCCTGTCTCTCTCTGTCCATGTTGTCCCCCCCTCTCTGTCTCTCTCTGTCCATGTTGTCTCTGACTGAGAGAAATCATCCCCCCCCTCTGTCCTGTGTAGGAAGCAGAGCCCAAATTCCCCACCGTGGTGCCGGCTCGGGACTTCGACCCGGCGAGAGACGCCACCAGGATCGAGACGGCCCTCAAGACTAAAGGTGAGAGACAGACACACAGAGAGAGACAGAAAGACAGACAGAGAGACAGACAGAAAGAGAGAGAGAGAGCGAGCGAGATGAAGAGATGAGAGATAGATAGAGAGCTGGCATATATAGTTTATATATATATATATATATATATATATATATATATATATATATATATATATATATATATTGACATGAAGTGAACCTAACTGAAGCGTGCGTGGTGCAGGTGTGGACGAGCAGACCGTCATCGACGTCCTGACGCGACGCAGCTACGAGCAGCGGAGGGACATCGCCTTCGAGTACGAACGCATCGCCAAGAAGGTCAGAAAGAAATATGAAATATATACTGTACATATACTGTATATGATTTTCAAAGGCTTGAATTAGTATATATAGTAGTAGATATCAGGTGTCCGTCCTCTGGTGGACAGACTATGCAACGCCATCACTAACAGGGATGTTGTAGAGCGTCCTCTGGTGGACAGACTATGCAACGCCATCACTAACAGGGACGTTGTAGAGCGTCCTCTGGTGGACAGACTATCACTAACAGGGACGTTGTAGAGCGTCCTCTGGTGGACATCACTAACAGGGACGTTGTAGAGCGTCCTCTGGTGGACAGACTATGCAACACCATCACTAACAGGGACGTTGTAGAGCGTCCTCTGGTGGACAGACTATGCAACGCCATCACTAACAGGGACGTTGTAGAGCGTCCTCTGGTGGACAGACTATGCAACGCCATCACTAACAGGGACGTTGTAGAGCGTTGTCCTCTGGTGGACAGACTATTATATCATTATAAATGAGGAGAGGAAGAGGAGGAGGAGGAGGAAGAAGAGGAGAAGGAGGAGGAGAAGGAGGGGGAGAAGGAGGAGGACGAGGAAGATAAAAGCAGTAAAACAGATGTAACTATGTAGAGTGTGTGTTTTCCCAGGATCTGAACGTGGCCCTGAAGGCAGCGCTGTCCGGGCCCCTGGAGGCCCTGGTCCTGGGTCTGATGAAGAGCACGGCCCAGTTTGACGCCTCGGAGCTCAAGGCCTCCATGAAGGTACTGCAGTAAAGTACTGCAATAAAGTACTGCAGTAAAGTACTGCAATCATGTACTGTAGTAATGTACTGCAGTAAAGTACTGCAATACTGTACTGCAGTCATGTACTGCCATAATGTACAGTACTTCCAGAAAAATGTGGAGTTTTTTGTGATTGTTGCTAAAATCCTTTATTATGGGACACGTTTTCTTAAAAAATGCAGAGGAAGAGGGGGAAGAGGAGGAGGAGGAGGAGGAAGAAGAGGTAGGAGAGGAGGAAGAGGAAGGGGAAGGAGGGAGGAGGAAGAGAAGAAGGAGGAGGGACAGGAGGAGGAGGAAGGAGGGAGAGGAGGAAGAGGAGGGGGAGGGAGGATGAAGGAGGGAGAGGAGGAGGAAGAGGAGGGACAGGAGGAGGAGGAAGGAGGGAGAGGAGGAAGGAGGAGGAGAAAGAAGAAGAGGTAGGAGAGGAGGAGGAGGAGGAGGAGGAGGAAGAGGAGGGAGGAGGAAGAGGAGGAAGAGAAGAAGAGGTAGGAGAGGAGGAAGGAGTAGGGAGAAGAGGTAGGAGAGGAGGAAGGAGGGAGAGGATGCATGCTGGTCTTCTGGGGGTCTGGGTGTATGAATGAGGATCCTACCTGCTGCTGGTCTTCTGGGGGTCTGGGTGTATGAATGAGGATCCTACCTACTGCTGGTCTTCTGGGGGGTCTGGGTGTATGAATGAGGATCCTACCTACTGCTGGTCTTCTGGGGGGTCTGGGTGTATGAATGAGGATCCTACCTACTGCTGGTCTTCTGGGGGTCTGGGTGTATGAATGAGGATCCTACCTGCTGGTGGTCTGCTGGGGGTCTGGGTGTATGAATGAGGATCCTACCTGCTGCTGGTCTTGATTCCAGGGCCTGGGGACCGACGAGGAGACCCTCATCGAGATCGTCTGCTCCAGAAACGCCGAAGAGCTGGCGGACATCAAGAAGGTTTACAAAGACAGTACGTGTCCTATTAATGCTGATAAATCTCTACACACACACACACACACACACACACACACACACACACACACACACACACACACACACACACACACACACACACACACACACACACACACACACACACACACACACACAAAGTATATATATCAGTACATGACATAATGATGTGTGTATATCTCTTGTTTGTGTGTGCAGTGTTTAAGAAGGACGTGGAGAAAGACGTAGCAGGGGACACATCAGGAGACTTTGCCAAACTGCTGCTTGCTCTGGTCCAGGTACTTCAGGTTCTGGTCTCGCTTGGCCAGACCTTCCTCCACAGCCCTGTGGACGAAGGTCTGGCTAATCACTGCTAACTAACATGCTAGTTAACATTAACATAGACACAGGCTAATCATTGCTAATGGCTAATCATCCTCATGTTGTCCTCATGTTGTCCTCATGTTGTCCTCATGTTGTCTTCATGTTGTCCTCATGTTGTCTTCATCCCATGTTGTCCTCATGTTGTCCTCATGTTGTCCTCATGTTGTCCCCATGTTGTCCTCATGTTGTCTTCATGTTGTCCTCATGTTGTCTTCATGTTGTCCCCATGTCCTCATGTTGTCTTCATGTTGTCCTCATGTTGTCTTCATGTTGTCCTCATGTTGTCTGTCCCCATGTTGTCCTCATGTTGTCTTCATGTTGTCCCCATGCTGTCCTCATGTTCCTCATGTTGTCCTCATGTTGTCCTCATGTTGTCCTCATGTTGTCCTATATCAATGTTCTTTTTAATTCCCTAAAATAACATGATTGATTCAACAACAACAATTGTAAAATGTTGTTTCTAAAGCTAGCAATGCTAATAATAATGCTAATACTATATCATAGTATTTTTTTGTCATGACATATGATATTTTGATGTTTTATTTCACTTTTTGTCGCTGAGTACAATGACAAAAACCCCCAGGATGCAACAGTTCTGTGATTCCAGCATTTTAACGGCGACGTTGTCGTTTCTCGCTCCGCAGACGAAGAGAGACCCCCCGTCCAACGTTGTCGACTACGAGAAGATCGACGAGGACGCCAGAGTGAGTCGGATATTAATACCAATAATATGCTTAAGAGACTTCAGATACAGTATTACAATCAGGGCAGGAAATTAAGCCCCGCCCACCCGCTAAAGGAGGGGGACTTTGCAATTGGCGGGTAACGCTGTCAATCAACCTGCCACGTTCAAATCTCTACTTTCATTAATTTTGGGGCGTCTTATTCAATTTGTTCATGTTCATTCATGTTGTCCTCATGTTGTCCTCATGTTGTCCCCATGTTGTCCCCATGTTGTCCTCATGTTGTCCTCATGTTGTCCTCATGTTGTCCTCATGTTGTCCCCATGTTGTCCTCATGTTGTCCTCATGTTGTCCTCATGTTGTCCTCATGTTGTCCTCATGTTGTCCCCATGTTGTCCTCATGTTGTCCTCATGTTGCCCTCATGTTGTCCTCATGTTGTCCTCATGTTGTCCTCATGTTGTCCTCATGTTGTCTTCATGTTGCCCTCACGTTGTCCTCATGTTGTCCTCATGTTGTCCTCATGTTGCCCTCATGTTGTCCTCATGTTGTCCTCATGTTGTCCCCATGTTGTCCTCATGTTGTCCTCATGTTGTCCCCATGTTGTCCTATATCAATGTTCTTTTTAATTCCCCAAAATAACATGATTGATTCCACCCAACGCTCTTTGCCAAGTACAAATCTCTACTTTCATTAATTTTGGGGCGTCTTATTCAATTTTATAGCATTGTAAAACAAATGGAAGTGTTTTTGAAATAGTATTGAGTAAAAGTTGACATATTCCAGTCTGTGATTATCATCAACATCCATTCCTTTAATTTTAGTCTCAATAATTCCTAATTTCTGCTTTTCTAACTCAAACATTAGGTATAATTTCTTATAAATGAGGTTTATTGACCATAAATTCCAAAAATAACTAAAACTAAAGTTAATAAGTTAGTGTTACGTAGTGTTGAAACCCCCTCCCCCCCGTCTCGGGACGTCCTGAGTTAATCTCTCTCTCAGTCTCTGTATGAAGCCGGTGTGAAGAGGAAGGGGACCGACGTGGGGACCTGGATCGGCATCATGTCTCAGAGGAGCGTCCCCCACCTGCAGAAAGGTACACACACACACACACACATGTTTTTACATTCAGTATCAATGTGTCTCACATCCTAACGTTCCTGATGAATCTGTTTAGAGAAACTAAAGTTCAAGTTAAATCTGGACGGTTGCTATGGTAACTAACCCCAGTCTCCAGGAAATGGATGCAAGTCAATGCATGTCTGTGTGTGTGTGTGTGTGTGTGTGTGTGTGTGTGTGTGTGTGTGTGTGTTGTCAGTGTTTGAGAGGTATAAGAGCTACAGTCCCTACGACATGAAGGAGAGCATCAGGAAGGAGGTGAAAGGAGATCTGGAGAAGTCCTTCCTCACGCTCGGTAAGAAAAAAGGAAAAAACTTTATTAACATTTAGTAACGTCAGTGGTCTAGACCTGCTCTATCTGTAAATTATAGTGAGGTCTAGACCTGCTCTATCTGTAAATTATAGAGAGGTCTAGACCTGCTCTATCTGTAAATTATAGTGAGGTCTAGACCTGCTCTATCTGTAAATTATAGAGTGGTCTAGACCTGCTCTATCTGTAAATTATAGAGAGGTCTAGACCTGCTCTATCTATAGTGAGGTCTAGACCTGCTCTATCTGTAAATTTATAGTGTGGTCTAGACCTGCTCTATCTGTAAATTATAGAGTGGTCTAGACCTGCTCTATCTGTAAATTATAGAGTGGTCTAGACCTGCTCTATCTGTAAATTATAGAGTGAGTCTAGACCTGCTCTATCTGTAAATTATAGAGTGGTCTAGACCTGCTCTATCTGTAAATTATAGTGAGGTCTAGACCTGCTCTATCTGTAAATTATAGAGAGGTCTAGACCTGCTCTATCTGTAAATTATAGTGAGGTCTAGACCTGCTCTATCTGTAAATTATAGAGTGGTCTAGACCTGCTCTATCTGTAAATTATAGAGTGGTCTAGACCTGCTCTATCTGTAAATTATAGTGAGGTCTAGACCTGCTCTATCTGTAAATTATAGAGAGGTCTAGACCTGCTCTATCTGTAAATTATAGAGTGGTCTAGACCTGCTCTATCTGTAAATTATAGAGTGGTCTAGACCTGCTCTATCTGTAAATTATAGAGAGGTCTAGACCTGCTCTATCTGTAAATTATAGTGAGGTCTAGACCTGCTCTATCTGTAAATTATAGAGTGGTCTAGACCTGCTCTATCTGTAAATTATAGAGCGGTCTAGACGTGCTCTACCTGTAAATTATAGAGCGGTCTAGACCTGCTCTATCTGTAAATTATAGAGCAGTCTAGACCTGCTCTATCTGTAAATTATAGAGTGGTCTAGACCTGCTCTATCTGTAAATTATAGAGAGGTCTAGACCTGCTCTATCTGTAAATTATAGAGCGGTCTAGACCTGCTCTATCTGTAAATTATAGAGCGGTCTAGACCTGCTCTATCTGTAAATTATAGAGAGGTCTAGACCTGCTCTATCTGTAAATTATAGAGAGGTCTAGACCTGCTCTATCTGTAAATTATAGAGTGGTCTAGACCTGCTCTATCTGTAAATTATAGAGCGGTCTAGACCTTCTTTGAGACCCCCCAACCCCCCTTGTCTTCCAGTGGAGTGCTTTGAGAACAGACAGCTGTACTTCGCCAACAGACTCAACGACGCCATGAAGGTACGGGCATACTCTATTCCGGGGGACTAAGTACATGTACACGGGTACTGTACAATTGTGAAGTACCTTACTAGAGAAGAATTGTCAAAAAAGTGTTGAAAAATCATCAAAAGATTTTCAAAAAATCATCAAAAGATTTTCAAAAAATCATCAAAAGATTTTCAAAAAATCATCAAAGAATTGTCGAAAAATCTTCAAGTGTTGAAAAATCATCAAAAAATCATCAAAGAATTGTCCAAAAATATCCAAAAAGTGTAAAAAAATCATCACAAAATCATCAAAAAAATTGTCAAAGAATTGTCAAAAAATCGCCAAAAAGTGTTGAAAAATCATTCGAAAATTGTCAAAAAATCATCAAAGAATTGTCGCAAATAGTGTAAAACTAGTGGTGACATATTGGTGTTAGTGAAGAAAATGTTGGATAAAAGTGTCAAAAAGTTATACAAAATATCTCAAACGTGTCAATAAAGCGATTTAAAAAAAAAGTTGAGGATATTTAGTGCATTGACTTCCATTCATTCATACGCTGGAGACTCAGCTTAGTCTTAACACCAATAAGATTTAATAGTTTACAATGTTGGGATCTGCTTTTTAAGCCCCAGACAGCCAGTGAGTCCACATTACAATCATAAGTTGAGGATATATAGTGCATTGACTTCCATTCATTCCCTGAAGAACTCCATTTAGTATTAACCTAAGAATTTAAGTTTGAGTTTATTTGACAATGTGGGGACCGAGAGTCAACGAGTCCACATTATGCAACTCTTTTGGGTTCAAGTTGAGGATATATAGTGCATTGACTTCCATCCATTCACACGCGGGAGACCGCCAGTGATAACGCTGTCAGTGTCTCTGCAGAGTAAAGGGGCGAAGGAGAAGGTGGTGACCCGGATCATGGTCTCTCGCTGTGAAGTGGACCTGATGAAGATCAGAACCGAGTTCAGGAGGCAGCACAAAAGATCCCTGTACCAGACCATCGCTGTGAGTGTGTCTGTGTGTGTGTGTGTGTGTGTGTGTCTCTGTATGTGTGTGTGTGTGTTTGTGTGTGTATTGGTATGTGTCTGTATGCGTATGTGTGTCTGTGTGTGAGCCTGTGTGTGTGTGTATCTCTGTATGTGTGTGTGTGTCTGTATGTGTGTGTGTGTGTGTGTGTGTCTGTATGTGTGTGTGTGTGTGTGTGCGCCTATGTGTTTGTGTCTGTATGTGTGTGTGTGTCTGTGTGTGTGTGTGTGTGTGTGTGTTTGTGTGTGTGTTACATTATTATTATTGTGATTTTTAATTATATTTTACTATCATTTTTATTATTGTTTATTATATTAATATTATATTTTATTATTTGTAATATTAATTATACTGTGTGTGTGTGTGTGTGTGTGTGTGTGTGTGTGTGTGTGCGTGTGTGTGCGTGTGTGTGTGTGTGGGGACGGGGGTCCAGGAGCACACCAAAGGAGACTACCAGAAGGCTCTGCTCAGTCTGTGTGGAGGAGACGATTGAACCCTCAACTCTGTCCGGACTCACTTTCCCAGAAGGCCGCTGGGTCTGAGTACCAGCTGACTGCGGAGGTTCTTCCAGTGTTAGAGTCGCCGTGATGGAGAACATCACGCCCCTCGTCATCGCTACGCAGCGTTGTGAAATAAAAACCTTTCACCTCGTGTTTCCTGCTTCATGTTTCCTGTTTTAACCCTCACGTCTTTTCAAAGTTTGACATTTTCATATCCCAAATAAGTTTGTATCCGATGTATAATATCGTATTTCCCATGCAGACAGTTTTAATAATAATAAGACAAAAGTATGCAAATCATAATATTCGTTAGTGGTTATTGGCGTTAGTGATGTGTGCAGTAGACTGATGGTAGTGGTGCAAAAATGAAGAAAATGTTGAAAAAAAGCGTCAAAAAGTGATAAAAAGTATCTCAAATGCATCAAAAAATCGCCAAAAAGGTGTTGAAAATGTTTAAAAGTGTTAAAAAAAAGCGTAAGCTGAAGGCTGGAAGTGTGGCCGCTTTGCACGTTTGAAAGTCATCAAGTCTCTCTTTCATATGGGGGGAGGGGGGATTCTCTGGGCGGGCAAAGCAGAGAAAAGGGAGGTAACCTTGCCCCTTATGACATCATAAGGGGAAGATTCCAGATCGGCCCATTTTCACGCTCTTTAACCCTCGTGATGTCCTCGTTTCTGTGTTTTATATCAGAAATATGGATTTCTTTCAACCAAATTACCTAAAATTAACATGGACGATTCCACACAACGTTCTTCAGGTAAAATTAAGAATTACTTTCATAATTTTTTGGGGTGTTTTTTTAATTTTTAATGGTTTATAAACACTATCCGAACTTAACTTTGACATCTACCCATCTGAGATCCACTCAACATCCTCTGATTTTAACTATTAGTGATATAAAATATAAAATAATTCATAATTTCTGCCTTTTTAACTAAAAACGTATGTATAATTTGATATAAATGAGGTTTGTTGACCATTAATTCCAAGAATAAGAATAATAAAACCTGTTATTAAACCAGCTCAGGTTTTTTTTTTTTTTAAAGCGCCAAAAGCATTTTAAAAAGTGAGAAATAAATCAGAAAAAGGACAAAAACATTGGAAAAGCACAACAAAATGTTCATTTTGACCTGGAAGGACAAGTTCATGGTTAACAGGAAGAAACACAAGGGTTAATGTTTCAAATGAAGCCTCATGCATGGAATCCAGCCCTGCAGGTCTCCTGTTATCTTCTGGGTATGGGATAGTATGGGACCATAGTATTCTGGGTATGGGATAGTATGGGACCATAGTATTCTGGGTATGGGATAGTATGGGACCATAGTATTCTGGGTATGGGATAGTATGGGACCATAGTATTCTGGGTATGGGTTAGTATGGGACCATAGTATTCTGGGTATGGGTTAGTATGGGACCATAGTATTCTGGACCATAGTATTCTGGGTATGGGATAGTATGGGACCATAGTATTCTGGGTATGGGATGTAGGATAACAATGTCCTGAACTACATTTTTCTACATATACTTACATACTTTTTCACTTTAGTACTAAAAGAACATTTTAAATGCAGGACTTTTACGTGTAACAGTCAAGACCGAGTCCAAAATGGTTTGAGTCCAAGACAAGACAGAGTCCAAAGAGGTTTGAGTCCAAGACAAGACAGAGTCCAAAGAGGTTTGAGTCCAAGACAAGACAGAGTTCAAGACAAGACAGAGTCCAAAAAGGTTTGAGTTCAAGTCAAGACCGAGTCCAAGACAGAACAAAAGGTCTTATGCATGACAGTATCAAGACAATCATTTTGGGTTTCACTTTCCCTCCAATATTATTATCATCATAATAAAGACACCTGGACTCGGTCCAGACCAAAAGCCATATTGGGCAAGACCAGTGGCCGAGACCGAGACAAGTCCGAGTCCAAATACTAACGAGTCCGAGACAAGTCCGAGACCATAGAAAAACGGTCTTGTGTCCGGACTTGAGTCCAATACCGGACTCAAGTACTACAGCCCTGGCTCATTGTTCCCTGAGGCGTCTGCAGGGCGTTGGTGCACCGACTCAAGCCAAAGTAATAATAAAAGGACTTCTTAAAATATTCTTCTTTATTTATTATTAAAATAAATTCACACCTCATTCAATAAAGAGCTTTCTGATTCACCCCCAATCCAAACAAAGAAATACAGTCAACATTGTCACAGTAACACAAACTCAAAATAAAAATCGCTGAATAGAAATCGTTGAGAAAACTAATCACTAGCTTAATTATGTTTGCAGGAAACAAGAAGTCAAAATGGGCCGGAGAGTTGAAAGTTCAGGATTTGGACAACCTTTCCGGGAACCAGCACCTTATCATGGTGGAGGGGGGGGTGTACCTATGGGCCCGTTGAAGAAGTCTCCCAGCTAATCCTGCATTGAACTGACCAAAGTTGGAAGTGAAACCATGACAACCTCAAAATACAGTTATGAACCTGAAGATGAGCAGAATATGGACACCTTAAAGAAACAGTTTGTATACAAATTTTAAGAAAATGACAGGATAAGTTAGAAAGAAAAATAAGAGTTCATTTTTTTTGGACGTTAAATATCATTAAGTGTTTCTACAGTTATAGTTGTTGATAATAAAACTGATGAACACAGAGAAGTTGCTTCATAGTGCAGACTGGAAACCGACTAAACAGCTGATCTTCAGTCAGGGTTTCTGTTCACAGGAGACACTCTCAGTCCTGCAGAGGACACAGAGACACTGAGGAATCTGGCCAGAATCCAAACCCAGGATAGAGAGGCTGAGTGAATGAGGTGTTGAAGGTGTGGAGGTGGATCAGTGAGTCAGAGGAGATTGTGTAGAAGGACAGAGAGCCAGCAGGACAGTCCACATACACTGCTGCTCTGTGGGAGACAGAGGATGGGGACGAGGGAGGGGAGGGGATGGATGTTTCTCTGTCATTGTGATAAACAGAGTAACCACCATCATCAGAGCAGACCAGACTCCAGGAATGATCATTCCCTCCAAACACACAGTCTTTACCGTCTCCTCTCCTTCTGATTCCTCTGTAACTCACTGCTACATGAACCCGTCCTCTCCACACGACCTCCCAGTAACAGCGCCCAGTCAGACCATCTCTACACAGCAGCTGAGGCCACCAGTCAAACCTGTCTGGATGATCCGGATGGGACTGATACTCCTCTCTCACATATCTCACCATCCTGCTGTTGTCGGACAGTTTGAGTCTTCTGTGTAATGTGTTTGAGTCCAGGTCCAGTTCACAGACATCTGATGGAGAGAACAAGACACAGAAGACACAGACACAGAAATCAATCAATCCTAAAATTCATCATCGTACTTCAGCCAAGACAATGTAAAAAGTTGGTGTAACATGCAACAAACTTAAAATGCACTCACACTTCCTCAGACCAGAACTCAGTCTCTGTGGTCCACCATAGTCCAGTCTGCAGGAAGAAACAAAATCAAAATCAACTTCACACACATTCACTCATATCATCCATGAAACATTTGACAGGGAAACGGTGTGAAAACAGCTTTTGTCCATCTGTCCATACCGGAGACTATCCAGTTTCCAGTTTGGATCCTGAAGTCCAGCAAACAGCAGATTAACTCCTAAATCTCCTGGATGATTGTAGCTCAGGTCCAGCTCTCTCAATGGGAGGGGTTGGAGCTCAGAGCTGAGGCCAGAGAAGCACAGCCTTTTTCTGAGATTAAACAGCCTGACAGACTGAAAACACACACAAAACTGCTTTCAGGATCTTAAATACAGAATCTTAAAAAGTCTAAAAGTCTTCAATAGTTTAACGTTCCAGATAATGCTTTACAAACAGATTTCTGACCTGAGAGTTTCCAATCTGCAATCTGAGATCTCCAGTCCAGCAGACAGAATCTTTACTCCTGAATCCTTCAGCTCATTGTTACTCAGGTCCAGCTCTCTCAGACTAGAGGACTGGGAGCTGATAACTGAGGACAGAGCTTCACAGCTTCTCTCTGACAGGTTACAGCCACTCAGCCTGAGGAGGAATCAGCAATTTAATAAGACAACTATCACAAACAGTTTTTTTTGTCTGACTAAAAAATCTGCATTTAATCTGGATAGCTGTGTGTGCACGTACAGAGCTTTTTTGGAGGCTTTGACCACTGGCAGCAGCCTCAGAAGAGCCTCCTCTGAAGCAGAGTATTTCTTCAGGTCAAACACGTCCAGATCTTCTTCTGATGACAGTAAGATGAAGACCAGAGCTGACCAGTGAGCAGGAGACACTTCATTTGTGGAGAGACTTCCTGAACTCAGGGACTGTTGGATCTCCTTCACAAGAGAACGATCGTTCAGTTCATTCAGACAGTGGAACAGATTGATGCTTTTCTCTGGGGACAGATTTTCACAGAGCTTGTTTTTGATGTACTGGACTGTTTCCTGATTGGTCTGTGAGCTACTTTCTTTTAGTGTCAGCAGGCCTCGTAGGTGTTTCTGATTGGTCTCCAGTGAAAGACCCAGAAGGAAGCGGAGGAATAAGTCCAGGTGTCCATTTAGACTCAGTAAGGCCTTTTCCACAGCACTCTGGTAGAAACGTGCTGTTTTGTCCCTGAACACGTTGGGCCACCAGGATGGTGTTTGTTCTTCTGACAGCAGGTTGACTCCAGAGAAGGTGAAGGTCAGATGGACATGAAGAGCAGCCAGGAACTCCTGAACACTTAGATGGACGAAGCAGAACACCTTGTCCTGGTACAGTCCTCTCTCCTCTTTAAAGATCTGTGTGAACACTCCTGAGTACAATGAGGCTGCTCTGATATCAATGCCACACTCTGTCAGGTCTGATTCATAGAAGATCAGGTTGCCTTTCTGCAGCTGCTTGAAAGCCAGTTTTCCCAGAGACTCAATCATCTTCCTGCTCTCTGAACTCCAGTGTGGATCTGTCTCAGCTCCTCCATCAAACTTGATGTTCTTCACTTTGGTCTGAACCACCAGGAAACGGATGTACATCTCAGTCAGGGTCTTGGGCAGCTCTCCTCCCTCTTTGGTCTTCAACTCGTCGTCCAGAACTGTAGCAGTGATCCAGCAGAAGACTGGGATGTGGCACATGATGTGGAGGCTTCGTGATGTCTTGATGTGGGAGATGATTCTGCTGGCCTGCTCTTTATCTCTGAATTTCTTCCTGAAGTACTCCTCCTTCTGGGGGTCAGTGAAACCTCTGATCTCTGTCAACATGTCAACACACCCAGGGGGGATCTGATTGGCTGCTGCAGGTCGGGTGGTTATCCAGAGGCGAGCAGAGGGAAGCAGTTTCCCCCTGATGAGGTTTGTCAGCAGCACACCCACTGAGGTGGACTCTGTAACATCAGTCAGGATCTCACTGTTGAGGAAGTCCAGAGGAAGTCGACACTCATCCAGACCATCAAAGATGAACACAACCTCTTCAAACCGGCAGATTCCTGCTTCTTTGGTTTCACTAAAGAAGTAATCAACAAGTTCCACCAAGCTGAACTTTCTCTCTTTCAGCACATTCAGCTCTCTGAAGGTGAATGGGAATGTGAACTGGATGTCCTGGTTGGCTTTGCCTTCAGCCCAGTCCAGAGTGAACTTCTGTGTTAAGACTGTTTTCCCGATGCCAGCCACTCCTGTTGTCATCACTGCTCTGATTGGTTCTTCTCTTCCAGGTGGGGTTTTAAAGATGTCTTCTTGTCTGATTGTTATTTCTGGTGTGTCTGGTTTCCTGGATGCTGTTTCAATCTGTCTGACCTCATGTTCATCATTGACCTGTGCAGTCCCTCCCTTTTTGAGGTAGATCTCTGTGAACATCTGATTCAGAACGGTTGGGTCTCCTGCTTTAGGAATCCCCTCAAACACACGCTGGAACTTCTTCTGCAAGTTAGACTTGACTTTACGACGGCACACTGGAGCATGAGTTACTGAATAAAAGAAGAAAAAAACAAATCTGTGACTCAATCCTTCAGAATATTACAACATTTAAACATTTAAGAGTGGGAAGGTTTTCCTAAATTTGTTTCATTCAGTGTGCCAATGTGCTGCATTAGCAGCAATCGTTGCAATGACTATTGTTTGTTCTATTTTGTATTATTATTATTCCGCCTTTGTCCCGCTACTAGTGTCGGAGCGTTGCCAACACGTGCACACGAAATACATCAAAACGTGTGTAATGATCGGGAATAGCGGGCTATGACTTTTCAAAGAGATTTGCTGTGTGGTTTTTACGGAATTGCCAAAAAACCATAGCAACAATTTCTGACACAAACACACGCCTATCATGAGACTCTTCACTGTTTGCTCTATACAGGCTAAAAGGATTGTTTTTTAAATGGAGTCTGGTTGGTTTAGCGCTAGCTACGTCACAGCTGTTTCTGGGAAACAGAAACGTCTTAAATAGATTTTAAAAAGTTATATCTCTGAAGGGTTAAGACACGTAACACTTTTATTATCTTTAGTTTTATTGTCATTAGGATGTGCACCAAGTAGTAGGCACACTGATAAAATTTCTATGGAATTTTCTCGTTAACCCTTCGGTTGTCTTCCCTTCAAAATTGAAAGCAACACTTTTTTTTTTTAGCATTTTCTTATGGTTTTGTCCCTGTTTTCAACACTTTTCTAATTTTCTCGTTTGTCACTTTTTTTACGTTTTCAACACTACATAATACTAACTTATTAATTTTAGTTTTACATATATTTTTGGAATTTATGGTCAATAAATGTCATTTATAGGAAATTATACCTAATGTTTGAGTTAGAACAGCAGAAATTAGGAATTATTGAGACTAAAATTAAAGGAATGGATGTTGACGGATAATCACAGACTGGAATATGTCAACTTTTACTCAATACTATTTCAAAAACACTTTAATGAAAGTAGAGATTTGTACTTGGCAAAGAGCGTTGTGTGGAATCAATCATGTTATTTTGGGGACTTAAAAAGAACATTGATATAGGACAACATGAGGACAACATGAGGACAACATGAGGACAACATGGGGACAACATGGGGACAACGGGTCAATTTGACCCGAGGACAACATGATGTTAACTTCCATGTTGTCTCTATTTCCTCTTTCCAGCATGTTAAATCGGTTAAAAGTCTTACTGCTCTGCAGACAGTCAGCCAGCTTGTCCTGCTTCATTTTCCTCAAAAGGTGCAGTGTTATCTTCAGAAATGCCTCTCTGCTGCTCCTCCTCTGCTCTTCATCCTCACCGTGCACCACCTCTTCATTTTCCCTCTGACTTTTGAAGGAATGTGCGTAATCTGGACAAAGAAGCTTCTGAATCCTCTTCAGCTCCTCATTCATATAAGTGATGATGTTCTCCTTCAACAGCTATAACAGAAAAATAAACCAAATTCAAAGAACACAACATGTGATTCATCTTTCAGTCTGAAGACCTGCTGGTCTCAACAAAGCAGCATGGAGACTATTCAGACCGAATTATACTTTAGAATTTAATCTGTATTTGATAATAAAATGTGTTTGTACATATACACACCATAAATACGGAGTCCAGTTCTGATTGATGCTGTTGGGTAGACTGATCACTGGGAAGCTCTGACCTCTTCTGCTGAACACTGTGGAGAAAACAGTAATTCAAAGGTCCCATGACATGGTGCTTTTTGGCTTTTTCTCTTGTATATAGAACTTAGTGGTCCCTAATACTGTATCTGAAGTCTCTTTATATAGACCTTAGTGGTCCCCTAATACTGTATCTGAAGTCTCTTTTATATAGACCTTAGTGGTCCCTAATACTGTATCTGAAGTCTCTTTATATAGACCTTTATGGTCCCCTGTATCTGAAGTCTCTTTATATAGACTTCAGTGGTCCCCTAATACTGTATCTGAGATATAGACCTTAGTGGTCCCCTAATACTGTATCTGAAGTCTCTTTTATATAGACCTTAGTGGTCCCCTAATACTGTATCTGAAGTCTCTTTTATATAATCCTTAGTGGTCCCCTAATACTGTATCTGAAGTCTCTTTATATAGACCTTAGTGGTCCCCTAATACTGTTTCTGAAGTCTCTTTTATATAGACCTTAGTGGTCCCCTAATACTGTATATACTGTATCTCCTTCCTGAAATTCAGCCTCGGTGCAGAATACCAGCCACTAGAGCCAGTTAGCTTTCCTTAGTATGTGCGATTTCTGAGTCTATAGCTTTTGGGGGGGGCAAGGTGTAGGCTGGGGGTGTGGCCTTGACCAACTGCCACTTCTGAGACATCATGGCTTTCAAACGAGCAAAGTAGCGCTTGGTTAGATTGGACTAGATCCCAGTAAAGTGTTGGATTATGCACCGTGTACCCCCACATATTAAATTCTTACCTTCCATCTGCAGGTCGTCCTTTTTTGAGGTCAATAGGACGATCCATAGACCAGTCACTCTTAAAGGACACACAGCTGGGTCCAGGAGGGTCTGGTCTCTGCTGCTGCACCCTGATACAAACAAACTGTCATATTCACTTGTACGAGGTACAATTCCAGACTCATTCAGTGTCCTTATTCAGGAAGTTAGTGGTGTAGTCTAATGTGTTGTAATGGGTATACTGTTCCACACACACACACACACATATATATACAGTACAGACCAAAGGTTTAGACACACCTTCTCATTCAATGTGTTTCCTTTGTTTTCATGACTATTTGCATTGTAGATTATCACTGAAGACATCAAAACTATGAATGAACACATGTGGAATTATGTAAATGTGCTGTATATCTTTTCTAGTTTCAACGACTACACTTTTACATAATACAGGGAACATTTACCATCACACACATTTCCACTCCGATAGCGCAGAATCGGGGCAACTCGGGGTTCAGTGTCTTGCTCATCAACACTTCAACATGGGACTGCAGGACCAGGGATTGAACCACCAACCTTCCAATTGGCAGGCAACCGCTCTACCGCTGAGCCACAGCCGCCCCATCTTTTTTCTTAATGTACTTAACAAAAAAGTGTGAAATAAATGAAAACATTTCTTATATTCTCATTTTGTCAAAGTACCCTCCTTTGCTTTTTTGATAGTGCTGCAAACCCTTGGTGTTTTCTCAATGAGCTTCATGAGGTCACCTGAAATGGTTTCACTTCACAGGTGGACCTTGTCAGGGTTCATTAGTGGAATTTCTTCCTTATTAATGGAGTTGGGACCATCAGTTGTGTTGTGCAGAAGTCAGGTTGATACACAGCCGACAGCATATTGGACAACTGGTAGAATTCATATTATGGCAAGAACCAATCAGCTAAGAGAAGAGAAACAAGCGTCCATCTTTACTTTAAGAAATGAAGGTCAGTCGGTCCGGAAGATTGGGAAAACTTTGAATGTGTCCCCAAGTGCAGTTGCAAAAACCATCAAGCCCTGCAATGAAACTGGCTCTAATGAGGACCCCCCCCCCCAGGAAAGGAAGACCAAGAGTCCCCTCTGCTGCTGAGGATAAGTTCATCACATGAGGACCCCCACCCCCCAGGAAAGGAGGACCAAGAGTCCCCTCTGCTGCTGAGGATGAGTTCCTCTGAGTCCCCGGCCTCAGAAATGACAAGTTACAGCAGCTCAGATTAGAGAGCAGATGATAGCACACAGAGTTCTAGCAGCAGACACATCTCTAGAACAACTGGTAAGAGGAGACTGGATCAGGCCTTCATGGTCCAATAGCAGCTAGGAAACCACAGCTAAAGGGAAGAAGAAAGCCTAGGAAACCACGGCTAAGGAGAGGAAATAAGCCTAGGAAACCACGGCTAAGGAGAGGAAATAAGCCTAGGAAACCACGGCTAAGGAGAGGAAACAAGCAGAACAGATTTGTTTGGGCCTAATTATGCTTTGAAATTAAAGTTTGACTCAAGTACATTCACTAAAACACCCTATTGCATTTTGGCGAGAGTTACCCTTTAATAAAGTGGTGAGGTCATCGACCGGGTACTCTTAATGGACACACAGCTGGATGCAGGACAAGTTTGCAGAAGAGCACATGAAGTCAGATCGGGCTAGATCCCAGTAAAGTGTTGGATTATACCCCGTGTACCCCCACATATTAAATTCTTACCTTCCATCTGCAGGTCGTCCTTTTTTGAGGTCAATAGGACGATCCATAGACCAGTCACTCTTAAAGGACACACAGCTGGGTCCAGGAGGGTCTGGTCTCTGCTGCTGCACCCTGATACAAACAAACATCATATTCATGTATGTGTCATATTCACTTGTACGAGGTACAACTCCAGACTCATTCAGTGTCCTCATTCAGGAAGTTAGTGGTGTAGTCTAATGTACTGTAATTAGTATACTGTACCACACACACACATATATACATACAGTAAACATATATATGCATATACATATATATACACATACAGTACATATACAGTACATACATATATACATACATACATACAGTATATACATATATATACAGTACATATACATATACATATGACACCTATCTAGTACATACATACATACAGATGTTGAACAGCTCACCTGGAGACTGAAGACAGAGGACATTCAGAAACCGGATCAGAGGACATTCAGTAACCGGATTAGGGGACATTTAGAGACCAGATCAGAGGACATTCAGAAACCGGATAAGAGGACATTCAGAAACCAGATCAGAGGACATTCAGAAACCGGATAAGAGGACATTCAGAAACCGGATCAGAGGACATTCTGAAACTGGATTAGAGGACATTCAGAAAACCGGATCTCACTCAAAACACCATGGGTAGTTTTTTTCCCCAAGTAGTTTAGGAAAAGTGAAAGCAGCAGTTTGAGATTTGTACATGTCAACTCTACATGGAATTTCTGTTGACTTACTCTGTCTCACAACCAAGTCTCTTAAAATAAGGCGGTGGAGTCATGGACCGGGTAGTCCTCATGGACACACAGCTGTGTTCAGGAGAGTCTGGTCTCTGCTGCAGCACCCTGATACAAACACATTATCTGTTACATGAGCTTTGAGTTGTAGTAGTAATGGTGGAGTAATCTGAGTACTGGAGTTACTCACTTCTTGGCTTTGGTCTGGCTGTCATGTTCCCCGCACAGAGGGACTCCCTCGTCCCTGTCCTCAGCCTGACTCATAGCAGAGTCCTCGCCTGCTGGGAGAGATGCTTTCTGTCACTAAAACAAGCTGATTTCCTTTGGGATGAATAAAGTATGCATGTATGGATGCACGTATAGATGCATGCATACATGCATGCATACATGCATGTATGCATGCATGTATGTTTGCATGCATTTATAGATGCATTTATAGATGCATGTATAGATGCATTTATAGATGCATGTATAGATGCATGTATAGATGCATGTATAGATGCATTTATATTTATAGATGCATGTATAGATGCATGTATAGATGCATTTATAGATGCATGTATATTTATAGATGCATTTATAGATGCATGTATAGATGCATGTATAGATGCATTTATAGATGCATGTATAGGTGCATGTATAGATGCATGCATGCATGTATGCATGCATGTATGTTTGCATGCATTTATAGATGCATTTATAGATGCATGTATAGATGCATGTACGGATGCATGTATAGATGCATGTATAGATGCATGTATAGATGCATGTATGTATGCATGTATGCATGCATGTATGTTTGCATGCATTTATAGATGCATTTATAGATGCATGTATGGGTGCATCTAAACATGTATAGATGCATG
>CM049371.1:39059019-39061519 GCA_026937815.1 Etheostoma perlongum
CATGGCTACACAGAGAGACACAGAGACACAACATGGCTACACAGAGACACACAGAGACACAACATGGCTACACAGAGAGACACAATATGGCTACACAAAGACACACACACAGAGACACACATGGCTACACAGAGAGACACAGAGACACACAGAGACACAACATGGCTACACAAACAGAGAGACACAACATGGCTACACAAAGACACACAGAGACACAACATGGCTACACAGAGAGACACAGAGACACAAAACACACACACAGAGACACAACATGGCTACACAGAGACACACAGAGACACACAGAGACACAACATGGCTACACAAAGAGACACAGAGACACAACATGGCTACACAAAGAGACACAACATGGCTACACAAAGACACACAGAGACACAACATGGCTACACAGAGAGACACAGAGACACACAAAGACACACAGAGACACAACATGGCTACACAGAGAGACACAGAGACACAAAACACAGAGACACAACATGGCAGAGACACAACATGGCACACACAGAGACACAACATGGCTACACAGAGAGACACAGAGACACACAAAGACACACAGAGACACAACATGGCTACACAGAGAGACACAGAGACACACAAAGACACACAGAGACACAACATGGCTACACAGAGAGACACAGAGACACACAGAGACACACAGAGACACAACATGGCTACACAAAGACACACAGAGACACAACATGGCTACACAGAGAGACACAACATGGCTACACAAAGACACACAGAGACACAACATGGCTACACAGAGAGACACAGAGACACACAGAGACACACAGAGACACAACATGGCTACACAAAGAGACACAACATGGCAACACAGAGAGACACAGAGACACACAAAGACACACAGAGACACAACATGGCTACACAGAGAGACACAGAGACACAACATGGCTACACAAAGACACAACATGGCTACACAGAGAGACACAGAGACACACAGAGACACACAGAGACACAACATGGCTACACAAAGAGACACAACATGGCTGGCACAAAGACACACAGAGAGACACAACATGGCTACACAGAGAGACACAGAGACACACAGAGACACACAGAGACACAACATGGCTACACAAAGAGACACAACATGGCTACACAGAGAGACACAGAGACACACAAAGACACACAGAGACACAACATGGCTACACAAAGAGACACAACATGGCTACACAGAGAGACACAGAGACACAACATGGCTACACAGAGAGACACAGAGACACACAGAGACACACAGAGACACAACATGGCTACACAAAGAGACACAACATGGCTACACAAAGACACACAGAGACACAACATGGCTACACAAAGACACAAAGAGACACAACATGGCTACACAAAGACACACAGAGACACAACATGGCTACACAACGACACACAAAGAGACACACAGAGACACACAGAGACACAACATGACTACACAAAGAGACGCAAAGAGACACACAGAGACACACAAAGACACAAAGAGACACAACATGGCTACACAAAGAGACACAGAGACACAGAGACACACAGAGACACAACATGGCTACACAAAGAGACGCAAAGAGACACACAAATACACAAAAAGACAACAAAGAGACACAAATTGACAACAAAGAGACACAAAATATCTAAAAAGACACCGAATGACTACACAGAGACATCAAAGAGACACAAAATGACTACACAGAGACACACAATGACTACACAAAGACACAAAATGTCTAAAAAGAGACACTAAATGACTGAAAAGAGACACACAATGACTACACAAAGACACAAAATGTCTAAAAAGAGACACTAAATGACTGAAAAGAGACACAAAATGACTACACAAAGACACAAAGAGACAAAATGACAACAAAGATACACAAAATGACTAAAAAGAGACACTAAATGTCTAAAAAGAGACACACAATCACTACAAAAAAGACTAAATGACTACACAAACACACAAAATGACTGAAAAGAGACACAAAAAGACTAGACAAAGACACAAAATGACTACACAAAGACACAATGACTACACAAAGACACAAAGACAAAAAATAACTACACAAAGACCCAAATTGACTACTGAGAGACACAAAAAGACAACACAGACCAACATGATGAATGCATGGGGACGGACGGTGTGATGCTTTTCTCTGGGTGATGGATGGGAGACGTGAGTGTGAGGGACCCGGACTCTGTGGAGGATTCCCCGGGTCCACAAATATTAATTTAGCTGGTGACAGTAATGAAGACGCCTCGGTCTGAACGTCCTGAGCAGGTTTAATCGTTGCTATCTCTCCCCGAAGACATGATTCGTCATTTTTAGGAAATGATCAGGAAACTGCAACGCCGGAAAAGAAAGAGAATCCTTTTAATCAGCCGAAGATCCTCAAATCACAGTCTGTTATCCAGTCTTACAGGGCGGTGCGTTCAGGGGCATTCTGGGCGTGCTGGTGTTACAGGGCGGTGCGTTCAGGGGCAT
>CM049371.1:39071519-39089019 GCA_026937815.1 Etheostoma perlongum
ACCGAGTCCAAAAAGGTTTGAGTCAGAGTCAAAACCGAGTCCAAAGAGGTTCGAGTCCGAGTGAAGACCGAGTCCAAAGAGGTTAGAGTCCGAGTCAAGACCGAGTCCAAAAAGGTTCGAGTCCGAGTCGAGACCGAGTCCAAAGAGGTTCGAGTCCAAGACGAGACCGAGTCCAAAGAGGTTCGAGTCCAAGTCAAGGCCGAGTCCAAAGAGGTTTGAGTCCAAGTCAAGGACGAGTCCAAAAAGGTTTGAGTCCAAGACAAAACCGAGTCCAAAGAGGTTTGAGTCCAAGACAAAACCGAGTCCAAAGAGGTTTGAGTCCAAGTCAAGGCCGAGTCCAAAAGGTTTGAGTCAGAGTCAAAACCGAGTCCAAAGAGGTTCGAGTCCGAAAGAGGTCCAAAGAGGTTAGAGTCCGAGTCAAGACCGAGTCCAAAAGGTTCGAGTCCGAGTCGAGACCGAGTCCAAAGAGGTTCGAGTCCGAGTCAAGACTGAGTCCAAAGAGGTTTGAGTCCAACTCAAGACCGAGTCCAAAAAGGTTTGAGTCCAAGTCAAGGCCGAGTCCAAAGAGGTTTGAGTCCAAGTCAAGGCCGAGTCCAAAAAGGTTTGAGTCCAAGACAAAACCGAGTCCAAAGAGGTTTGAGTCCAAGTCAAGGCAGAGTCCAAAAAGGTTTGAGTCCAAGTCGAGTCGAGTCCAAAGAGGTTCTGTCCAAGACGTCTGTGTGACCGAGTCCAAAGAGGTTCGAGTCCGAGTCAAGACTCCAAAGAGGTTTGAGTCCAACTCAAGACCGAGTCCAAAAGGTTTGAGTCCAAGTCAAGGCCGAGTCCAAAGAGGTTTGAGTCCAAGTCAAGGCCGAGTCCAAAAGGTTTGAGTCCAAGACAAAACCGAAGTCCAAAGAGGTTTGAGTCCAAGACAAAACCGAGTCCAAAGAGGTTTGAGTCCAAGACAAACCGAGTCCAAAGAGGTTTGAGTCCAAGTCAAGGCCGAGTCCAAAAAGGTTTGAGTCCAAGACAAAACCGAGTCCAAAGAGGTTTGAGTCCAAGACAAAACCGAGTCCAAAGAGGTTTGAGTCCAAGACAAAACCGAGTCCAAAGAGGTTTGAGTCCAAGTCAAGACCGAGTCCAAAAAAACATTGAGTCAGAGTCAAAACCGAGTCCAAAGAGGTTCGAGTCCGAGTGAAGACCGAGTCCAAAGAGGTTAGAGTCCGAGTCAAGACCGAGTCCAAAAAGGTTCGAGTCCGAGTCGAGACCGAGTCCAAAGAGGTTCGAGTCCAAGACGAGACCGAGTCCAAAGAGGTTCGAGTCCAAGTCAAGGCCGAGTCCAAAGAGGTTTGAGTCCAAGTCAAGGACGAGTCCAAAAAGGTTTGAGTCCAAGACAAAACCAAGGTTTGAGTCCAAGACAAAAACCGAGGTCCAAAGAGGTTTGAGTCCAAGTCAAGGCCGAGTCCAAAGAGGTTTGAGTCCAAGTCAAGGCCGAGTCCAAAAAGGTTTGAGTCCAAGACAAAACCGAGTCCAAAGAGGTTTGAGTCCAAGTCAAGGCAGAGTCCAAAAAGGTTTGAGTCCAAGACAAAACCGAGTCCAAAGAGGTTTGAGTCCAAGACAAAACCGAGTCCAAAGAGGTTTGAGTCAGAGTCAAAACCGAGTCCAAAGAGGTTCGAGTCCGAGTGAAGACCGAGTCCAAAGAGGTTAGAGTCCGAGTCAAGACCGAGTCCAAAAAGGTTCGAGTCCGAGTCGAGACCGAGTCCAAAGAGGTTCGAGTCCAAGACGAGACCGAGTCCAAAGAGGTTCGAGTCCAAGTCAAGGCCGAGTCCAAAGAGGTTTGAGTCCAAGTCAAGTCCGAGTCCAAGTCAAGGCCGAGTCCAAAAAGGTTTGAGTCCTAGTCAAAACCGAGTCCAAAGAGGTTTGAGTCCAAGACAAAACCGAGTCCAAAGAGGTTTGAGTCCAAGTCAAGGCCGAGTCCAAAAAGGTTTGAGTCAGAGTCAAAACCGAGTCCAAAGAGGTTCGAGTCCGAGTGAAGACCGAGTCCAAAGAGGTTAGAGTCCGAGTCAAGACCGAGTCCAAAAGGTTTGAGTCCGAGTCAAGACCGAGTCCAAAAAGGTTCGAGTCCGAGTCAAGACCGAGTCCAAAGAGGTTTGAGTCCAAGTCAAGACCGAGTCCAAAGAGGTTTGAGTCCAAGACAAAACCAAGTCCAAAGAGGTTCAAGTCCGAGAAGACCGAGTCCAAAAGGTTTGAGTCGAGTCAAGACCGAGTCCAAAGAGGTTTGAGTCCGAGTGAAGACCGAGTCCAAAGAGGTTAGAGTCCGAGTCAAGACCGAGTCCAAAAGGTTTGAGTCCGAGTCAAGACCGAGTCCAAAGAGGTTTGAGTCCGAGTCAAGACCGAGTCCAAAGAGGTTCGAGTCCAAGAAAAAACCGAGTCCAAAGAGGTTTGAGTCCGAGTCAAGACCGAGTCCAAAGAGGTTTGAGTCCGAGTCAAGACCGAGTCCCAAGAGGTTCGAGTCCAAGACAAAACCTAGTCCAAAGAGGTTCGAGTCCGAGTCAAGACCGAGTCCCAAGAGGTTCGAGTCCAAGAAAAAACCGAGTCCAAAGAGGTTTGAGTCCAAGACAAAACCTAGTCCAAAGAGGTTTGAGTCCGAGTCAAGACCGAGTCCAAAGAGGTTCGAGTCCAAGACAAAACCGAGTCCAAAGAGGTTTGAGTCCAAGACAAAACCGAGTCCAAAGAGGTTTGAGTCCGAGTCAAGACCGAGTCCAAAGAGGTTTGAGTCCGAGTCAAGACCGAGTCCAAAAAGGTTTGAGTCCAAGTCAAGTCCGAGTCCAGGACAGAATAAAGGTCTTATGCATGACAGTATCAAGACAATCATTTTAGGTTTCACTTTCCCTCCAACATTATTATCACCATAATAAAGACACCTGGACTCGGTCCAGACCTGAAGCCCAAAAGCCATATCTGGCAAGACCAGCAGCCGAGACCGAGACAAGTCCGAGTCCAAATACCAGCGAGTCCAAGACCAGACTCGAGTCCTACAGCCCTGAAATACCTTACGTCATCTCTTTCTCTTGTTCAGCCTTGTTTTCTATTTGTTGGGTATGTTTTCAACAACTGCTGTTTTAGTTTTAATGTTGAATTTTACATGTTGTTTATCTCCAGGAAACCGTCTCCCAGACGCACCGGTTCCCCCCGGCTGCGGTGGGTGGGGGGGGTATGGGGGTCTGGGGGAAGGGGGGGAGTGGGGCAGGTTATTTGCTCTCTTGTCTCTCACTTTGTCTTCTTGTAATGAACTAAGTGACGAGCAGAGCGTCCCCGACGGCTCACGCGAAGCTTTCATGTTCCCGGTTGTTGTTTTTTTGTTTTCCGCAGGCTGGAAACAACTCGGTCTTTAAATCTCAGCGTTACATATTCATGGAGCTTCTTCTGGGGGGGGGGGGTGGGGGGGGTGGGGGGGGTGGGTGGGGGTGGGGGGTGTCAACAGGGGGTTTTCTTTTAATGATGGGGGGATACGGTAAGGATTAGGAAGGTAAGGAGGATGGAGTCAGGATAGATGGATGGGTGATGAGTGGATGGATGATGGATGGAAGGATGCATGGATGGAAGGATGGATGGATGGAAGGATGGATGGGTGGATGGATTGGTGGATGGATGGATGAAGGATGGATGGATGGAAGGATGGGTGGATGGATGGATGGAAGGATGGATGGGTGGATGGATGGATGAGTGGATGGATGATGGATGGATGGATGGGTGGATGGAAAGATGGATGGATGGATGGGTGGATGGATGGGTGGATGGATAGATGGATGGATGGATGGGTGGATGATGAGTGGATGGATGATGGATGGAAGGATGCATGGATGGAAGGATGGATGGGTGGATGGATGAAGGATGGATGGAAGGATGGATGGATGAAGGATGGATGGATGGATGGATGGATGGATGGATGGAGGATGGATGGGATGGGATGGATGGATGGGTGGATGGATGGATGGATGGATGGATGGATGGATGGACGGATGGATGGATGGGTGGATGGATGGATGGATGGATGGATGGATGGGTGGATGGATGGATGGGTGGATGATTGGTGGATGGATGGATGGATGGATGGGTGGATGATGGGTGGAAGGATGGATGATGGATGGAAGGATGGATGGATGGAAGGATGGGTGGATGGATGGGATGGATGGATGAAGGATGGATGGATGGGTGGATGGATGATGATGGATGGGTGGATGGGTGGGTGGATGGATTGATGGATGGATGAGTGGATGGATGGATGGGTGGATGGATGATGGATGGATGGATGGGTGGATGGGTGGATGGATGGAAGGATGCATGGATGGGTGGATTGATGGAAGGATGAATGGATGGGATGGAAGGATGGATGGGTGGATGGAAGGGTGGATGGAAGGATGGATGGATGGGTGGATGAATGGATGGAAGGTTAAATGGATGCGTGGATGGACGGATGGATGGATGGGTGTATTGATGGACAGATGGACTGAAGATCCAGATCTCCGTCTCCAGAACTTTGTGAGCACCCCCGTCAGCTCCTCGTCTGAACACCTGAATCCTGTCCCACCTCCATCCGTGTGTTGTTTTTCTCGAAAGCCGTTGCCACGGCAACCATTAAACGGGACCAATAAGCGGGCCCTTACAGAGCGAGACGAGGCGCCTAACTTCCATCCACCCGGAGAACAAACAGCACTTCAGGAGCCGGCGTTTCTCTGATGGATCCGCCGCCGCCTCCGGGGCGCCTCATTTCGGCGGCGCCGGCCCGGCGTAATGGCCGCCATCATCAGATTAATAACCCCCGCTCTGCACCGGTGCGGCGATTCTGCCGCGGGTTAATTAAACATTTACATATAGATGCCCAGAAATCTGGTTAATTTATACCATCAAGGTGCACTTTCATCAGGAGCTGCAGGGGGTGTTAGCGTGTTAGCGTGTTAGCGTGTTAGCGTGCTCCGAGCTAATTGGCACCACGCTGGCTGCTGCAGACAAACTGAGTCCTCTCTCATCTCACGCCGCTTCCTCTGTAATGGGCTGCTTTTTCCCCTGATCTGTGCTCTTATTCTGGCGGGACGCTCATTCACCCCCCCCCGCGTGTCCCGTGTCCCGTGAATGAACCATAACTTCTTCTTCTACATGTTAAATGTCCTTAAATTATCCAGTCAGCAAGGGGTCATTTTATGCGTCTTTTCCCTTTAATAACCCTGTTTTGTGCATAAAAATGTCTCCAAAAATTCCCTTAATTACCGCCACAGCCACATATGACCACATTAGGGACATTTAACATGTGGAATGGGGTGTTATGGTTCATTCACGGGACACAGGGGGGGTGGTGTGGGGGATAACGAGCGTCCCGCCAGAATAAGAGCACAGATCAGAGTGGAGAGAGAGAGCTCCAAATCAGCGAATATGACTCAGGAGAACTCGAAGTTTTTCAGATTTTTCTTCCACGTCTTACTTTTTTTTTTTTTACACTGAACGTTTTAAGCAGCTTTTTCGTGGCTTTTTTGTAAATTTTTTCTATTTAGAAATGTTTTGCTCGATTCTTTTGATGCTTTTTTTTTTTACGTAAAAAAGGAAAGAATTGAGGCTTTTTCAAGCATTTTTTATGGGATTTTACGGTTGCTTTTTCCCCATAGAAGCATTAAATTATCCAGTCAGTAAAGGGTTATTTTATGTATAATTTCACTTTAATTACCCTGTTTTGTGCATTAAAATGTCTCAAAGATTCCCATAATTACCCACAAAGACCACATTAATAAGACCACATTAATGCTTCTAAGAGGAAAAAAGTAACAGTAAAAATAATTTAAAAAAGGTTAAAAGGCATCAATTTCTTTCCTTTTTTACGTGAAAAAAACATCATAAAATGGAGAAGAAATGAACAAAATAGGAAAAAATTGACAAAAAAAGCAACAAAAAGTTGGAAAAAAAGTAAAATAGGTAAAATTTCGAAGAAAAGGGCTTTTTAAAGGCATTTATATCCAAAAAATAGGGTTATTAAGTCTCTTTTATATAGACCTTAGTGGTCCCTAATACTGTATCTGAAGTCTCTTTTATATAGACCTTAGTGGTCCCCTAATACTGTATCTGAAGTCTCTTTTATATAGACCTTAGTGGTCCCCTAATACTGTATCTGAAGTCTCTTTATATAGACCTTAGTGGTCCCCTAATACTGTATCTGAAGTCTCTTTTATATAGACCTTAGTGGTCCCCTAATACTGTATCTGAAGTCTCTTTTATATAGACCTTAGTGGTCCCCTAATACTGTATCTGAAGTCTCTTTATATAGACCTTAGTGGTCCCCTAATACTGTATCTGAAGTCTCTTTATATAGACCTTAGTGGTCCCTAATACTGGATCTGAAGTCTCTTTATATAGACCTTAGTGGTCCCCTAATACTGTATCTGAAGTCTCTTTATATAGACCTTAGTGGTCCCCTAATACTGTATCTGAAGTCTCTTTATATAGACCTTAGTGGTCCCTAATACTGTATCTGAAGTCTCTTTATATAGACCTTAGTGGTCCCCTAATACTGTATCTGAAGTCTCTTTATATAGACCTTAGTGGTCCCCCTAATACTGTATCTGAAGTCTCTTTATATAGACCTTAGTGGTCCCTAATACTGTATCTGAAGTCTCTTTATATAGACCTTAGTGGTCCCCTAATACTGTATCTGAAGTCTCTTTATATAGACCTTAGTGGTCCCTAATACTGTATCTGAAGTCTCTTTATATAGACCTTAGTGGTCCCTAATACTGTATCTGAAGTCTCTTTATATAGACCTTAGTGGCCCCTAATACTGGATCTGAAGTCCTTTTATATGTGAGTGGTCCCTTACTGTCTCTGTGAGTGTCTTCCTAGTCCTTGTGGCACTGTCTCATTGTCTCTGTGAGTGTCTTCCTGTCTCTGTGAGTCAGGTCTCTGTGTTCTCCGGTGAACAGGTGGCGTCTGATGCCGATGAGAGACATCTTCAGATTTAATGAGTGTCCCTCCCCTCGCCGCGTGAGGACGCCCGGGGGGACGGACGCCAATCCTCCCTCGCCTCCTCTCCTGCTTCCTCCCTCCCTCCCTTCTTCTGATCCCTACATCTGAACCCTTCTTCTTCTCCTCCCTTTATCCTTCCCTCTGTCTTGTCCCCCCCGTCCCCCGTCCCCCGTCCTCCTCTCTCCTTCTGTCTCAGAATAAAAGATGGAGGATGTTGGATGGAGGCTGGTTGCCGGCGGCGACAGACACCTGTTGTGTCTCCGAGTCCCAGCGGACGGAAATTATTGATCAAACAGAGTTTGGCTGTTTACTGTGGACGAGACTCCGAGGACTTCATGGGTTAGGAAAATACTCATGTGTACATATACACACATATTTGTACATATACATATATATATATATACACATATACACACATACTGTATATATATGCATATGCACACAAATATGTACATAAACAACAAATATGTAGACTCTCTCTGTCTTTCTCTCTCTCTCTCTCTGTCTTTCTCTCTCTCTCTCTCTCTGTCTCTCTCTGTCTGTCTCTCTCTCTGTCTGTCTCTCTGTCTCTCTGTCTGTCTGTCTGTCCTTCCTCCTCCGTGTCTGCAGTAAACTTTGTTTCCTCCGTGCTGCTGACAGATATTTA
This sequence comes from Etheostoma perlongum, assembly GCA_026937815.1. Taxonomy (NCBI): domain Eukaryota; kingdom Metazoa; phylum Chordata; class Actinopteri; order Perciformes; family Percidae; genus Etheostoma; species Etheostoma perlongum. The sequence goes on from CM049371.1 coordinate 39,079,153, forward strand.
ATGTCCCATGTTATGGTTTTTATTACTTTCCCTAATGTCTTTTCTGTCCTTTGTTTTCTTAACGGAGCGGTCAGCAGACTCCAGAGACACGCTCTCTTAGTCTCAGCTCTCTCTGGACTGGGCGCTGTCTTTCTCTCTCTCTCTCTCTCTCTCTGTCGCTCTCTCTCTGGAAGCTCTCTCTGGGCTGTCTCTCTCTCTGTCTCTCTCTCTCTGTCTGTCTCTCTCTGTCTCTCTCTCTGCTCAAGATGCTGGGCGCTCTCTCGCTGGTCGCAGGACTCTCTGTCTCGTCTTTAATAAAAATATTAAAAATAATAACAAAATAAGCAGAAAAAACGTAGAAAATGTCACAAAAATCATCAGAAGAAGTTTTAAATGAGCGTCACAATTCTATTTTTCTCTTATTTTATGGTTTAGCATTGTTATTATTTTTATTTTTGTCACTTTTTCTAATGTTCTCTCCACTTTTTGTTTTTTTTTTTTCTTTTTCTCTCTTATTTTGATGTTTTTGACATTTTCTTTTTTGTTTGTTTTTAACGTTTTTCACACTTTTTTTCTTCTATTTTTGTCACTTTTTCCAACGTATTTTCTCAATATTTTCCCCATTTTTGTCCCTTATTCAGAACCTCTTGGTGTATTTCCCCTTGTTTTCTTGTTTTTCTGACGTTCCTCCACCCTTCCTCCTCCTGTATGTGTGTTTCTTGTCTTCCTCCACCCTTCCTCCTCCTCCTGTGTGTGTTTCATGTCCTCCTCCACCCTTCCTCCTCCTCCTGTGTGTTTCTTGTCTTCCTCCACCCTTCCTCGTCCTGTATGTGTGTGTTTCTTGTCTTCCTCCACCCTTCCTCCTCCTGTATGTGTTTCTTGTCTTCCTCCACCCTTCCTCCTCCTGTATGTGTGTGTTTCATGTCTTCCTCCACCCTTCCTCGTCCTGTATGTGTGTGTTTCTTGTCTTCCTCCACCCTTCCTCCTCGTTGGTTGTGTGTGTTTCTTGTCTTCCTCCACCCTTCCTCCTCCTGTATGTGTGTGTTTCATGTCTTTCTCCACCCTTCCTCCTCCTGGATGTGTGTTTCATGTCTTTCTCCACCCTTCCTCCTCCTGGATGTGTGTTTCTTGTCTTCCTCCACCCTTCCTCCTCCTGTGTGTGTTTCATGTCTTTCTCCACCCTTCCTCCTCCTCCTGTGTGTGTTTCTTGTCTTCCTCCATCCTTCCTCCTCCTCCTGTGTGTGTTTCTTGTCTTCCTCCACCCTTCCTCCTCCTCCTGTGTGTGTTTCTTGTCTTTCTCCACCCTTCCTCCTCCTGGATGTGTGTGTTTCTTGTCTTCCTCCACCCTTCCTCCTCCTGTATGTGTGTGTTTCATGTCTTTCTCCACCCTTCCTCCTCCTGGATGTGTGTTTCATGTCTTTCTCCACCCTTCCTCCTCCTGGATGTGTGTTTCTTGTCTTCCTCCACCCTTCCTCCTCCTGTATGTGTTTCTTGTCTTCCTCCACCCTTCCTCCTCCTGTGTGTGTGTTTTCTTGTCTTCCTCCACCCTTCCTCCTCCTGGATGTGTGTTTCATGTCTTTCTCCACCCTTCCTCCTCCTGGATGTGTGTTTCTTGTCTTCCTCCACCCTTCCTCCTCCTGTATGTGTTTCTTGTCTTCCTCCACCCTTCCTCCTCCTCCTGTGTGTGTTTCTTGTCTTCCTCCACCCTTCCTCCTCCTCCTGTGTGTGTTTCTTGTCCTCCTCCACCCTTCCTCCTCCTCCTGTATGTGTTTCTTGTCTTCCCCCACCCTTCCTCCTCCTGGATGTGTTTCTTGTCTTCCTCCACCCTTCCTCCTCCTCCTGTGTGTGTTTCTTGTCTTCCCCCACCCTTCCTCCTCCTGGATGTGTTTCTTGTCTTCCTCCACCATTCCTCCTCCTCCTGGATGTGTGTGTTTCATGTCTTCCTCCACCCTTCCTCCTCCTGTATGTGTTTCTTGTCTTCCTCCACCCTTCCTCCTCCTGTGTGTGTTTCATGTCTTTCTCCACCCTTCCTCCTCCTGTATGTGTTTCTTGTCTTCCTCCACCCTTCCTCCTCCTCCTGTGTGTGTTTCTTGTCTTCTCCACCCTTCCTCCTCCTGTGTGTGTTTCTTGTCCTCCTCCACCCTTCCCTCCTCCTGTATGTGTTTTCTTGTCTTCCCCCACCCTTCCTCCTCCTGGATGTGTTTCTTGTCTTCCTCCACCCTTCCTCCTCCTCCTGTGTGTGTTTCTTGTCTTCCTCCACCCTTCCTCCTCCTGTGTGTGTTTCTTGTCTTCCTCCACCCTTCCTCCTCCTGTATGTGTGTTTCTTGTCTTCCTCCACCCTTCCTCCTCCTGTGTGTGTTTCTTGTCTTCCTCCACCCTTCTTCCTCCTCCTGTGTGTGTTTCTTGTCTTCCTCCACCCTTCCTCCTCCTGTGTGTGTTTCTTGTCTTCCTCCACCCTTCCTCCTCCTGTGTGTGTTTCTTGTCTTCCTCCACCCTTCCTCCTCCTCCTGTGTGTGTTTCTTGTCTTCCTCCACCCTTCCTCCTCCTGTATATGTGTGTTTCATGTCTTCCTCCACCCTTCCTCCTCCTCCTGTATGTGTGTTTCTTGTCTTCCTCCACCCGTCCTCCTCCTCCTGTGTGTGTTTCATGTCTTCCTCCACCCTTCCTCCTCCTCCTGTGTGTTTCTTGTCTTCCTCCACCCTTCCTCCTCCTCCTGTATGTGTGTTTCTTGTCTTCCTCCACCCGTCCTCCTCCTCCTATATGTGTGTGTTTCTTGTCTTCCTCCACCCTTCCTCCTCCTGTATGTGTGTTTCTTGTCTTCCTCCACCCTTCCTCCTCCTGTGTGTGTTTCTTGTCTTTCTCCACCCTTCCTCCTCCTGGATGTGTTTCTTGTCTTTCTGCACCCTTCCTCCTCCTGTGTGTGTTTCTTGTCTTCCTCCACCCTTCCTCCTCCTGTGTGTGTTTCTTGTCTTCCTCCACCCTTCCTCCTCCTGTGTGTGTTTCTTGTCTTCCTCCACCCTTCCTCCTCCTCCTGTGTGTGTTTCTTGTCTTCCTCCACCCTTCCTCCTCCTGTATATGTGTGTGTTTCATGTCTTCCTCCACCCTTCCTCCTCCTCCTGTATGTGTGTGTTTCATGTCTTCCTCCACCCTTCCTCCTCCTGTGTGCAGTGTTTCCGCTGAGCGAGCCGTCTGCAGCTCGTCCCTCACGGGGAGTAAACGGCTCGGTGATGGGACATTTCCCATGAGTCCGTCTGTCTGTGCGCCCCCCGTCCCATCTTAATCTGTTCTGCATGCTAAGCAGAGCCCCCACCCCCCCCCCCCCGCCCCACCTCCACCCAGATTGTTATAAATGCTGTTTATGGTCTTGCGATGACAACTGTGAAGGGCACGCGGAGGATTTATCTCGGGATTATCTCCTCAGCCAATGGGAGGCGGCCGGCTGTAAAGGACCCTGCAGGGTAATAACCGATGGGACAATAAGACGAGACACTGTTAGTACTAATATTATGAATAATAATAATAGAGAAAGACGGAGACTTGCACGCCCGTTCGGTCATGTTTGTTTGGTTTTCTTCTGTTTTTATTGGCTCAGACGGATAAATGTTGAGCTGCTTCCGGCTCACAGGAGCAGAAACGAGGACAAGATCCCAAATGGTGCAGAGACGAGATCTTAAAGACGGGCACGAGACGTCTGGAAGGGAAAAGGAAAGACATAAAAGGACAATTTTGTCGCCTTTTGTTGAACAAAGTGACAAAAATGTTGAAAAAAGTGGAAAAAAAACAACAACTGAAAAGGCAAAAAAACAATGTCACAAGCAACAAAAACACAGAAATAAGCGAGAATAAGTAATATTAATATTTATATTTTATATAATATTATCTTATACGATATAAATATTATATCTATATTAATATAGATTTTCAACATTGTTGAGGACGTCTCTGACGTTTAAGTTGCTTTTTGTTGAAAAATGAGACTAAATAAACATGACAAGGACAACATAAAGACAACATGAGGACAACATGAGGACAACATGAAGACAACATGAGGACAACATGAAGATAACATGAAGACAACATGAAGACAACATGAGGGCAACATGAAGACAACATGAGGACAACATAAAGACAACATGAAGACAACATGTGGACAACATGAGGACAACATGAAGACAATATGAGGGTAACATGAGGACAACATGAAGACAACATGAAGACAACATGAAGACAACATGAGGACAACATGAGGGCAACATAAAGACAACATGAAGACAACATGTGGACAACATGAGGACAACATAAAGACAATATGAGGGCAACATGAGGACAACATGAAGACAACATGAAGACAACATGAGGACAACATGAAGACAACATGAGGACAACATGAGGGCAACATGAAGACAACATGAGGACAACATGAGGGCAACATGAAGACAATATGAGGGCAACATGAGAACAACATGAAGACAACATGAAGACAACATGAAGACAACATGAGGACAACATGAGGGCAACATGAAGACAACATGAGGACAACATGAGGACAACATGAGGACAACATAAAGACAACATGAAGACAACATGTGGACAACATGAGGACAACATGAAGACAATATGAGGGTAACATGAGGACAACATGAAGACAACATGAAGACAACATGAGGGCAACATGAGGACAACATGAGGGCAACATGAAGACAACATGAGGGTAACATGAGGACAACATGAAGACAACATGAAGACAACATGAGGGCAACATGAGGACTACATGAGGGCAACATGAGGACAACATGAGGACTACATGAGGACAACATGAAGACAACATGAAGACAACAGGTCAATCTGACAGTTTAGTTACTTTAGTTACTTTAGTTACTAGTTACTTTAGTTATTAGTTACTTTCCACATTAAGATTCTTGCACATTAAACACATGTAGTTAATAATCTGATGTATTTTATAAAGTAACCATAGCAACAATATGACTCTCCAGGTCCAGCTGAGATGATGATGTCATATATCAGCTGAGACGATGATGTCATTAAACACAGAGCTGTGTTTTCACTGCAGGACTGTTACAGTACCAGTGAGGTATTAGTACTGGTACTGCAGTAATCTGAGTACTTCTTCCACATTTTGGAAGTGAAGTGAGAACGATGATGTCAGAGGCCTCGCTGCTGAATCTGGGTCAGGAGCCCCGGCTGACTCGTTGATGAGCCAAGAGACGAGTCTCGAGTTTCACTTCGTATCTCGAGCATATGGCGGCTGCGAGGCGCGGCCCAGCGGCCCCGGGCCCCCCAAATACCAACGGCCCCGGGGGCCCCAGGAGACCCGGGGCCCCAGGAGCCCCGGGGGTGTCGGTTTTTAGAGCGATGCCACTACAAAGACAGCAGGACTGCCAGTCCACACATGTAACCATGGAAACATCGGCTTCTTCTCATCCCAACTCCCACAGTTCTTCTTTCATTTTTTAGAGCCCCCGTCCACCTCCAGCCACGTTAAGATTAAGACACGCCCCCAACATACAGCCGCAGCAACGTTAAGACACGCCCCCATTAAGACACGCCCCCAACATACAGCCGCAGCAACGTTAAGACACGCCCCCATTAAGACACGCCCCCAACATACAGCCGCAGCAACGTTAAGACACGCCCCCCACGCCCCCAACATACCGCAGCAACGTTAAGACACGCCCCCCATTCCAGCCCCCAACATACAGCCGCAGCAACGTTAAGACACGCCCCCAACATACAGACACGCCCCAACATACAGTTAAGACAAGCCCCCATTAAGACACGCCCCCAACATACAGCCGCAGCAACGTTAAGACACGCCCCCATTAAGACACGCCCCCAACATACAGCCGCAGCAACGTTAAGACACGCCCCCACCTCCAGCCGCAGCAACGTTAAGACACGCCCCCCATTAAGACACGCCCCCAACCTACAGCCGCAGCACCGTTAAGACACGCCCCCCATTAAGACACGCCCCCAACATACAGCCGCAGCAATGTTAAGACACGCCCCCACCCCCCATTAAGACACGCCCCCACCTACAGCCCCCGACACGCCCCACCTCCAGCCGCGCATAAGACACGCCCCCACCTCCAGCCGCAGCAACGTTAAGACACCCCCCCACCTCCAGCCGCAGCAACAATAAGACACGCCCCCAACATGCAGCCGCAGCAACGTTAAGACACGCCCCCACTTCCAGACAACGCACCCCTAACATGCAGCCGCCCCCACCTACAGCCGCAGCAAGACACGCCCCCCACCTCCAGCCGCAGCAACGTTAAGACACGCCCCCCAACATACAGCCGCAGCAACGTTAAGACACGCCCCCCATTAAGACACGCCCCCGACATACAGCCGCAGCAACGATAAGACACGCCCCCCACCCCCCAACAGCCGCCGCAGCAACAATAAGACACGCCCCCATTAAGACACGCCCCCAACATGCAGGCACGCCCCGCCCCCCCAGCAACGATAAGACACGCCCCGCCCCCAGCAACGTTAAGACACGCCCCCAACCCCCATCCCCCCTAAACAATACATGTATTTCTTGATATTTGTGTAGGACATTAACAAAGATGGCCGCCCCTTCCTACCATAATCCCACTTCCTGATGTCCCTCTGCGTCCTTTCTCACGGGACGTCCCCCCCTCTGTCCCACCAATTAACACACTTAACGGCTCCTTCTCTGTGCTCATTAAGTCTTTAATGGGGGGGGGGGGGGGGGATTAGGATTCTCCGTCTCCGGGGACTCGGCTGCATCGTTTCTCTCTTTAGATAGAGAGATAGATATCTATATATACATACATATATGTATATATATATTATATATACTGTATATATGATGGTTTACCTTGTGAATGAGGTGATCCTGATCACCGAGGTGATCCTGATCACCGAGGACTGTCTGAGAGACGTCTTGAGGACTGATTGATGGACGGGAGATCTAATAGAAATTCATGTTTTCGTCTCATCATTTGTCTCCAGATCCTCGGTGCGGTCGCGTCTCGGTTGGCGGCCGACGGCCTGGCTGACGTGCTGATTGGGGGGGAGGATAAATGTCCTCGGCCCCCCTCCATCCGTCCCCCCATCCGTCCCCCCATCCGTCTCTGAAGTTAAACAGCCATCACGGCGGCAGGAACTCTGACCTTCAGCGTGTAACGGAGCAGGAAGAGCCAACGAGGCGTCGCCGCGCCGCTTGGCCTCGCCACATTATGGTAAAATATGTCTCGGCGTCCCAAACAGATAACGGCCCGTCTCCCTGGGACAGGTACCCCCCCGGTGCTTCATAACAGTCCAGGTCCTGTGCTACTCAAGTGCTTTACTGCCGTGGTAAAGCATGTGGGGAAGACGGACGCTGCGTCCTGTCCACGTTTGGGGAAACGTCAAAAAGAGACAAAATGTCAGAAAGAAACGCCCAAAATGTCTGAAAAGGGACAAAAATGTTAAAAGAAAGTCGCAAAAATGGCAAAAAGTGACAAAAATGTCAGAAAGAAAGTCGCAAAATTGGCAAAAAGTTACAAAAACGTCAGAAAGACAGTCCCAAAACGTTTAGAAAGAGACAAAAATGTCAGAAAGAAAGTCCCAAAATGTGAAAAAGAGACAAAAATGTGAAAAAGAGACAAAAATGTGAGAAAGTCCCAAAATGTGAAAAAGAGACAAAAATGTGAAAAGTCCCAAAATGTGAAAAAGAGACAAAAATGTCAGAAAAAGTCCCAAAAACGTCAAAAAGTGGCAAAAATGTCAGAAAGAAACGCCCAAAATGTCTGAAAAGGGACAAAAACATCACCAAGAAACGTCAAGAAGTGAAAAAAGTGACCAAATTGTCAGAAGGAAAGTCGCAAAATGTGAAAAAAAGTGACAAAAACGTTGAAAAGAAATGTTCAAAAAACGTCAGAAAGACAGTCGCAAAAATGTAGGAAAAGGAGGACCAAAATATAAAAAAAAAAAACATAAAACAAAATGACAAAAACGTCAGAAAGAAATATAAAAAACACTTTAAAAGTGACATACCAAAATGTGGCAAAATGTCAAAAAGTGAAAACATCAAAAAATGTCAAAAGTGACAAAAACGTCAAAAAAAAAGTCGCAAAAATGTAGGAAGAGGAGGACGCAAAATGTCAGAAAAGTCCCAAAACATAAAACAAAATGACAAAAACGTCAGAAAGAAAAAAAATATAAAAAACGCTTAAAAAGTGACATACGCAAAAAGAAAAAAGTTACCAAAATGTCAGAAAGAAATGTCCAAAACGTCAAAAAGTGGCAAAAACATCAGAAAGACAGTCCCAAAAAAAAGAGACAAAAACGTTAGAAAGAAAGTCCCAAAATGTGAAAAAGAGACAAAAATGTCAGAAAGAAAGTCCCAAAAACGTGTGGCAAAAATGGCAAAAAGTGACAAAAATGTCAGAAAAAAGTCGCAAAATTGGCAAAAAGTTACAAAAACGTCAGAAAGACAGTCCCAAAACGTTTAGAAAGAGACAAAAATGTCAGAAAGAAAGTCCCAAAATGTGAAAAAGAGACAAAAATGTCAGAAAAAGTCCCAAAAACGTCAAAAAGTGGCAAAAATGTGAGAAAGAAACGCCCAAAATGTGAAAAAGAGACAAAAATGTGAGAAAGAAAGTCCCAAAATGTGAAAAAGAGACAAAAATGTCAAAAAAGTCCCAAAAGCGTCAAAAAGTGGCAAAAATGTCAGAAAGAAACGCCCAAAATGTCTGAAAAGGGACAAAACATCACCAAGAAACGTCAAGAAGTGAAAAAAGTGACCAAATTGTCAGAAGGAAAGTCGCAAAATGTGAAAAAAGTGACAAAAAACGTTGAAAAGAAATGTTCAAAACGTGGACATTCGCAAAAATGTAGGAAAAGGAGGACGCAAAAATATAAAAAAAAACATAAAACAAAATGACAAAAACGTCAGAAAGAAATATAAAAAACACTTTAAAAGTGACATACGCAAAAAGAAAGTGGCAAAAATGTCAAAAAAGTGACGAAAACATCAGTAAGAAATGTCAAAAGGACAAAAACGTCAAAAAAAAAAAGTCGCAAAAATGTAGGAAGAGGAGGACGCAAAATGTCAGAAAAGTCCCAAAACATAAAACAAAATGACAAAAACGTCAGAAAGAAAAAAAATATAAAAAACGCTTAAAAAGTGACATACGCAAAAAGAAAAAGTTACCAAAATGTCAGAAAGAAATGTCCAAAACGTCAAAAAGTGGCAAAAAACATCAGAAAGACAGTCCCAAAACGTTTAGAAAGAGACAAAAATGTCAGAAAGAAAGTCCCAAAACGTCAAAAGTGGCAAAAATGGCAAAAAGTGACAAAAATGTCAAAGAAAGTCACAAAATTGGCAAAAAGTTACAAAAACGTCAAAAGACAGTCCCAAAACGTTTAGAAAGAGACAAAAATGTCAGAAAGACAGTCCCAAAATGTGAAAAAAGAGACAAAAATGTCAAAAAGAAAGTCCCAAAAATCAAAAAAGACAGTCCCAAAACGTTTAGAAAGAGACAAAATGTCAGAAAGAAAGTCCCAAAATGTGAAAAAAGAGACAAAAATGTCAAAAAGTGGCAAAAAATGTCAGAAAGTCGTCTGAAAAGGGACAAAAATGTTAAAAAGAAAGTCGTGGCAAAAGTGGCAAAAACGTTAGTAAAAATAAAAATAAAAAACGTTTAAAAAGTGACATACGCAAAAAGAAAGTCGCAAAAACGTCAAAAATTGACAAAAACATCAGTAAGAAAGTCGCAAAAATGTCCAATTTGGCGAACTCAGGAAAACTCATAAAGGGACATTTATCATGGGCCCTTTAAATCTGAACAACAGGGAGGACAGGAGACAGCGGGTGATTGACAGCTGACCTGCGCAAACCCCCATGGTTACACACAC
>CM049371.1:39094019-39101519 GCA_026937815.1 Etheostoma perlongum
TCTCGTCCTTTGGGTCCAGGAAACGCGGCCTGTATTCAATCGCCTTCTCCCAGGGGTCCTGAGACCCCTCCTGTCAGTCCCCACTACCCCTCATCACGTTCCCAAGTCCTGGGACCCCTCCTGCAGTCCAACACGTTCCCACTACCCCTCATCCCCTCCCAGGTCCTGAGACCCCTCCTGCAATCCAACACGTTCCCACTACCCCTCATCGCGTCCTCCCAGGTCCTGAGACCCCTCCTGCAATCCAACGCGTTCCCACTACCCCTCATTGCCTTCTCCCAGGTCCTGAGACCCCTCCTGCAGTCCAGCGTGTTCCCACTACCCCTCATCGCCTTCTCCCAGGTCCTGAGACCCCTCCTGCAGTCCAACGCGTTCCCACTACCCCTCATCGCGTCCTCCCAGGTCCTGAGACCCCTCCTGCAGTCCAACGCGTTCCCACTACCATTATCTCGTCCTTTCGGCTACCGTGGCCTGGTCCTCCGGGGTCCCGAGACCCCTCTTGCCCTCGAAGGCGTTAAATAAACTCAAAAAGTCCCCGTGACACGGAGGACAACACAAGGGTTAAGAGACATGAGAACAAGAGACATGAGTCATGAGTCATGAGACATGAGACATGAGACATGAGACATGAGACATGAGAAGACATCACAATAAAAACAATAAAACAATCATCCAAACCCATGCAGCGAGCCAGCTTCATGTCTCATTGACAACAACTCCTCGTTTCACAGCGTTGCATCATCACACACAGAGCCGTGTGTGTGTGTGTGTGTGTGTGTGTGTGTGTGTGTGTGTGTGTGTGTGTGTGTGTGTGTGTGTGTGTGTGTGTGTGTGTGTGTGTGTGAACCATCATCGCATGGTTCCTCTTCCTCTCTGCTCCTTCTTCTTCTTCTTCGTGTTGTTCTCTCCGCCACGGCACGACGTCTCCATTCATTTTTAAATAGGGGCCCCCGACCCCCACACACACACACACACACACACACACACACACACACACACACACACACACACACACACACACACACACACACACACACACACACACACACACACACCCAGACTTCATTAGACTTTAATGTCATTAAACTGCACGCTTCGTTGCAAGGATCCGACAAAAGAAAAGAAACTGAAGACAAGTAAAATGTATATTTAATTAATCAATAATTACAATAATTAATAATTAACCCTCGTGTTGTCTTCCCGTCAGGATTGTTAATTAACACTACGTAACACTAACTTATTAACTTTAGTTTCACAGTTATTTTTGGAATTTATGGTCAATAAACCTCATTTATAGGAAATTATCCCTAATGTTTGAGTTAGAAAAGCAGAAATTAGGAATTATTGAGACTAAAATTAAAGGAATGGATGTTGATGATAATCACAGACTGGAATATGTCAACTTTTACTCAAAACTATTTCAAAAACACTTCCATTTGTTTTACAATGCTATAAAATTGAATAAGACGCCCCAAAATTAATGAAAGTAGAGATTTGTCGCTTTTTCCGAAGTTTTTATCCATTTTTTTCCTGTAGGCTATTTTTTGACATTTTTGAAGCTTTTTTTTTACATACACACACACACACACTGAGATACACACACACACACACTTATATACACACACACACACACTGAGATACACACACACACACACTTATATACACACACACACACACACTGAGATACACACACACACACTTATATACACACACACACACTATATACACACACACACACACTTATATACACAAACACACACACTTATATACACACACACACACTTATATACACACACACACACACTGAGATACACACACACACACACTTATATATACACACACACACACACACTGAGATACACACACACACACACACACACACTTATATACACACACACACTTATACACACACACACACACACACACTGAGATACACACACACACACTTATATACACACACACACACACACACTTATATACACACACACACATATATACACACACACACACACTGAGATACACACACACACACACTTATATACACACACACACACACACACACACACTATACACACACACACACACTTATATACACACACACACACACACACTGAGATACACACACACACACACTTATATACACACACACTTATATACACACACACACTTATATACACACACACACACACTGAGATACACACACACACACTTATATACACACACACACACTTTACATTTTTTTGAAGCTTTTACACACACACACACACACACACACTTATATACACACACACACATACACACACACACACACACTGAGATACACACACACACACACTTATATACACACACACACACACACTTATATACACACACACACTTATATACACACACACACACACTGAGATACACACACACACACACTTATATACACACACACACACACACTTATATACACACACACACTTATATACACACACACACACACTGAGATACACACACACACACACTTATATACACACACACACACATATACACACACACACACACACTTATATACACACACACACAATACACATACACACACACACACACACACACACTTATATACACACACACACTTATATACACACACACACACACTTATATACACACACACACTTATATACACACACACACACTGAGATATCCACACACACACACACACTTATATACACACACACACACACTTTATACACACACACACTTATATACAACACACATTGATACCACACACACACTTTATACACACACACACACACTGAGATACACACACACACACACATATTTACACACACACACATTTATATACACACACACACACAATTTATATACACACACACACACACACTGAGATACACAAACACACACACTTATATACACACACACACACACACCTTATATACACACACACTGAGATACACACACACACACACTTATATACACACACACACACTTATATACACACACACACACTGAGATACACACATTTTTGTCACTTTTTCATGTTTTTATCTATATTTTTCTGAATTCTTTTACATTTTTGAAGCTTTTTTTACATAGACACACAAACACACACACACTTATATACAAACACACTTATACACACACACACTAACAAACACACACACACAAACACACACCTATATATACAGAGAGGACACACATTTTTGTCGCAACATTTCCGAAGTTTTTATCCATTTTTTCCCTGTATTTTTTTGACATTTTTTAAGCAACATTTTTGACAACACACACACACACACATGAGATACACACAACATGAACACACACAACATGATATACACACACACACAACTTATATACACACACACACACTGAGATACACACATTTTTGTCACTTTTTCCGATGTTTTTATCCATATTTTTCAGCATTTTTTGACATTTTTTCCATCATTTTATCCCCAGAGTTATAAACTTGATTGAAACCAAACGTAACGATATATTATAATTTGACTTGTTATGAGCGGTGTAGGGAACCGTCCTCATTATTATTTTAATTTTGGACAATTTGGTTGAAAGAAACCCAAATTTCTGATATAGAAACCTTCTGAAAACGGGCCAATTTTGACATTTGAGGAGACGTAGGGTGCAGTTTTATATATTATGTGTATTAGGAGACAAGTCCACCCAGAGCGTTGATATGAATCCAGCGACGTGTCCCGGAGATGCAGCTAATTAGTGTTCTTGTGAGGACACCTCGCTGTCTCGCCACTCCCCGAAGTCTCTAATTAATTAACGAGCGCCAGCGAGTGATTAATTACAGCGGAGGACGGCGAGCGGTAGGACAACCAGCTGCTGTCCCCCGTCAACGTGTTTGGGATGTTCCACTCGACTGGAACTACAGCGAAGGCATCAAGAACTACAGAACTACAGAAGTGAGGACAACATGAGGACAACATGAGGACAACATGAAGACAACATGAGGACAACATGAAGACAACATGAGGACAACATGAAGACAACATGAAGACAACATGAGGACAACATGAGGGCAACATGAGGACAACATGAGGACAACATGAAGACAACATGAAGACAGCATGAGGGCGACATGAGGACAACATGAGGACAACACAGGGACATCATGTGGACAACATGAGGACAACATGAGGACAAAATGAGGCCAACATGGGGGCAACATGAGGGAAACATGAGGACAACATGAGGGCAACATGAGGACAACATGAGGACAACATGAAGACAACATGAGGACAACATGAAGACAGCATGAGGGCGACATAAGGACAACATGAAGACAACATGAGGACAACATGATGACAACATGAAGACAACATGAGGACAACATGAGGGCAACATGAGGACAACATGAGGACAACATGAAGACAGCATGAGGGCGACATGAGGACAACATGAGGACAACACAGGGACTTCATGTGGACAACATGAGGACAACATGAAGGCAACATGAGGACAACATGAGGGCAACATGAGGACGACATGAAAACAACATGAGGACAACATGTGGACAACATGAGGACAACATGAAGACAACATGAGGACAACATGAGGACAAAATGAGGCCAACATGGGGGCAACATTTGAGGGGCATTTGACGACAACATAAAGGCAACATGAAGACAACATTTTTGTCAACATGACAACAACATGAGGACAACATTTTTCTGACAGCATGAAGACAACATGTTTACAACATGAAAACAACATGAGGGCAACATTTGAGGACAACATTTTTGACAACATGAAGACAACATGAGGACAACATGAAGACAACATGAAGACAACATGAAGACAACATGAAGACAACATGAGGACAACATGAAGACAACATGAGGACAACATGAAAACAACATGAGGGCAACATGAGGACAACATTTTGACAACATGAAGACAACTTGTTTACATTTGAAGACAACATGAAGACAACATGAAGACAACATGAAGACAACATGAAGGCAACATGAGGACAACATGAGGGCAACATGAGGACGACATTTGAAAACAACATTTTGACAACATGTGGACAACATGAGGACAACATGAAGACAACATGAGGACAACATGAGGACAAAATGAGGCCAACATGGGGGCAACATGAGGACGATATGACGACAACATAAAGGCAACATGAAGACAACATGAGGACAACATGACAACAACATGAGGACAACATGAGGACAGCATGAAGACAACATGAGGACAACATGAAAACAACATGAGGGCAACATGAGGACAACATTAGGACAACATGAAGACAACATGAGGACAACATGAAGACAACATGAAGACAACATGAAGACAACATGAGGACAACATGAAGACAACATGAGGACAACATGAAAACAACATTGTCAACATTTGGACAACATTTTTTTATTTGACATTTGACAACATGAAGACAACTTGAGGACAACATGAAGACAACATGAAGACAACATGAAGACAACATGAAGACAACATGAGGACAACATTTTTGACAACATGAGGACAACATGAAAACAACATTTGTTTAGGGCAACATTTGGACAACATTTTTGACAACATGAAGACAACATGAGGACAACATGAAGACAACATGAAGACAACATGAAGACAACATGAAGACAACATGAGGACAACATGAAGACAACATGAGGACAACATGAAAACAACATGAAGACAACATGAGGACAACATGAAGACAACATGAGGACAACATTATTTGACAACATGACAACATCTTTGCTCCTGTATTTGCTCCCTGCTTTTTCATTTTTGTCACTTTATTTGACATTTATTTACATTTTTGTCACTTTATTTGACATTTGTTTACATTTTTGTCACTTTATTTGACATTTGTTTACATTTTTGTCACTTTATTTGACATTTATTTACATTTTTGTCACTTTATTTGACATCTGTTCACATTTTTGTCACTTTATTTGACATTTATTTACATTTTTGTCACTTTATTTGACATATTTTCACATTTTTGTCACTTTATTTGACATTTGTTTACATACTTTTATTTGACATTTATTTACATTTTTGTCACTTTATTTGACATCTGTTCACATTTTTGTCACTTTATTTGACATTTATTTACATTTTTGTCACTTTATTTGACATCTTTTTACATTTTTGTCACTTTATTTGACATTTGTTTACATTTTTGTCACTTTATTTGACATCTTTTCACATTTTTGTCACTTTATTTGACATCTTTTCACATTTTTGTCACTTTATTTGACATTTGTTTACATTTTTGTCACTTTATTTGACATCTTTTTACATTTTTGTCACTTTATTTGACATTTTTTACATTTTTGTCACTTTATTTGACATCTTTTCACATTTTTGTCACTTTATTTGACATTTGTTTACATTTTTGTCACTTTATTTGACATCTTTTTACATTTTTGTCACTTTATTTGACATCTGTTCACATTTTTGTCACTTTATTTGACATCTTTTCACATTTTTGTCACTTTATTTGACATCTTTTTGTCACATTTTTGTCACTTTTTTGACTCAATTTATTTTTTTTTGTTACTTTTTTTGAAGTTCTTTTACCAATTGAGTTTTGACCAAATGTTATAAAATTGACCAAAAACACTCAAATCCAGTGAAAGTGGAGACCTGATGATTAATGGACCGTGTGAGGAGCGCTGATGGGAACCGTCCTCGGGACTTTATGGACAAATAGTTTAAAGAAACCCAAATTTCTGATATAGAAACTTCTTGGAAAGGAGACACCAGGACCAGAATTTAGAAAAAGTGACGTATTGAGAAATGTATCCTAGCAACTTTAAAATTGCGTGAGTGTGTGTGTGTGTGTGTGTTGTGTGTTGACATTGTGTGTACATTTGTGTGTTGTATTGTGTATCTGTGTATCTGTGTGTTGTGTGTGTGTGTTGTGTGTGTTTTGTATTTGTGTGTGTGTTATCTTTTGTGTGTGTGTGTGTGTATCTGTGTGTATGTTGACATTTGTTCACATGTTTGTGTATGTGTTTGTGTGTGTTTTTGTCACTTTATTTGACATTTGTGTGTGTATCTGTGTGTTTATCTGTGTTTGTGTTTGTGTGTGTGTGTGTGTGTGTATCTTGTGTTTGTGTGTTTGTGTGTGTTGTGTGTGTGTGTGTGTGTTGTATGTTGTGTGTGTGTGTATCTGTTGTGTTTTGTGTGTGTGTATCTGTGTGTGTGTGTATGTGTGTATCTGTGTGTGTGTGTTTGTGTGTGTGTGTGTGTGTGTGTATCTGTGTGTTTGTGTGTGTGTGTGTGTGTGTGTGTTATGTGTGTATCTGTGTGTGTGTGTTTTCACATGTGTGTGTGTGTGTTTGTTCATCTGTGTGTGTGTGTTTGACGTGTGTGTGTGTGTGTGTGTTGTGTGTGTGAATAAAAGAGCCTCTCTCTCTCTTGTTGTGTATTTCCACAGGAAGGTTTCTTTAATGGATCTGGATGATCAGACAAAGCTCGGGGAATAAA
>CM049371.1:39106519-39109019 GCA_026937815.1 Etheostoma perlongum
CCATTTTTTTAAATAGTTTTCATGTATATATATTTCACAAAAAAAAGCCAAGAAAGTCGCTTTCCTTCCCCCGTCAGTGCACCGGCACCGCGGACTGCATCGCCGCGGAGGCCGAAGCAGAGAGCGCCTCTCCGGGCGCCGCGGGGCTGCTCTGCCCGGTGGCGGTCTGCGGGGACGTGGGGCTCAGAGACTGGGGAGAGTTCGCCAGGAAGGCCGGGATGTGTGTGTGCAGCCCCGGCGGAAGCCCCGGCATGGAGGCGGGGGTGGCTTTAATGGGCACGGGGATGGCGGGGAGAGTCTGCCCGCCGTGACACAGCGACTTGAGCGGCATGTACGCGGAATACTCCGCCGCGGTGTCCATCATGCCGGAGCCGTACATGTGAGGCCAGGCCGGGGGCAGCTGGCTGTGCAGGGGGGGGTATCCCGCAGAGGAAAAGGCCGCCAAGCCGCCCGGCATCTTGTACTCTCTGGCGATGATGTTCTCGATGGCGAAAGGGTGTTTGAAGCCGGACGGCTGCGGCACGGAGCTGTAGCCGCCCGCCATGTGCGGAAGCGGCAGGTGCGCGGCGGACGCCGCGGCGTGCAGCGCGCTGAGCCGCAGCTTGGCCTGCTGGAAGTGCGCAGCGTCCTGCGGCTTGGTGGCAGCCAGCGGGTCTGTCACCTGCATGCCGTGCACTTTAAATCGCTTCCTGCGTCGCAGGAAACTCCCGTTCTCAAACATGTCTCCGCAGCTCGGGTGCAGAGCCCAGAAGCTGCCCTTCCCGGGCTGGTCCGGTCTGCGCGGGATCTTTATGAAGCAGTCGTTGAAGGAGAGGTTGTGCCTCAGGGAGTTCTGCCAGCGCTGCGTGTTCTCCCGGTAGTACGGGAACCGGTCCATGATGAACTTGTAGATGTCGCTGAGGGGGAGCATCTTCTCCGGGCAGCTCTGGATGGCCATGGCCGTGAGGGAGATGTAGGAGTACGGGGGCTTCTGGTCGCTGTACGTGTTCCTCCCCGGCCGAGGCATCTTATTTCTGCTGAACAGGTGTGCGCACAAACTCTTCCACCTCCGCGCAAGTTCAGCGGAGTGTGAAGTTAAATGTGGCCGAGAAAGTGGCTGCGGCTCCGGGTACAGAGGGCGAGGGGACGGGGGTCTCGGCTGCAGGTAAGGTCACCCACAAAGGGACTTTAACAGATAACCTTAGACCCCAAAAGGGTACATGAGAGGCGAAACTCGTGCAAGAATCTCTTTTTAGTTGTTTTTTTTTTTTATAAAGTGTTTCAAAATGTCCAAATGGTTAGTCCCCAGACGGGGTGAAGGTCCTCAGTCCGCTGTGTGGTTCCGAACTGAAGACGTCTCTTGCATGAGAGACACGTGTGAAAAACGCCTCGCAGGTATCACAGAGAAGTAGTTTAGATTAAAAAGAAGGAAAATAATTCAGAGAAGAAGAGTTCACTCTCACTTTTTCCACTTTTTCTTTTGCATGCTTTGTCCAAAACTCCCCAAAACGCTTCTTGCTTCTTGGTATTATCCTCTATTATTATATTGTTTTATTATCCCGTATTATCCCGGGTTTTATTATCCCGTATTATCCCGGGTTTTATTATCCCGTATTATCCCGGGTTTTATTATCCCGTATTATCCCGGGTTTTATTATCCCGTATTATCCCGGGTTTTCCCCACACTTGGAGCCTTGAAGTTGAAGGAAAAAGTTAAGGAAGAAGAAGAAGAAGAATCCCCGGCAGGTGCAGCGCGGTGTCCCCGCTCCGGAGCTGCGCTAAGCGGCTGCTGTTGCCTCCTCCATGTCCCTCTCTCCCCCGGTCCCGGTCTCTCTGTCCCGGTCTGTGTGAGGGCTGCAGGGCGCTGACAGTGCCCCCCTCTCTCTCCCGGCTTGTCCCGGTCTTTGTGAGGGCTGCAGGGCGCGGACAGTGCACCCCTCTCTCTCCCGGTCCCGGTCTCTCTCTCCCGGCCTGTCCCGGTCTATCCCAGTCTGTGTGAGGGCTGCAGGGCGCTGACAGTGTCCCACTCTCTCTCCCGGTCTATCCAAGTCTGTGTGAGGGCTGCAGGGCGCTGACAGTGTCCCCCTCTCGCTCCCGGTCTATCCCGGTCTGTGTGAGGGCTGCAGGGCGCTGACAGTGTCCCCCTCTCTCTCCCGGCCTGTCCCGGTCTATCCCGGTCTGTGTGAGGGCTGCAGGGCGCTGACAGTGTCCCCCTCTCTCTGCCGGCCTGTCCCGGTCTGTGTGAGGGCTGCGGGGCGCTGACAGGAGCACAACCCCCCCACGGAGGAGCTCCATTAATGGGCCACTTCTCCCATCACATGATCACAGAGGGGAGGGACGGGGGGGCTCAGGAGGGGGGACAATGTGGTTTTCATTTACACATAATTACATGCACGCGCTGAGCCAACACAAGTCACTTTGATTTGGAAGCCGAGATGAGCCGAGATGAGCCGAGATAAGCCGAGATAAGCCGAGATAAGCCGAGATAAGACTCCGGGTCCCGAAGACTCCGGGTCCCGAA
>CM049371.1:39119019-39124019 GCA_026937815.1 Etheostoma perlongum
CAATTAACATAACCACTTCCAGCATGTTTCCTAAATAATATGCTCTCATTTGCACATCACTGAGTTGGCTAATTCTGGCGTCTGCCGCGTAATTAAAGGAGCCCACTTTAATTTTTAATGAAGTTTGTGTTCCATCAATCCTGACAGTAACGAGCGGGGGAAACAAAAAGGCTGCTAATAATTACACTCGCGCGGCCGTTTGAGGGATAATAACTTCAGAGGAGGAATTACACGACTAATTATTAATTAAATATTCAAAGATCGGTACGCCGGTGGGGGGGGTCGGCCGGCCCAGACGCCACGCGGCGGTTATGTGTGAAGGACTCGTGACGGCGCTCCAGACGACTGCCGTTAGTTCTAACGAGCCCTGGAACCACAACAGGCTGTGATTGGTCGCTGCCTGTGACGCTGTGATGTCACTCACACAGGTGAGGTCACAGCCAAGGCTCTCTCTCCTCTCTCCTCCTTTCCTTTCTGTTCCTGTGTGTCTGTATGTTCCGTTTCCTGTTTTATTTTGAAGTCTGGTTTTTGTCTCCTCCTGTCTTCTGTTCTACTTCCCTGCCCTCTCGTTATCTCATTACCTCAGTACCCCGTTATCTGTTCCTGTTGTCAACATGGGGACAACATGAGGGCAACATGGGGACAACATGAAGACAACATGAGGGCAACATGAGGGCAACATGAGGACAACATGAGGGCAACACGAGGGCAACACGAGGGCAACATGAGGACAACATGAGGGCAACATGAGGGCAACATGAGGACAACATGAAGACAACATGAGGGCAACATGAGGGCAACACGAGGGCAACATGAGGACAACACGAGGGCAACACGAGGGCAACATGAGGACAACATGAAGACAACATGAGGGCAACACGAGGGCAACACGAGGGCAACATGAGGACAAGATGAGGACAACATGAGGGCAACATGAAGGGACAACATGAGGACAACATGAGGGCAACATGAGGACAACATGAGGGCAACACGAGGACAACACGGGGACTACACAGGGACAACATGAAGACAACATGAGGACAACACGAGGGCAACATGAGAACAAGATGAGGACAACATGAGGGCAACATGGGGCAACATGAGGACAACACAGGGACAACATGAAGGGCAACATGAGGGACAACACGAGGGGGACAACATGAGAACAAGATGAGGACAACATGAAGGCAACACAGGACAACACGAGGGCAACATGAAGACAACACGAGGGCAACATGAATACAACACGAAGACAACACGGGGGCAACATGAAGACAACACAAGGACAACATGGGGACAACATGAAGACAACACGAGGGCAACATGAGGACAACATGAGGGCAACATGAAGACAACACGAGGGCAACATGAAGACAACACGAAGACAACAAGAGGGCAACATGAAGACAACACGAAGACAACACGAGGGCAACATGAAGACAACACGAAGACAACACGAGGGCAACATGAAGACAACACGAAGACAACACGAGGGCAACATGAAGACAACACGAGGTCAACATGAGAACAACATAGGGACAACACGGGGACAACACGGGACAACACAAGGACAACATGAGACTGTTGTCTGGGTGAGAAATGGAAGGACAGGTCTATTTCAGAGTTTTGTCCTCTTTCTACTTCCTGTACTACTTTCCAGTGTCTTTTATTGGGTATTTAGTGTCTTTTGGCTCATTTATCAACTCATCAGAGTGTCTTTGCCGGTGTTTTTCTCTGGGAGGAGACAGATTGGTGAATCGGGGAGTTAAACCCACTGAAGAGCTGCAGAAATCCCCGAGCTCAGTGGTCTGAGGGACAAATGGAAGGACGGGCTTCTCCAGGTCCTGATCTGCGGGGCTCAGACTAAATGCTGGGTAATGCCGCTGGCCGATTGCTTCGCTCTCCACACGAGAGCAGTCTGTGGCGGCGGCGTGTCGAGGGCCCTCGGCGGCACCGCCAGACGAGTCCTCGAGCCCGCCTCTTATACCAGGGGGACAGCACATTACAGTCTTAATGTGTCCCCACACCTGTCCCCCTCCGTCCTGCAGAGACCAGCCTGTAGACTGGGTCAGAGACACAATCAGAACCAGAATCTGCTCTATGTGTATGAGGATACACACTAATATATACACACTAAAATATACACACTAATATATACACACTAAAATATACACACTAATATATACACATAAAATATACACACTAATATATACACACTAAAATATACACACTAATATATACACACTAAAATATACACACTAATATATACACACTAAAATATACACACTAATATATACACACTAAAATATACACACTAATATATACACACTAATATATACACACTAAAATATACACACTAATATATACACACTAATATATACACACTAAAATATACACACTAAAATATACACACTAAAATATACACACTAAAATATAGCAGGGCATTTAATATATACACACTAATATATACACACTAAAATATACACACTAATATATACACACTAAAATATACACACTAATATATACACACTAAAATATACACACTAATATATACACACTAAAATGTACACACTAATATATACACACTAAAATATACACACTAATATATACACACAATATATACTACACAGGATGTAAAATACAGCAGAAGCAGGGTGTAAGGGCGTATATACACACTAAAATATACACACTAATATAGCAGGATGTAGGAGGGTGTAGCAGGATGTAAGGGTGTAGCAGGATGTAGCAGGGTGTAGCAGGATGTAAGGGTATGTATACACACTAAATATGTAGCAGGATGTACAGGATGTAAGGGTATATGTAGCAGGATGTAGGGTGTAGCAGGATGTAGGAGGGTGTAGCAGGGTGTAGCAGGGTGTAGCAGGATGTAGCAGGGTGTAGCAGGATGTAGCAGGGTGTAGCAGGGTGTAGCAGGATGTAGGAGGGTGTAGCAGGATGTATGTAGCAGGGTGTAGCAGGGTGTAGCAGGATGTAGCAGGATGTAGGAGGGTGTAGCAGGATGTAGGAGGGTGTAGCAGGGTGTAGCAGGGTGTAGCAGGATGTAGCAGGATGTAGGAGGGTGTAGCAGGGCGTAGCAGGGTGTAGCAGGGCGTAGCAGGATGTAGCAGGATGTAGCAGGGCGTAGCAGGATGTAGCAGGATGTAGCAGGGTGTAGCAGGATGTAGGAGGGTGTAGGAGGGTGTAGCAGGGTGTAGCAGGATGTAGGAGGGTGTAGCAGGATGTAGCAGGATGGAGGGTGTAGCAGGATGTAGCAGGATGTAGCAGGATGTAGCAGGATGTAGGAGGGTGTAGCAGGATGTAGGAGGATGTAGCAGGGTGTAGCAGGGTGTAGCAGGATGTAGCAGGATGTAGGAGGGTGTAGCAGGGCCCAGCAGAGCGTAGCAGGGTGTAGCAGGGCGTAGCAGGATGTAGCAGGATGTAGCAGGGATGTAGCAGGATGTAGCAGGGTGTAGCAGGATGTAGGAGGGTGTAGCAGGGTGTAGCAGGATGTAGCAGGATGTAGCAGGATGTAGCAGAGCGTAGCAGGACGTAGCAGAGTGTAGCAGGATGTAGCAGGATGTAGCAGGATGTAGCAGGGTGTAGCAGGATGTAGGAGGGTGTAGCAGGATGTAGGAGGGTGTAGCAGGGTGTAGCAGGATGTAGGAGGGTGTAGCAGGGTGTAGCAGAGCGTAGCAGGGCCCAGCAGAGCGTAGCAGGATGTAGCAGGGTGTAGCAGGATGTAGGAGGGTGTAGCAGGATGTAGCAGGATGTAGCAGGGTGTAGCAGGATGTAGGAGGGTGTAGGAGGGTGTAGCAGGGTGTAGCAGGATGTAGGAGGGTGTAGCAGGATGTAGGAGGGTGTAGCAGGATGTAGCAGGATGTAGCAGGATGTAGGAGGGTGTAGCAGGATGTAGGAGGGTGTAGCAGGGTGTAGCAGGGTGTAGCAGGATGTAGCAGGATGTAGGAGGGTGTAGCAGGGCCCAGCAGAGCGTAGCAGGGTGTAGCAGGGCGTAGCAGGATGTAGCAGGATGTAGCAGGGCGTAGCAGGATGTAGCAGGATGTAGCAGGGTGTAGCAGGATGTAGCAGGATGTAGCAGGATGTAGGAGGGTGTAGCAGGATGTAGGAGGGTGTAGCAGGGTGTAGCAGGGTGTAGCAGGGCCCAGCAGAGCGTAGCAGGGCCGTGCTACATCCTGCTACATTTCATCAGCTTTTTGCAGGTATTTTGGTTATTTTTGTGCCGATTTTGCCTTTTTTCTCCTCTTCTTTTATCCTGAGAAAACTTCCAGGAATGCGGAAGAAATGTTGAAAAAAAGCAAAAAAATCAGGGAAAACCCGGATTTAAAAAAAATATATAAAATAATAAAATCCAGGGTGACATCCACAGAGAGACGTTGGACAAAAATGTCCAAAAAAAAGACACATAAGACGTTTTTGACACTTTTTTTGTAACTACTTTTCGGTTTTTAATCAACAATTTTGTTGTTTTTTTCTGCCGATTTAGCCTTTTTTCTCATTAAATTTTACTTTTCTTTAATAATTTGGACTCTATCTTTCTTCGTTTAACAGGCAGCCCGGGTATAAAGATGTGAGACATTACCCAGCATGCTCTCTGTGTACTTGTATACTTTCTGTGAACACTTATTAGTTCCTTTTCTTTTCTTATTAAAGCTTTTCTTTCCTTTCTGAGCAAATAACCAGCCGATAATTCAATTAGCACAAAGATTAGCGCGTGGCTTTGTTTAGACATTAACTTTGATTTGAAGGCGGCGCGGCGCGGTCGTTAAATCCTCCTCAAACACGACGCCAAGCACAGACTCCCATTTGGGGGGGCGGGGGGGGGGGGGGGGGGTTTGGGAGTCTGTGCTTCCAGGGCTTAGCCGACGCTCACTTTCAGTTAATTGGGGGGAAACTTCAAGGGAAGTGCAGCAGGAAAACAATCCTCTAATCCGTCCATCACGAAGCAGGATCTCCACACGGCCGTTTCTCTCACCAGACCCTGA
>CM049371.1:39141519-39146519 GCA_026937815.1 Etheostoma perlongum
ATACAGATCAGCTGATGGTGATGGTTGTCATGGTGATCTGATGTTATAACATTTCTCTCAAACTTCTACCATTTCATGTTCAGATGAAGCTGATAGGACACACACACACACACAGAGACACACACATACACACACACACACACACACACACACTTACTCACACAGAGACACACACAGACACTCACAGAGACACACACACACACACACACAGAGACACACACACACACACACTTACTCACACGGAGACACACACACACACACACTTACTCACACGGAGACACACACACACACACAGACACACACGGAGACACACACACACACACAGACACAAAGACACACACACACACAGAGAAACACTCGCTCACTCACTCTCAAAACACACACACAGACACACACACACACATTTAAGACTAAGATTAAGTTAAGACTAGAAAAGCGCTATATAAAATACAGTACATACAGCACATTTACATTCACACACACAGACACACAAAAAAATGGAGAAATCAAGTCTTACATGGTCTGTGCAGAGCTGTAGGGTTAAGAGCCTTTGTGATCTTGTAGTATCAACAGGTATTAGCATGTAGCATGTAGCATTTACATTATTTACATTATTAACTTCTTATGATATAAGAAGTGACCCAGACAATGTGCCAAACATAATGAACCACATGAAGAGACAGGAGCATATGTCAGCAACAGCTGAGAAGATTTGGGTCTGGGGTGAACAGGTCCAGGGGTCCCTGGTGTAGGGACCAGGGACTCAAAGTTAAAGTCCATGTTGCAGGTTTAATTTTACAACGAATTTGTGCAATTTGCTTGTTGGTAGTAATATTTGAACTGTTATCCATTGTTTTTGATGGTGTTGGATATCGCAAAACTGAATATATATCAAAAAATGGGCACAATTTTACAGTGTTTCATTTTCCCCCCATAATGCATTGCATGACGTCACATTAGGGAGATAACAGAGCAGCCTGGGTTGTATTTACCGCTGGTCTGGCCTAATGTGGCTTTTGGTCTTTAATATTAACAGTCTATGGTCTCGACCAAGTCCATGTGACTTTATTATATTTATAATAATATTGGAGGGAAAGTGAAACACAGCTTAGACGGGGGTGTTGTTCGGCTTTTCACAAGTTTAGACTGCTAGCTAACGCTAGCTAACGCTACGCCGCCGGACGTTAGCACAACAGCGTTAGCCTAGCCTGCTAGGTAAATATTACGACTGCCTTTGGTGTTGCCTATATATGCGTCCATGTTGTCAACATCATACATGTGGCATTAGTGCACCTGTTGTACCATAATTGTATTGAATGAAATAGTAAGCTTCGCTCCTACGAGATGGGGGGGGGGGGGGTTGTTACGTTACACAAAGCTAACTGGCTATCGTTAGCCTGTACGGATGCTAGCGGATATAGCTAACGTCGCGTAGCCAGCCAGCAACTTCGGCAGTAGAGTTTCGGTAAGCTAACACGACCGCGTTGTCGCCCGCAATCAACCTGCAGTGATGTTTGAAATATAAACAATTACAATCCTGGTGCTGCTGGTTGGGGAGGACCATGATCCTGCCTGAAATGTCACAAACGGATTTAGACATCTTCAGATCAGCTGATCGCGGGGCTCCTTCCCCCCGACCAAACAGCGGATCACTCCCGACACGGGGGATCACTTAGCCTACAGCACCCGCCTCCTACCTAGTTCGGCGCCACACACACAAGCACCGGCCAAACAGCGACACTAGATAACCGGAGGAAGAGGTAAACACTTAGAAATAACACTGTACGGGGATGTTTTCTATTACTATATCTAGATAAGTGTACCAGTACTTATCTGAACTAACGACAGGATCCCTGTCACTAGATCGAAAGAAAATGTTGACGTTCACTCGGTGCTATTCACTGACAGTAAAAAGTAAAGTCATTGTATCTACTGCTGCGTTGCTAAAATAAAGGAGATGAATGAAGGAGATAAATGAAGGAGATAAATGAAGGAGATAAATGAAGGAGACTTCCCCACAATCTTGACAATTCCTCATTTGCCCTCTCACGTCTGGTAGGTTGGTAATTATTCGGCTGCTGGCCTTTCCTCCTCTTCCTCCTCCTCTTCCTCCTCCCAGTCAGTCACCGTAGTTCTAGTGCTAGGCTGAGACTTCGCTCCCCACGATGACGTCATCGCCGAATTCACTTCATAAACCCGCGAACACCAAAAATGACCAAACACTAACTTTTAACACTATTTGGAGACATTTTTAAAAATGATATACATATCTTGAGTGTTTTTTGTACCCAATAATCAACAGTGGTGGTTAACCTGCAACATGGGCTTGTTCATTTTATAAAACATTGAATGAATTATTTACAGTTACATTTAGAGATGCACCGAGGTTAGAGAAGCACAATAGTGGCCCAACGTTGCAGTATCGTATATATAGTATAGTATATATAGTATATATAGTATAGTATATATAGTATATATAGTATATATAGTATAGTATATATAGTATAGTATATATATATAGTATATAGTATAGTATATATAGTATATATATATAGTATATATAGTATATAGTATATATATAGTATAGTATATATAGTATAGTATATATATATAGTATAGTATATATAGTATATATAGTATATATAGTATAGTATATATAGTATAGTATATATAGTATATATAGTATAGTATATATAGTATATATAGTATATATAGTATAGTATATATAGTATATATAGTATATATAGTATATATAGTATAGTATATATAGTATAGTATATATAGTATATATAGTATAGTATATATAGTATATATAGTATATATAGTATAGTATATATAGTATAGTATATATATTACATATAGTATAGTATATAAAGTATAGTATATATATTACATATAGTATAGTATATATAGTATATATAGTATAATATAGTATAGTATATATAGTATATATAGTATATATAGTATAGTATATATAGTATAGTATATATATTACATATAGTATAGTATATAAAGTATAGTATATATATTACATATAGTATAGTATATATAGTATATATAGTATATATAGTATAGTATATATAGTATAGTATATATAGTATAGTATATATAGTATATATAGTATAGTATATATAGTATATATAGTATATATAGTATAGTATATATAGTATAGTATATATAGTATATATAGTATAATATAGTCTGCAGTGCATGTCATTGCTCCGCTGATATGGGGGACCTCACTCAGACCGTCTGACAGACCAGAGACCCATCTGGGGTGGACACTTCAGCGTGAGACATCGGGGGGGGTGTCTCACGGCCGATGCGTGAGACCTTACCGGAGCTGTGGTCGTCGCCGTCCCGGGGCCTTCTGTCCAGAAATGGAGGAAGAATGAGCCGCTGTGGTCTGACCCGGGTCCCGGTCTAGACCCAACGCTGGTCTAATCAACCCAACAAGACCCAGCAGCCTTAACCCAGCATTGGGTTATTATAATAGATAGTTAATATAGATAATAGAGTTTTTTAATGTTTATGTGTGCCTGATTGTGTGTGTGTGTGTCTCTGTGTGTGTGTGTGTGTGTGTGTGTCCTATCAGCTTCATCTGAACATGAAATGGTAGAAGTTTCAGAGAAATGTTTACTCATCAGATCACCATGACAACCATCACCATCAGCTGATCTGTATCTTCTCTTACCAACCATGACTTCTTCATCAGTATTAGCCCAGTAACACACACACACACACACACACACACACTCATAGAGACACACACACACACACACACACACACTCACACATACAGAGACACACAGAGACACACACACACACACACCCTCCCCCCCCTTCCTGTGGTTTTAGACTGGAGTGAAGACGTTGATCTGGGTGGAGAGCTGCTGCTGATGAGGAGATACAGACCTCATGGTTGGAAAGAGAAGATCCAGATCAGCTGATGGGGGGGGGGGGGGGGTGGAGTGTATCTGAGCTGGGAGGTGTCAGTGGGGGGGTGGAGAGTGTATCTGAGCTGCGTGACTGACAGCGGGGTCAGTGGTTGTGGACCTCGGAGCAGAATGGCTGCAGTCTCAGAGCTCTCCTTCCTGCTGGTCGCTCTCATCAGCAGCATCCATGCAGGAGAACACATCTTCATCACAGAGGAAGGAGACGACTACACCTTCAGACCCCCCAAGAACACCACCTGCCTGATCTCCAGGTCTGTTGGTGGGGAGAACCTGGTCCTGTGGAACACCTCAGACCTCTGGTCCAACCAGTCCTCAGTACCTGGACCCCTGAAACAACGACTGGTCAGCGATGTGGAGACTTCTTCTTACAGGATCCTCCACCTGAACCAGTCCGACTCCGGCCCGTACCGAGAGGAGTGCTGGACCGGGGGCACCGTAACCCACGGCAACAACATCACTATCACGGTTTGTTCTTCAGGAGTTAGGAGAGATATCAGAGCGAGACTCGGAGACACAGTGGACCTGCCATGTGGGGGACCAGCTGGTCATCAGGACGTCCAGTGGCTCAAAGAGGACTCTGGATATGAGCAGGAGACATGGAGCAGAGTTTTTGGGGACAAGACGACATCAGAGATGGACGATGTTAGAGGAAGATACCAAGTGGGGACTAACTCATCAGATCTTCGTGTTTCCAACGTCACGGCAACGGACTTTAGATGGTTCAGCTGTCTGGTGATGGACCAGCAGCGGTGTGTCATTGGTCGGGCTGTACAGTTGTACCCATCGTCTGAGGTGATCTACGGCTCAGTGGGGGAGACCGCCGTGTTGCCGTGCACCGTCGCTGACTCCACCGATGAACAGCCCCCCCGCTGGATGAAGGTTGATCCAACAACACGCTCCTTCCGTTCCCTAGGACTCCTGAACCAGACTGATCCTTCAGTAGACCAGAACTACTCGCTGGTGTTTCCATCTCTAATGTTAAATCACTCAGGTTGGTACTCCTGTGAAGTCTCTATGAGAAAGCAATATTATCATCTGGTGGTG
>CM049371.1:39159019-39161519 GCA_026937815.1 Etheostoma perlongum
TCTGTCCTCAGTGTGTCCTCCTTGTAGGAGACAACTGGATTTGTTATGACTTCTGGATCTGTCCTCAGTGTGTCCTCCTTGTAGGAGACAACTGGATTTGTTATGACTTCTGGATCTGTCCTCAGTGTGTCCTCCTTGTAGGAGACAACTGGATTTGTTATGACTTCTGGATCTGTCCTCAGTGTGTCCTCCTTGTAGGAGACAACTGGATTTGTTATGACTTCGCACGTTTTCCTTGAAGGATAAATGGCATGAAGTCTGACAGAAACAGCTGTCTAGAGCGGTGTTTATCATAGCAGGACCCAGGATCCAGGACCATGGACCCAGGTCCCAGGATCCAGGACCATGGACCCAGGTCCAAGGTCCCAGGACCCAGGTCTCAGGATCCAGGACCCAGGACCCAGGACCCAGGTCTCAGGATCCAGGACCCGGGACCATGGACCCAGGACCCAGGTCCCAGGACCATGGACCCAGGTCCAAGGTCCCAGGAGCCAGGTCTCAGGATCCAGGACCCAGGACCCAGGTCCCAGGATCCAGGACCATGGACCCAGGTCCAAGGTCCCAAGACCCAGGTCTCAGGATCCAGGACCTGGGACCATGGACCCAGGACCCAGGACCCAGGTCCCAGGTCTCAGGACCATGGACCCAGGTCCAAGGTCCCAGGAGCCAGGTCTCAGGATCCAGGACCCAGGACCCAGGTCCCAGGATCCAGGACCATGGACCCAGGTCCAAGGTCCCAGGACCCAGGTCTCAGGATCCAGGACCCGGGACCATGGACCCAGGACCCAGGACCCAGGTCCCAGGTCGAGACCATAACCTATCCAAAGACACGAGATGTTCTTTCTCAGATAAGATAGAATGACCGGTAAATAAAATTTGACCCACGGAGGGCAGATTCAGAAAGACCCGATAGATCCACCTGTCTGCCTGAGGTCCACTAATGGTTCTGTTTCAGATTAGACGGTTTTCCAAACTAGGTATTCTTTCCTCTGGGGGCACGGGATATAAAGAAGTGTATTACTGATAGTATACACACAGAACTCTTGTCTCACACACACACACACACACACACACACACACACACATGTACAGATACACACACAGACACACACACACACACACACATGTACAGATACACACACAGATACACACACACACACACACACACACACACACACATGTACAGATACACACACAGACACACACACACACACATCCCAGCATTAACAGGGAGTTGTCCCTGCGGCTGATTGGGACAAAAACATTTCTCCACCACCAGACTAGGACCACTGTCTGTTGACAGCCAGCAGCCAATCACAGCGCAGTCCACTAAATCTGTTGACAGCCAGCAGGGTTTAATCACAGCGCCTGTCTACTGTCTGTTGACAGCCAGCAGCCAATCACAGCGCAGTCAATTGTCTGTTGACAGCCAGCAGCCAATCACAGCGCAGTCCACTGTCTGTTGACAGCCAGCAGCCAATCATAGCGCAATCCACTGTCTGTTGACAGCCAGCAGCCAATCACAGCGCAGTCTACTGTCTGTTGACAGCCAGCAGCCAATCACAGCGCAGTCAATTGTCTGTTGACAGCCAGCAGCCAATCACAGCGCAGTCCACTGTCTGTTGACAGCCAGCAGCCAATCACAGCGCAGTCCACTGTCTGTTGACAGCCAGCAGCCAATCATAGCGCAGTCCACTGTCTGTTGACAGCCAGCAGCCAATCACAGCGCAGTCTACTGTCTGTTGACAGCCAGCAGCCAATCACAGCGCAGTCCTTGGGGAGCCGACGTCCAGGTGCAGTGTGCCTCAAACCTGGACCAACCCAGACAGGAAATACACGCTCCTCCAGCCGTTGTGTGTCTGTGATCACGGATCAGTGATTAATCAACATTTAGATGAATATGAACTGATTTACTTTCTCCTCGTTAATCCTGCAGAACATTTAAATAATCAGAAGAAGAAGAAGGGTTTAATAACTGTAATTCCTGTCCATACAGGGAGGTTCCCCACAGTCACACAACAGTAACATGGCGGCAGCTAACGTTAGCCTAGCGTTAACACATGGCAGCAGCTAACGTTAGCCTAGCCTTAACACATGGCGGCAGCTAACATTAGCCTAAGTACACGTTAACACATGGCGGCAGCTAACGTTAGCCTAGCTGAATTAACACATGGCAGCAGCTAACGTTAGCCTAGCGTAAATAACACATGGCAGCAGCTAACGTTAGCCTAGCCTTAACACATGGTGGCAGCTAACGTCAGCCTAGCGTTAACACATGGCGGCAACTAATGTTAGCCTAGCCTTAACATACGGCGGCAGCTAACGTTAGCCTAGCGTTAATACGTGGCTGCAACTAATGTTAGCCTAGTGTTAACACATGCCGGCAGCTAACGTTAGCCTAGCGTTAACACATGGCGGCAGCTAACGTTAGCCTAGCGTTAACACATGGCAGCAGCTAACGTTAGCCTAGCGTTAACACATGGCAGCAGCTAACGTTAGC
>CM049371.1:39166519-39226519 GCA_026937815.1 Etheostoma perlongum
CATGCTCTCTCCATCACACATTGACTTTAACACTTCTTGATCCATTCTGTCCAAAACTAATCTGTACCTGTGGACTTAGTCTGTGGAGCTCTGTCCAACAGGACCGGGGGGGACAGCAGGGTTTCTATCACCAGATGAGGGACAACTCTGTCCAACAGGACCGGGGGGGACAGCAGGGTTTCTATCACCAGATGAGGGACAACTCTGTCCAACAGGACCGGGGGGGACAGCAGGGTTTCTATCGCCAGACGATGTCCTTTAGAGCTGGGAGGGGGGGGCACATGTCAGATTATCCAACAGGACAGGGGGGGGGACAGCAGCAGTACGATGTCCTCCTCCCGTCCTCTGCTGCTCGGTGACAAAAACCCCAAAAAACCTGCAGACAAAACCAGTTTATTTATAGAAACTCTTCTGGTGGACACACCCTGCCACACACACACACACACACACACACACACACACACACACACACACACACACACAACACACACCACAGAGACACACACACACACAGACACACACACACCCTGCTACACACACACACACAGACACACACACACACACACACCCTGCTACACACACACACACACACACCACAGAGACACACACACACACACACACACACAGACCACAGAGACACACATACACACACACACACACACACACACACACACACACACACACCCCTGCTACACACACACACACCATAGAGACACACACACACCCTGCTACACACACACACACCATAGAGACACACACACACCCTGCTACACACACACACACACTCACCACAGACACACACACCATAGAGACACACACACACACACACACACACCACAGACACACACACACACCCTGCTACACACACACACACCCTGCTACACACACACACCACAGACACACACACCACACACACACACACACACACACCCTGCTACACACATACACACAACAGAGACACACACACACACTACCACTACCAGAGACTCTAACATTCATATACGTGTTGACAGTATAACTTGTGTATATATATATATATAAACGGTTGAACTATTGTAGTTGTGTGCTGTGTGACTTAGGGGCCTGTGATGTGTTCACTGGCCTCTGATTCCAGTGGGTCTTTCTGGTTTCCTGCTCCTGAAGGACACGCGGAGTCCAGCGCCCTCGCGTCATTACACACTAACTCTGTGTGTGCTGAGTTCAGGGTCTCCGTCAGAGCTGCTAATGTTTACCTAGAGGTGGGACCTCGAACGCGTCTTTATCAGCCCAGTGCACACACACTCCACTGCTGAAACAGAGGTGTGTGTGTGTGTGTGTGTGTGTGTGTGTGTGTGTGTGTGTGTGTGTGTGTGTGTGTGTGTGTGTGTGTGTACATGTGTGTACATTATGTTAGTGTTATGTGTGTGTGTGTGTGTGTGTGTGTGTGTGTGTGTGTGTGTGTGTGTGTGGTTGTGTGTTTGTATTCTCTTCCTTGCTGCGTTCAGGCCACCTGGGAATATCAGGCCCCATCCCCGTGGTTATGTTAGCGTTCACATGGTCGGGATGCTGCTGCTTCTTCTTCTTTTTCTTCTTCTTCTTCTTCTGTTATTTTAGCGTGTGTGTGTGTGTGTGTGTGTGTGAGACAGACAGACATGGACGCCACAAGGTCTTTTGGGGTTTTTCTACATCGGCCTCTTTCTGAATAATGGGAAACATGATATGTCTGTATATATATCGGAGCTATGTTTCTCCGATGTCCATGAACGCACCACGAATGTGTTCCAGTGAGTCCCGATGAATGGACGAGTTGTTCTGCCTCTGACATGTTGGTCAGTGTTCCCAAAAGTCCCAAGACGACGTCCTCAAATGTCTCGTTATGTCCCCAACTCAAAGACATCCAGCTTCCTGTCCCAGAGGAGAGAAGACACTAGAAAATATTCACATGTAACAAGATGACATCAGATCATTTTTACTGTTTTAAAAACAAAATAAAGGAGATTATTTAACCCTCGTGTTGTCCTCCCGGGTCAAAAATGGACAAAATCTGATATTTTTGTCTCTTTTTCAGACTTTTTTTTTAGTTTCCATGACCACCACCTAGTACTAGTTTTATACTTTCTGGAATTCATGGTCAATAACCCTCATTTATACAGAATTATACCTCATATTAGAGTTAATAAAGCAGAAATTATGAATTATTTTGATTAATAGTAAAGATCAGAGGAATGAAAGAGCGTTGGAAGGAATCCACATTAAAGGTCGACCGTCTCTCTCTCTCTCTCTCTCTCTCTTTATTAGCCAACATTACAGGTGTGTCTAGGTGTCTATGGGGGGGGGACAGGGGGACAGGTAAAGACCTACTGGGCTGCTGGACTGCAGGTCTCTGGCTGTTCTCCTAACAGGATCTCCATCTTGTTGGTGTCGGTTATTTAGTCAAATGTCGGGTGCTTGTGTCTGAATTTGGGGAAATATTGAGTCCGGACCGGCTGCAGGGGGGGGCATTATGTGTGTTATAATTTGGTTATCTCTGATTGGTTGAGGAGGACTGGCTCTATAGGACCCCCCACCTCACTACTGTAGAGGAGGACTGGCTCTATAGGACCCCACACCTCACTACTGTAGAGGAGGACTGGCTCTATAGGACCCCCACCTCACACTGTAGAGAGGACTGGCTCTATAGGACCCCACACCTCACTACTGTAGAGGAGGACTGGCTCTATAGGACCCCCCACCTCACTACTGTAGAGGAGATGGCTCTATAGGACCCCCCACCTCACTACTGTAGAGGAGGACTGGCTCTATAGGACCCCCCACCTCACTACTGTAGAGGAGGACTGGCTCTATAGGACCCCCACCTCACTACTGTTGGAGGACTGGCTCTATAGGACCCCCCCACCTCACTACTGTAGAGGAGGACTGGCTCTATAGGACCCCCCACCTCACTACTGTAAAGGAGGACTGGCTCTATAGGACCCCCCACCTCACTACTGTAGAGGAGGACTGGCTCTATAGGACCCCCCACCTCACTACTGTAGAGGAGGACTGGCTCTATAGGACCCCCCACCTCACTACTGTAGAGGAGGACTGGCTCTATAGGACCCCCCACCTCACTACCGTGAGGGAGGACTGGCTCTATAGGACCCCCCACCTCACTACTGTAGAGGAGGACTGGCTAATATAAGACCCCCCCACCTCACTACCGTAGGGAGGACTGGCTCTATAGGACCCCCCACCTCACTACCGTAGGGAGGACTGGCTTCTATAGGACCCCCCACCTCACTACCGTAAGGACTGGCTTATAGGACCCCCCATTCACTACTGTAGAGGAGGACTGGCTCTGTAGGACCCCCCACCTCACTACCGTAGAGGAGGACTGGCTCTAGTACAGATTCTAATAATTTGAGCCAGATTCTGATTGGGATTTTAATGTAGATTTGACTTTTTTATTGCATAGAACGCATCCTGCGTATTTCTCTCTCAATCCATTATCGCTGGGTTAAAACTTCCAGTGGAACTTATTTTCAGTCCTAAATAATTGTAATGTGTACAGTTGTCTAATTTATGTTTCCCTAATGTGAAGCTGTATGTGGTTCCATGAGATCTGGATCTTTTCTGAAAGTCATTGTCTTTGTCTTTTGTGTCAGGGCCCAGGTCTGACAGTACTGCTCCAGCAGGTCCAGGTTCTGCTGTAGGCCCTGTTCTGTAGGGGACAACAGAACCAGGTCATCTGCATAGAGCAGGACCTTGATCTCAGAGTGGTGTAGCGTGAGACCAGGTGCTGCTGATGTCTCCAGGATGGTGGCCAGTTGGTTGATGTAGATGTTGAATGTTCTCTCTCTATCTCTCTATCTATCTATCTATCTATCTATCTATCTATCTATCTATCTATCTATCTATCTATCTATCTATCTATCTATCTATCTATCTATCTATCTATCTATCTATCTATCTATCTATCTATCTATCTATCTATCTATCTATCTATCTCTGTGGACGTCTAGTCTGGATACAAACCCTTCTGTGGGGGGTAGGTAGGTGTGAGTCCAGCAGGTGGAGCTGTTGAGCCAGATTTCCCATGATGCTGCAGGGCTTATTAAAGGCTCTCTCTCTCTCTGTCTCTGTCTCTGTCTCTCTCTTCTCTCTCTCTCTCTCTCTCTCTCTCTCTCTCTCTCTCTCTCTCTCGTGTCAATGATCCCTTTCAGCAGCAATACTATAATATATTATAATATTTATGAAAAGAGAGAGAGTTTTTCTTTCTTTACCTCCCATCTTCTGTCTGGTTTTTCCAGATGTCATATTACTGTGTGTGTGTATATGAGTGTGTGTGTATGTGTGTGTGTGTGTGTGTTTCCACCCTAACTGTAATTTCCTCCTAAAATAGCTGAACTGGGTGTGTGTGTGATGACTCTGTAAACTGCTTAACCCAAAAAAAAGACATCTCCCCCCCAACTCTCTCTCTCTCTCTCTCTCTCTCTCTCTCTCTCTCTAATTATCTCTCTCTCTCTCTCTCTCTCTCTCTCTCTCTGATCTCTCTGTTCTGTGTGTTATAAATTGGCAGATTCTATCTATGCTGATCTTCAAGTTTAACTAGTTGTGTGTGTGTGTGTGTGTGTGTGTGTGTGTGTGTGTGTGTGTGTGTGTGTGTGTGTGTGTGTGTGTGTGTGTGTGTGTGAGGTAAGATCTATAAAGTAACCACGTCTCTTTATTATCATAAACATTGAACATTTTTCTCACATGAACATTAAACTGACAGTAGAACATTTCTCCTCATCAATAACATCAAACACCAATAATCACTGTATCATCACAATTATGCAAATCAACATCAGCTGTTGTGTATATAATAATAATAATAATAATAATAACATCAGCTGTTACATATATAATAATAATAATAATAATAATAATATCAGTGTTACATATATAATAATAATAATAATAATAATATCAGCTGTTGTGTGCTGTTACATATATAATAATAATAATAATAATAATAACATCAGCTGTTTATTATATAATAATAATAATAATAATAATAATAATAATAACATCAGCTGTTACATATATAATAATAATAATAATAATAATAATATCAGCTGTTACATATATAATAATAATAATAATAATAATATCAGCTGTTACATATATAATAATAATAATAATAATAATATCAGCTGTTACATATATAATAATAATAATAATAATAATAATAACATCAGCTGTTACATATATAATAATAATAATAATAATAATAACATCAGCTGTTACATATATAATAATAATAATAATAATAATAATAATAATAATATAACATCAGCTGTTACATATATAATAATAATAATAATAATAATATCATCAGCTGTTACACCTGCACTCATACCCAAAACCCAACATGACTGTAATATATATATATATATTATTATTATTATTATTATTAAAATCCCACTTCTTCAGCATAATATTCAGCTACAGTCATACCCAAAACTCTTTAATATATATCTACTGTATATATAGATGGTAAAACTCAACATGACTTAGTCTTTAATATATATCTATATATATATAGATATATATTTGGAGTATCTTATTAAAATCCACTTCTGCAGCATATTTCCTCCAGAAGCAGCTCAGCTGGAGTTTCTCATTCGGGGCTTTGGAAATATTTTAATACCGAGGAATGTTTTCATCATGTCGGTTACTCAAACCATCAAATCTGTTTCTTCTTCTATCATGGACAATAACTACAACTAGGAAGAATGAAGAAAATATATATTTATATATCCACACACACACTAATGGGATTTATTTTTTTTACGCCAAAAATACGCCTTTAAACTCCCTCCCTTCTCTCCTCCTCCTCTTCTCTCCTCCTTCTCTCCTCTCTTCTCTCCCCCTTCACTTCTCTCTCCTCCTTCTCTCCTCCTTCTCTCTCTCTCCTCCTTTTCTCCTCTCCTCCTTCTCTCCTTCTCTCCTCCTTCTCTCCTTTCTCCTCTCCTCCTTCTCTCCTCTCTCCTCCTTCTCTCCTCTCTCCTCCTTCTCTCCTCTCCTCCTTCTCTCCTTCTCTCCTCTCTCCTCTCTCCCCTCTCTCCTCCTTCTCTCCTCTCCTCCTTCTCTCCTTCTCTCCTCTCCTCTCTCCTCCTTCTCTCCTCCTTCTCCCCTCTCTCCTCCTCCTCTCCTCTCTCCTTCTCTCCTCTCTCTCTCCTTCTCTCTCCTCTCCTTCACTTCTCTCTCCTCCTTCTCTCCTCTCTTCTCTCCCCCTTCACTTCTCTCTCCTCTCCTCCTTCTCTCCTCCTTCTCTCTCTCTCCTCCTTTTCTCCTCTCCTCCTTCTCTCCTCTCCTCCTTCTCTCCTTTCCTCCTTCTCTCCTTCTCTCCTCTCTCCTCCTTCTCTCTCCTCCTTCTCTCTCCTCCTTCTCTCTCTCCTCTTCACTTCTCTCTCCTCCTTCTCTCCTCTCCTCCTTCTCTCCTCTCTTCTCTCCCCCTTCACTTCTCTCTCCTCTCCTCCTTCTCTCCTCCTTCTCTCTCTCTCCTCCTTTTCTCCTCTCCTCCTTCTCTCTTCTCTCCTCCTTCTCTCCTTTCTCTCTCTCCTTCACCTCCTTCTCTCCTCCTTCTCTCCTTCTCTCCTCTCTCCTCTCTCCTCCTTCTCTCCTCCTTCTCTCCTCTCCTCCTTCTCTCCTTCTCTCCTCTCCTCTCTCCTCCTTCTCTCCTCCTTCTCCCCTCTCTCCTCCTCCTCTCCTCTCTCCTTCTCTCCTTCTCTCCTCCTTCCCTCTCCTCTCCCCTTCACTTCTCTCTCCTCCTTCTCTCCTCTCTTCTCTCCCCCTTCACTTCTCTCTCCTCTCCTCCTTCTCTCCTTCTCTCTCTCCTCTCTCCTCTCTCCTTTCTCTCCTCTCTCTCCTTCTCTCCTCTCTCCTCCTTCTCTCCTCTCCTCCTTCTCTCCTTCTCTCCTTCTCTCCTTCTCTCCTCCTCCTCTCCCTCTCTCCTCCTTCTCTCCTCCTCCTCTCCTCTCTCCTTCTCTCCTCTCCCCCTTGAACCTCACAGAGAAATCTCAGCAGGACAGATTTTGATTTCTACAGTTTTAGCGTCACCAGCCGGTCCCATATTGAAGTAAGGGAAGAGTTTCTCAGTGAAAGTGTCTCTGAGAGTGCAGATGTGAGTGTTGTCTTCAGAGTTGTAGAAGGACACCTTCCCCCCCTCGTAGTCCAGCTGGACTCTGATCCTCTGGAGACTCTTCTTCACTGTGATGCTCTTACCAGATACATCACTGTATTTTCCACTGTGATGTAATAAACACCAGATTCCATATTCTGGTGAAGCAGATCTTTCTCCCTTCCTGTCAGCTGACTCTTTGGCTAAACCCACATTCCAGCCAGGATGATCTCCCACCTCCACGTCCCAGCTGTGTGTCCCTGAGCTGAAACCCTCAGAGCCCAGGACATTGGCATACATGCTGTGTCTCTCTGGATTGTCTGGAAGCTTCTGCTTTGTGTCTCCCTGTCTCACACCGGTCAGATCATCAGACAGATAGAGCCAGCGGGCTGCAGTGTTTGGGTCCAGAATGACGGGACAGAAGTGGACCTTGTCCCTCATCTTCTCCCAGACTCTGAAGGCCAGGTTGCCCAGATGTTTGGCCACATCTGTCAGCGCTCCTGAGATCAGCTGTGGGTCTGCCAGCGAGCTCTGGACTCTGGCTCTGCTCCGAGACGCTTTATAACTGCTGAGGAACGGCACGCTGGCTTTCTGCAGGTCTGCTTCCACAGCAGAGATGCTGTCTGACAGAGAGGACATCTGCTCCTGAATCCTCTTCATCTCTCTGGAGACAGCCTCCCCCCTCTGCTGC
This sequence comes from Etheostoma perlongum, assembly GCA_026937815.1. NCBI lineage: Eukaryota > Metazoa > Chordata > Actinopteri > Perciformes > Percidae > Etheostoma > Etheostoma perlongum. Next base: position 39,174,334 of record CM049371.1, read on the forward strand.
TCTTCCTCCCTCAGAGCTGCCAGTCTGGACTCCTCTTCCTCTTTCAGGAACTGGTGCAGCTTGTTGAACTGGGCTCTGATCTGCGTCTCTGTGGACAGCAGTTGCTTCTTGGAGAGTTGACTTATTTCATGGTATGTCTCCTCCACCCGTCTGTGTCTGTCCCTCTTGTCCTGCAAAGACTGTAGGTCAGATCTCAGCTGCTCCTTCAGGTCTCTGGCTGCTTGTTCTACAGGAACCACCGTGTGACCGTGGTGGAGAGAGAACTCACAGACGGGACACACAGCTCTCTCTTCATCCTTACAGAACAGCTTAGGCTCTTCTTGGTGTAGACTACACACCACCTCCACCTCCTTCTCTCCTGTTTCTGTCTCAGATGATCCACATTTCTGTCTCCCAGCAAACTTGTCAGCCAGTTCCTTCAGTGCAAAGTTCACCAAAGGATGTTCTTTAGAGGATTTTCTTCTACAAATGGGACAGTTTTTGTTGCCAGCCTGTCCCCAGAATGCGTGCAGGCAGCTGGAACAGAAGCTGTGGTTGCAGCTCAGAGACACAGGATCACTGAAAGTCTCTGAGCACACATGGCAGTTCAGGAAACTTTCAAACACAGCAGTTTTCTCAGCCATCTTTGTGTCTAAATGTCTCTCAACAACAAGACTCACCGAGTTCCTGTCCCTTCTCTTGACTGTGGAGTGTGTCCCAGCAGAGGTCTCCCACCCTGTAATGGCGTCTCAGCTCCGTCTAAATGTCTAAATCTGCTTTCGTTTTCATTAACAGAAGGAAATGCTGTAGTGTCCTTTAGTCACCAGCAGATGGAGATGTCATTCAGAGAACATGGAGCCAGTAATGGAAAGGTTCATTACAATGCCCCAAACAAGGAGAGGACTGTAGGGTTCTGGTCTACAGAGGACTGGTCTACAGAGGACTGTAGGGTTCTGGTCTACAGAGGACTGTAGGGTTCTGGTCTACAGAGGACTGGTCTACAGGGACTGTAGGGTTCTGGTCTACAGAGGACTGTAGGGTTCTGGTCTACAGAGGACTGGTCTACAGAGGACTGTAGGGTTCTGGTCTACAGAGGACTGTAGGGTTCTGGTCTACAGAGGACTGGACTGTAGGGTTCTGGTCTACAGAGGACTGTAGGGTTCTGGTCTACAGAGGACTGGTCTACAGAGGACTGTAGGGTTCTGGTCTACAGAGTTCTGGTCTACTATTTGTCAGCAACATGTTGCATGGCAGTGTTCATGTCTCCCAGTCGGACTAATACACATCTCTCTCTTAACTTACACTTCTATTAATTAGAGAGTGACCACCCACTGTGTGTGTGTGTGTGTGTGTGTGTGTGTGTGTGTGTGTGTGTGTGTGTGTGTGTGTGTGTGTGTGTGTGTGTGTGTGTGTGTGTGTGTGTGTGTGTGTGTGTGTGTGTGTGTGTGTGTGTGTGTGTGTGTGTGTGTGTGTGTGTGTGTGTGTGTGTGTGTGTGTGTGTGTGTGTGTGTGTGTGTGTGTGTGTGTGTGTGTGTGTGTGTGTGTGTGTGTGTGTGTGTGTGTGTGTGTGTGTGTGTGAGACAAGAGTTCTGTGTGTATACTATCAGTAATACACTTCTTTATATCCCGTCCCCCCAGAGGAAAGAATCCCTAGTTTGGAAAACCGTCTAATCTGAAACAGAACCATTAGTGGACCTCAGGCAGACAGGTGGATCTATCGGGTCTTTCTGAATCTGCCCTCCGTGGGTCAAATTTTATTTACCGGTCATTCTATCTTATCTGAGAAAGAACATCTCGTGTCTTTGGATAGGTTATGGTCTCGACCTGGGACCTGGGTCCTGGGTCCATGGTCCCGGGTCCTGGATCATGAGACCTGGGTCTCTGGTCCTGGGACCTGCTATGATTAACACAGCTCTAGACAGCTGTTTCTGTCAGACTTCATGCCATTTACCCTTCAAGGAGAAATGCAAAGTTAGGGTAGGTTATGGTCTCGACCTGGGTCCTGGGACCTGGGACCTGGGTCCTGGGTCCATGGTCCTGGGTCCTGGGACCTGCTATGATAAACACCGCTCTAGACCGCTGTTTCTGTCAGACTTCATGCCATTTATCCTTCAAGGAGGACACACTGAGGACAGATGCCAAAGTCATAACAAATCCAGTTGTCTCCTACAAGGAGGACACACTGAGGACAGATCCAGAAGTCATAACAAATCCAGTTGTCTCCTACAAGGAGGACACACTGAGGACAGATCCAGAAGTCATAACAAATCCAGTTGTCTCCTACAAGGTGGACACACTGAGGACAGATCCAGAAGTCATAACAAATCCAGTTGTCTCCTACAAGGAGGACACACTGAGGACAGATCCAGAAGTCATAACAAATCCAGTTGTCTCCTACAAGGAGGACACACTGAGGACAGATCCAGAAGTCATAACAAATCCAGTTGTCTCCTACAAGGAGGACACACTGAGGACAGATCCAGAAGTCATAACAAATCCAGTTGTCTCCTACAAGGAGGACACACTGAGGACAGATCCAGAAGTCATAACAAATCCAGTTGTCTCCTACAAGGAGGACACACTGAGGACAGATCCAGAAGTCATAACAAATCCAGTTGTCTCCTACAAGGAGGACACACTGAGGACAGATCCAGAAGTCATAACAAATCCAGTTGTCTCCTACAAGGAGGACACACTGAGGACAGATCCAGAAGTCATAACAAATCCAGTTGTCTCCTACAAGGAGGACACACTGAGGACAGATCCAGAAGTCATAACAAATCCAGTTGTCTCCTACAAGGAGGACACACTGAGGACAGATCCAGAAGTCATAACAAATCCAGTTGTCTCCTACAAGGAGGACACACTGAGGACAGATCCAGAAGTCCTGAACTCTGAGAGGCCCTGGAGATCTCATTATGAATAATTAATATGAAAATCATTGCTTAGATGTAATTTTGCCGTTACACCGTCTAGTTGCTAACGTTGTGGAAGCCTTCGGTTGCTTCCCGCCTCCCGCGGCCGCGTACTAACCTTTCTTCTGTTTCTTCCAAAGAGAGGTAAGGAATCGGTGTCGTCTGCACGTTAGCGCCACCTTCTGCTTCGGAGGATGAATCACAGATTATCTCAAAAAGTAGAAATGATCCCTGCAGCTGCTCAGTAAAATGAAACCACTATTAATAGTAACGTGAGCTAATGTAAGACTGTTACATTATACTGGGGACAATAACAATACAACAATAAATACAATTAATACATGATGTCTTCCATAATGACTAATGCATTCTGACCAATCAAATTGTTTTAATAGACAATTATTTGTTGTTTACTTATTTGGCACTTTGATATATTTTATTGTATTTCAGCATGTGCTATATAAATTAATTTTATTTTTAAATCATCCCTATTTGAATCAATAGAAATAACAGGACTTTATCATTCTTAGCATGTCATTACTTAATTATATTAAGTTGTGCTTAAGTTATGTTTTTAAGTTCTGCTTACTTATACAAAAATAAATTCAATTAATCAAAATGTATTAGGTCAAATTACTCAAAAATGAAGAACATGTTGCACCAACTTAACATAATTAACTTAGTACAACTTTTTCTAAAACTGAGGATATACTACTTGTAATGTATTTAATGTGTGTGTGTGTGTGTGTGTGTGTGTGTGTGTGTGTGTGTGTGTGTGTGTGTAACGGATGTGGACAGGGTGTGAAAGCCAACCACTTCAGTCAACGTTTTTCTTGCATTTATTGATATTTTCTTATTATTTTTACAGTATTACAGTATGTTTAACAGCATCTGCACCTCAGCAGTACTAGACGGTATTGTGAGGAGACCCAACCCGAGCTAAAACAGTTTACATGAGAAGCAACGCTCCAAACTCTCAGACAGCTTCAATAAACCAAGTGAAACAGGAATAACACATTATACATCCACAACAGCCTTCACACACTCATAATGCACCTCCGTTATATATTTATATATATTATACAGCAAGCACGCGAAAACGGCGTAAAAAGGAAGTTAAACAACGCGTCATTACAAGTTACATTAAACGGTAAAAATGACTCAAAGCAGTTAGTTAACATGTATTAACTTCGCTAAAATTAATGTTGAAATTTCACAACACAATCTTCAGAGAAAACAATAAAATAGCACAGCGTCATTTTACACATAACCTACCTCAGCAATACAAGACGTTATGGAGGGGAAACCGGGCGCTACGGCAACCCGGAGGGACAAAAGAGACGCAATGCAGGGACAACATCTCTCAGGGAACCATAGCGATGTGATAAATCATTATACTCATTAAAAAATACCCAACAAAACATTAACTGATACTTAAAATTAAATAAAATATAAATTGGAAATTAGAATTAATTTTTTTAACTCTGTGTGTGTGTGTGTGTGTGTGTGTGTGTGTGTGTGTGTGTGTCTGTGTGTGATCAAGGTAAGATCTATAAAAACCACCTCTTTAATCATAAACATTGAACATTTTTCTCACATGAACATTAAACTGACAGTAGAACATTTCTCCTCATCAATAACATCAAACACCAATAATCACTTATATCATCAAATTATAAAATCAACATCAATATATAATAATAATAATAATAATAATAACATCAGCTGTTACATATATAATAATAATAATAATAATAATAATAATAATAATAATAATAATATCAGCTGTTACATATATAATAATAATAATAATAATAATAATAATAATAATAATAATAATAATAACATCAGCTGTTACATATATAATAATAATAATAATAATATCAGCTGTTACACCTGCACTCATACCCAAAACCCAACATGACTGTAATATATATATATATATATTATTATTATTAATTATTATTATTAAAATCCCACTTCTGCAGCATAATATTCAGCTACAGTCATACCCAAAACTCTTTAATATATATCTACTGTATATATAGATGGTAAAACTCAACATGACTTAGTCTTTAATATATATCTATATATAGATATATATTTGGAGTATCTTATTAAAATCCACTTCTGCAGCATATTTCCTCCAGAAGCAGCTCAGCTGGAGTTTCTCATTCGGGGCTTTGGAAATATTTTAATACCGAGGAATGTTTTCATCATGTCGGTTACTCAAACCATCAAATCTGTTTCTTCTTCTATCATGGACAATAACTACAACTAGGAAGAATGAAGAAAATATATATTTATATATCCACACACACACTAATGGGATTTATTCTTTTTTACGCCAAAAATACGCCTTTAAACTCCCTCCCTTCTCTCCCTCCTCTCCTCTCTCCTTCACTTCTCTCTCCTCTCCCTTCTTCTCTCTCCTCCTCCTTCTCTCCTCCTTCTCTCTCTCTCCTCCTTCTCTCTCTCTCCCTCCTTCTCTCCTCCCTCCTCTCTCCTCTCTCTCTCTCCTTCTCTTCTCTCCTCTCTCTCTCCTCTCTCCTTCTCTCCTCTCTTCTCTCCTCTCTTCTCTCCTTTCTCTCCTCCTCTCCCTTCTCTCCTCTCTCTCCTCCTTCTCTCTCTCTCCCCTCCTCTCCTCTCCTTCTCTCTCTCTCCTCCTTCTCTCTCCTCTCCCCTTCACTTCTCTCTCTCCTTCTCCTCTCTTCTCTCCCTTCTCTCTCTCCTCCTTCTCTCCTCCTTCTCTCCTCTCTCCTCTCTCTCTCTTCTCTCCTCTCCCCTTCTCTCCTTCTCTCCCCTTCTCCTCTCTCTCTCCTCCTTCTCTCTCCTCTCTCCTCCTTCTCTCCTCTCCCCTTCTTCTCTCTCTCCTTCTCTCCTCTCTCCTTCTCTCCTCTCTTCTCTCCCCTTCACTTCTCTCTCCCTTCTCTCTCCTCCTTCTCTCTCTCTCCTCCTCTCCTTCTCTCCTTCTCTCCTCCTTCTCTCCCTTTCTCTCTCCTCCTTCTCTCCTCTCTCCTCCTTCTCTCCTCTCCTCTCTCTCCTTCTCTCCTCCTTCTCTCCCTCTCCTCTCTCTCTCCCTCCTTCTCTCCTCTCTCTCCTCTCTCTCTCTCCTCCTTCTCTCTCCTCTCCTCTCCTCTCTCTCTCCTTCTCTCCTTCCCTCTCCTCTCCCTTCACTTCTCTCTCCTCCTTCTCCCTCTCTCTCTCCCCCTCACTCTCCTCCTCCTTCTCTCCTCCTCTCTCTCCTCCTTTTCTTCTCTCCTCCTTCTCTCCTCTCCTCCTTCTCTCCTTCTCTCCTCTCCTCCTTCTCCCCTCTCTCCTCCTTCTCTCCTCCTCCTCTCCTCTCTCCTTCTCTCCTCTCTCCTCCCCTCTCTCCTCCTTCTCTCCTTCTCTCCTCTCCCCCTTGAACCTCACAGAGAAATCTCAGCAGGACAGATTTTGATTTCTACAGTTTTAGCGTCACCAGCCGGTCCCATATTGAAGTAAGGGAAGAGTTTCTCAGTGAAAGTGTCTCTGAGAGTGCAGATGTGAGTGTTGTCTTCAGAGTTGTAGAAGGACACCTTCCCCCCCTCGTAGTCCAGCTGGACTCTGATCCTCTGGAGACTCTTCTTCACTGTGATGCTCTTACCAGATACATCACTGTATTTTCCACTGTGATGTAATAAACACCAGAGTCCATATTCTGGTGAAGCATATCTTTCTCCCTTCCTGTCAGCTGACTCTTTGGCTAAACCCACATTCCAGCCAGGATGATCTCCCACCTCCACGTCCCAGCTGTGTGTCCCTGAGCTGAAACCCTCAGAGCCCAGGACATTGGCATACCTGCTGTGTCTCTCTGGATTGTCTGGAAGCTTCTGCTTTGTGTCTCCCTGTCTCACACCGGTCAGATCATCAGACAGATAGAGCCAGCGGGCTGCAGTGTTTGGGTCCAGAATGACGGGACAGAAGTGGACCTTGTCCCTCATCTTCTCCCAGACTCTGAAGGCCAGGTTGCCCAGATGTTTGGCCACATCTGTCAGCGCTCCTGAGATCAGCTGTGGGTCTGCCAGCGAGCTCTGGACTCTGGCTCTGCTCCGAGACGCTTTATAACTGCTGAGGAACGGCACGCTGGCTTTCTGCAGGTCTGCTTCCACAGCAGAGATGCTGTCTGACAGAGAGGACATCTGCTCCTGAATCCTCTTCATCTCTCTGGAGACAGCCTCCCCCCCTGCTGCTCTTTCCTCCCTCAGAGCTGCCAGTCTGGACTCCTCTTCCTCTTTCAGGAACTGGTGCAGCTTGTTGAACTGGGCTCTGATCTGCGTCTCTGTGGACAGCAGTTGCTTCTTGGAGAGTTGACTTATTTCATGGTATGTCTCCTCCACCCGTCTGTGTCTGTCCCTCTTGTCCTGCAGAGACTGTAGGTCAGATCTCAGCTGCTCCTTCAGGTCTCTGGCTGCTTGTTCTACAGGAACCACCGTGTGACCGTGGTGGAGAGAGAACTCACAGACGGGACACACAGCTCTCTCTTCATCCTTACAGAACAGCTTAGGCTCTTCTTGGTGTAGACTACACACCACCTCCACCTTCTTCTCTCTGTTTCTGTCTCAGATGATCCACATTTATGTCTCCCAGCAAACTTGTCAGCCAGTTCCTTCAGTGCAAAGTTCACCAAAGGATGTTCTTTAGAGGATTTTCTTCTACAAATGGGACAGTTTTTGTTGCCAGCCTGTCCCCAGAATGCGTGCAGGCAGCTGGAACAGAAGCTGTGGTTGCAGCTCAGAGACACAGGATCACTGAAAGTCTCTGAGCACACATGGCAGTTCAGGAAACTTTCAAACACAGCAGTTTTCTCAGCCATCTTTGTGTCTAAATGTCTCTCAACAACAAGACTCACCGAGTTCCTGTCCCTTCTCTTGACTGTGGAGTGTGTCCCAGCAGAGGTCTCCCACCCTGTAATGGCGTCTCAGCTCCGTCTAAATGTCTAAATCTGCTTTCGTTTTCATTAACAGAAGGAAATGCTGTAGGTTCCTTTAGTCACCAGCAGATGGAGATGTCATTCAGAGAACATGGAGCCAGTAATGGAAAGGTTCATTACAATGCCCCAAACAAGGAGAGGACTGTAGGGTTCTGGTCTACAGAGGACTGTAGGGTTCTGGTCTACAGAGGACTGTAGGGTTCTGGTCTACAGAGGACTGTAGGGTTCTGGTCTACAGAGGACTGGTCTATAGAGGACTGTAGGGTTCTGGTCTACAGAGGACTGTAGGGTTCTGGTCTACAGAGGACTGGTCTATAGAGGACTGTAGGGTTCTGGTCTACAGAGGACTGTAGGGTTCTGGTCTACAGAGGACTGGTCTATAGAGGACTGTAGAGGTCTGGTCTACAGAGGACTGTAGAGGTCTGGTCTACAGAGGACTGTAGGGTTCTGGTCTACAGAGGACTGTAGGGTTCTGGTCTACAGAGGACTGTAGAGGTCTGGTCTACAGAGGACTGTAGAGGTCTGGTCTACAGAGGACTGTAGAGGTCTGGTCTACAGAGGACTGTAGAGGTCTGGTCTACTATTTGTCAGCATCTTGTTGCATGGCAGTGTTCATGTCTCCCAGTCGGACTAATACACATCTCTCTCTTAAGTTACACTTCTATTAATCAGGTGTGTGTGTGTGTGTGTGTGTGTGTGTGTGTGTGTGTGTGTGTGTGTGTGTGTGTGTGTGTGTGTGTGTGTGTGTGTGTGTGTGTGTGTGTGTGTGTGTGTGTGTGTGTGTGTGTGTGTGTGTGTGTGTGTGTGTGTGTGTGTGTGTGTGTGTGTGTGTGTGTGTGTGTGTGTGTGTGTGTGTGTGTGTGTGTGTGTGTGTGTGTGTGTGTGTGTGTGTGTGTGAGACATGGACGCCACAAGGTCTTTTTGTTTTTTCTACATCGGCCTCTTTCTGAATAATGGGAAACATGATATGTCTGTATATATATCGGAGCTATGTTTCTCCGATGTCCATGAACGCACCACGAATGCGTTCCAGTGAGTCCCGATGAATGGACGAGTTGTTCTGCCTCTGACATGTTGGTCAGTGTTCCCAAAAGTCCCAAGACGACGTCCTCAAATGACTCGTTATGTCCCCAACTCAAAGACATCCAGCTACCTGTCCCAGAGGAGAGAAGACACTAGAAAATATTCACATGTAACAAGATGACATCAGATCATTTTTACTGTTTAAAAAAAAAAATAAAGTAGATTATTTAACCCTCGTGTTGTCCTCCCGGGTCAAAAAGGGACAAAATCTGATATTTTTGTCTTTTTTTCAGACTTTTTTTTTTAGTTTCCACGACCACCACCTTACTAGTTTTATACTTTCTGGAATTCATGGTCAATAACCCTCATTTATATAGAATTATACCTAATATTAGAGTTAAAAAAGCAGAAATTATGAATTATTTTTAATAATAGTAAAGATCAGAGGAATGAAAGAGCGTTGGAAGGAATCCACATTAAAGGTCGACCGTCTCTCTCTCTCTCTCTCTCTGTCTCTCTCTCTCTCTCTCTGTCTCTGTCTCTGTCTCTGTCTCTGTCTCTCTCTCTGTCTCTGTCTCTGTCTCTGTCTCTGTCTCTGTCTCTCTCTCTCTGTCTCTGTCTCTGTCTCTGTCTCTGTCTCTGTCTCTCTCTCTGTCTCTGTCTCTGTCTCTGTCTCTGTCTCTGTCTCTGTCTCTCTCTCTCTCTCTCTCTCTGTCTCTGTCTCTGTCTCTGTCTCTGTCTCTGTCTCTGTCTCTTTATTAGCCAACATTACAGGTGTGTCTAGGTGTCTAAGGGGGGGGACAGGGGGACAGGTAAAGACCTACTGGGCTGCTGGACTGCAGCTCTCTGGCTGTTCTCCCAGCAGGATCTCCATCTTGTTGGTGTCGGTTATTTGGTCAAATGTCGGGTGCTTGTGTCTGAATTTGGGGAAATATTGAGTCCGGACCGGCTGCAGGGGGGGCATTATGTGTGTTATAATTTGGTTGACTCTGATTGGTTGGTTCCCAGACTGGTCCTGAGGCAGAACAGGGTCAGGAAGTGGACTGAGCGTTAGGACCAGCTGAGTGAGGGGACTCTTCTCTTTGCCCAGCTCTTGGTCTTGCAGGGCTTTCTGCTGATAGGAGTGTGTGTGTGTGGGGGGGCTCTATAGGACCCCCCACCTCACTACTGTAGAGGAGGACTGGCTCTATAGGACCCCCCACCTCACTACTGTAGAGGAGGACTGGCTCTATAGGACCCCCCCACCTCACTACCGTAGAGGAGGACTGGCTCTGTAGGACCCCACACCTCACTACTGTAGAGGAGGACTGGCTCTATAGGACCCCCCACCTCACTACCGTAGAGGAGGACTGGCTCTATAGGACCCCACTCCTCACTACTGTAGAGGAGGACTGGCTCTGTAGGACCCCCCACCTCACTACTGTAGAGGAGGACTGGCTCTGTAGGACCCCCCCACCTCACTACCGTAGAGGAGGACTGGCTCTAGTACAGATTCTAATAATTTGAGCCAGATTCTGATTGGGATTTTAATGTAGATTTGACTTTTTATTGCATAGAACTGCTTTCTCTCTCAGCTCCATTATCGCTGGGTTAAAACTTCCAGTGGAACTTATTTTCAGTCCTAAATAATTGTAATGTGTACAGGTGTCTAATTTATGTTTCCCTAATGTGAAGCTGTATGTGGTTCCTTGAGATCTGGATCTTTTCTGAAAGTCTTTGTCTTTGTCTTTTGTGTCAGGGCCCAGGTCTGACAGTACTGCCGCAGCAGGTCCAGGTTCTGCTGTAGGCCCTGTTCTGTAGGGGACAACAGAACCAGGTCATCTGCATAGAGCAGGAACTTGATCTCAGAGTGGTGTAGCGTGAGACCAGGTGCTGCTGATGTCTCTAGGATGGTGGCCAGCTGGTTGATGTAGATGTTGAATAGAGTGGGACTCAGACAGCATAGTGGCCAGTTGGTTAATACAGATGTTGAATAGAGTGGGACTCAGACAGCATAGTGGCCAGTTGGTTAATACAGATGTTGAATAGAGTGGGACTCAGACAGCATAGTGGCCAGTTGGTTAATACAGATGTTGAATAGAGTGGGACTCAGACAGCATAGTGGCCAGTTGGTTAATATAGATGTTGAATAGAGTGGGACTCAGACAGCATAGTGGCCAGTTGGTTAATATAGATGTTGAATAGAGTGGGACTCAGACAGCATAGTGGCCAGTTGGTTAATACAGATGTTGAATAGAGTGGGACTCAGACAGCATAGTGGCCAGTTGGTTAATATAGATGTTGAATAGAGTGGGACTCAGACGGCATAGTGGCCAGTTGGTTAATATAGATGTTGAATAGAGTGGGACTCAGACAGCATAGTGGCCAGTTGGTTAATACAGATGTTGAATAGAGTGGGACTCAGACAGCATAGTGACCAGTTGGTTAATATAGATGTTGAATAGAGTGGGACTCAGACAGCATAGTGGCCAGTTGGTTAATATAGATGTTGAATAGAGGTGGACTCAGACAGCATAGTGACCAGTTGGTTAATATAGATGTTGAATAGAGGGGGACTCAGACAGCATAGTGGCCAGTTGGTTAATATAGATGTTGAATAGAGTGGGACTCAGACAGCATAGTGACCAGTTGGTTAATACAGATGTTGAATAGAGTGGGACTCAGACAGCATAGTGGCCAGTTGGTTAATATAGATGTTGAATAGAGTGGGACTCAGACAGCATAGTGACCAGTTGGTTAATACAGATGTTGAATAGAGTGGGACTCAGACAGCATAGTGGCCAGTTGGTTAATATAGATGTTGAATAGAGTGGGACTCAGACAGCATAGTGGCCAGTTGGTTAATACAGATGTTGAATAGAGTGGGACTCAGACAGCATAGTGGCCAGTTGGTTAATACAGATGTTGAATAGAGGTGGGACTCAGACAGCATAGTGGCCAGTTGGTTAATACAGATGTTGAATAGAGTGGGACTCAGACAGCATAGTGGCCAGTTGGTTAATACAGATGTTGAATAGAGTGGGACTCAGACAGCATAGTGGCCAGTTGGTTAATACAGATGTTGAATAGAGTGGGACTCAGACAGCATAGTGGCCAGTTGGTTAATACAGATGTTGAATAGAGTGGGACTCAGACAGCATAGTGGCCAGTTGGTTAATACAGATGTTGAATAGAGTGGGACTCAGACAGCATAGTGGCCAGTTGGTTAATACAGATGTTGTATAGAGTGGGACTCAGACAGCATAGTGGCCAGTTGGTTAATACAGATGTTGAATAGAGTGGGACTCAGACAGCATAGTGGCCAGTTGGTTAATATAGATGTTGAATGTTCTCTCTCTCTCGCTCTCTCTCTATCTATCTCTCTCTCTGTGGACGTCTAGTCTGGATACAAAACCTTCTGTGGGGGGGTAGGTAGGTGTGAGTCCAGCAGGTGGAGCTGTTGAACCAGATTTCCCATGATGCTGCAGGGCTTATTAAAGGCTCTCTCTCTCTCTCTCTCTCTCTCTCTCTCTCTCTCTCTCTCTCTCTCTCTCTCTCTCTCGTTGTGTCAATGATCACTTTCAGCAGCAATACCATAATATATTATAATATTTATGAAAAGAGAGAGATTTATTCTTTCTTTACCTCCCATTTTCTGTCTGGTTTTTCCAGATGACTGATGTCATATTACTGTGTGTGTATATATGAGTGTGTGTGTGTGTGTGTGTGTGTGTGTGTGTGTGTGTGTGTGTGTGTGTGTGTGTGTGTTTTCCACCCTAACTGTAATTTCCTCCTAAAATAGCTGAACTGGGTGTGTGTGATGACTCTGTAAACTGCTTAACCCAAAACATCTCCCCCCCCCCTTCTCTCTGTGTGTTTCTGTTGGCAGATTCAATCTGTGCTGATCTTCAAGTTTAACTAGGTGTGTGTGTGTGTGTGTGTGTGTGTGTGTGTGTGTGTGTGTGTGTGTGTGTGTGTGTGTGTGTGTGTGTGTGTGTGTGTGTGTGTGTGTGTGTGTGTGTGTGTGTGTGTGGCAATCAATTGCCTCATTTTTTTTTAAGATCACAAACTTAAAGTTTATGAACTTAAAAGTCAGAATTTTCCAGAACTTAAAAGGTTTGATGATTTGCTACTTGTACCTTTTGATGACAGTTAAATTAAAGTTATCATTTAGCTCAACTCAAAAATTTGCAGTTAATGTAACTTACAGTTTTCTGTTAAGGAAACTCAATAATTTACATTTAATATAACGTAAAGTTTTGATCATGTGATGTTGTCCCATATTGATAACTCTCATATCTTAAGTTTGTATTTTTATACATTTTATTCATCAGAACTTTAATATATGGTATGTTTCTGGATTTTCTTTTAAAATATATATCGGCATATCAGGTTTTTATATAACCAAATATTCTTATGGGCCTTAAAATCCAGTGTCCCAGCAGAGATCTCCCACCCTGTGATGGCGTCTCAGCTCCGTCTAAATGTCTAAATCTGCTTTCGTTTCCTCTCACCTGTCCCCAGGTGAACACTTCACCAGGCTGACTCACACTAAACCAGCTCCACAACATTTCTATTTGTCAGCAACATGTTGCATGGCAGTGTTCATGTCTCCCAGTCGGACTAATACACATCTCTCTCTTAACTTACACTTCTATTAATCAGACAGTGGCCACCCCACTTTCAGGTGTGTGTGTGTGTGTGAGACAAGAGTTCTGTGTGTATTCTATCAGTAATACACTTCTTTATATCCCGTGCCCCCAGAGGAAAGAATCCCTAGTTTGGAAAACCATCTAATCTTAAACAGAACCATTAGTGGACCTCAGGCAGACAGGTGGATCTATCGGGTCTTTCTGAATCTGCCCTCCGTGGGTCAAATTTTCTTTACCGGTCATTCTATCTTATCTGAAAAAGAACATCTCGTGTCTTTGGATAGGTTATGGTCTCGACCTGGGTCTCTGGTCCTGGGACCTGCTATGATTAACACAGCTCTAGACAGCTGTTTCTGTCAGACTTCATGCCATTTACCCTTCAAGGAGAAATGCAAAGTTAGGGTAGGTTATGGTCTCGACCTGGGTCCTGGGACCTGGGTCCTGGGACCTGGGTCCTGGGTCCATGGTCCCGGGTCTTGCGATGATTAACACTCTAGACAGCTGTTTCTGTCAGACTTCATGCCGTTTATCCTTCAAGGAAAACGTGCAAAGTCATAACAAATCCAGTTGTCTCCTACAAGGAGGACACACTGAGGACAGATCCAGAAGTCATAACAAATCCAGTTGTCTCCTACAAGGAGGACACACTGAGGACAGATCCAGAAGTCATAACAAATCCAGTTGTCTCCTACAAGGAGGACACACTGAGGACAGATCCAGAAGTCCTGAACTCTGAGAGGCCCTGGAGATCTCATTATGAATAATTAATATGAAAATCATTGCTTAGATGTAATTTTGCCGTTACACCGTCTAGTTGCTAACGTTGTGGAAGCCTTCGGTTGCTTCCGCCTCCAGGACCGCGTACTAACCTTTCTTCTGTTTCTTCCAAAGAGAGGTAAGGAATCGGTGTCGTCTGCACGTTAACGCCACCTTCTGCTTCGGAGGATGAATCACAGATTATCTCAAAAAGTAGAAATGATCCCTGCAGCTGCTCAGTAAAATGAAACCACTATTAATAGTAACGTGAGCTAATGTAAGACTGTTACATTATACTGGGGACAATAACAATACAACAATAAATACAATTAATACATGATGTCTTCCATAATGACTAATGCATTCTGACCAATCAAATTGTTTTAATAGACAATTATTTGTTGTTTACTTATTTGGCACTTTGATACATTTTATTGTATTTCAGCATGTGCTATATGAATTAATTTTATTTTGAAATCTTCCCTATTTGAATCAATAGAAATATCAGGAATTATAATAAAATAAATTACAAATGTGGTTATTTCCATAGCGACTGACTGGCTGCAGCCAATGAGCTCAAAGCACCCCTGTGTCTACGTAGAGTTAGAGACTCGGGAAGACTTCTTTGGTACACACCAGTATTTAAAGTGGGGCTTTAACATGATTCATTGTGGAGAAATTGTGATTAATCCCCAATGACAATAAGGCCTAGAGGTCCCAAGACAAGACGTCCATTGATACGAACATCTCAGCCTGTTGTCATGGCAACATACAGTCATATAGCTACGAGAAGCTAAACCTACATCATGTCTTTTTTTTTTAGTTGATTCTTATAACAAACTTTTGTTCTTTCACAAACATGTGCTCATTGTCAGCAGTGTCAGACTGTCTGCTGTCCTTTGGACTCACCTGTCACCAGGTGAGATACTAAGAGCAGGATCATTAAACATTAACATTGTTGATGTAGCTACAGGAAGTGATAGGTGTAGTTCAGTTTAAGCTGATGATCTGATAAGGGTCTAAACTAAGACCAGAGGAGAGAAGACACTAGAAAATATTCACATGTAACAAGATGACATCAGATCATTTTTACTGTTTTTAAAAAAAAAGTAGATTATTTAACCCTTGATATAGATGATGAATAGAGTGGGACTCAGACAGCATAGTGACCAGTTGGTTAATGTAGATGTTGAATAGAGTGGGACTCAGACAGCATAGTGACCAGTTGGTTAATACAGATGTTGAATAGAGTGGGACTCAGACAGCATAGTGGCCAGTTGGTTAATACAGATGTTGAATAGAGGGGGACTCAGACAGCATAGTGGCCAGTTGGTTAATATAGATGTTGAATAGAGTGGGACTCAGACAGCATAGTGGCCAGTTGGTTAATATAGATGTTGAATAGAGTGGGACTCAGACAGCATAGTGGCCAGTTGGTTAATATAGATGTTGAATAGAGTGGGACTCAGACAGCATAGTGGCCAGTTGGTTAATATAGATGTTGAATAGAGGGGGACTCAGACAGCATAGTGGCCAGTTGGTTAATACAGATGTTGAATAGAGTGGGACTCAGACAGCATAGTGGCCAGTTGGTTAATATAGATGTTGAATAGAGTGGGACTCAGACAGCATAGTGGCCAGTTGGTTAATATAGATGTTGAATAGAGTGGGACTCAGACAGCATAGTGGCCAGTTGGTTAATATAGATGTTGAATAGTGTGGGACTCAGACAGCATAGTGGCCAGTTGGTTAATACAGATGTTGAATAGAGTGTGACTCAGACAGCATAGTGGCCAGTTGGTTAATACAGATGTTGAATAGAGTGTGACTCAGACAGCATAGTGGCCAGTTGGTTAATATAGATGTTGAATAGAGTGGGACTCAGACAGCATAGTGGCCAGTTGTTTAATATAGATGTTGAATAGAGGGGGACTCAGACAGCATAGTGGCCAGTTGGTTAATACAGATGTTGAATAGAGTGGGACTCAGACAGCATAGTGGCCAGTTGGTTAATGTAGATGTTGAATGCTGTGTCTCTCTCTCTCTCTCTCTCTCTCTCTCTCTCTCTCTCTCTCTCTCTCTCTCTCTCTCTCTCTCTCTCTCTCTCTCTCTACTTGAGATTTCTCTGTAAATTCACCTCATTCTGAGAGAGAGAGATTAAAAAGAAACTCATATTTCAGATATAGACATTTTTTAAAGGAGGACAACAGGAGGGTTAAAAGCTGACAGCTGATTGGTTAATAGCTGACAGCTGATTGGTTAATAGCTGACGGGGACGTGCATGGGACACTTGGTCAGTTCCTTCATTTTATTAAGATGTCTTTCAGGTTTTGGCCGTGAGCTGCAGCAGTTTGTCTTTTAACATGAAGAGAAACACTAAACCATAAACACACTCTGCAGCAATACATGCTGGGATTTGGGGTATTTCAGGGTGTTTCTGCAGATAACATCTGATCTTCATGATTAACGAGTTCTCTGAACCGGACTTTCTCGTCAGATGGGACACAGACACGGGGGTGGGGGGGTGGACTTGAATGCTATTGTAGGAACAGATAGATGCAACAGAACATGAATCTCACAGATATGTTGATTGTTGATGTCACACAAGCATGTCTCTCTCTCTCTCTCTCTCTCTCTCTCTCTCTGTCTCTGTCTCTCTCTCTCTCTCTCTCTCTCTCTCTCTCTCTCTCTCTCTCTCTCTCTGTCTCTCAACTACCTCTCTCTCTCTCTCTCTCTCTCTCTCTCTCTCTCTCTCTCTCTCTGTGTGTTTCTGTTGGCAGATTCTATCTGTGCTGATCTTCAAGTTTAACTAGGTGTGTGTGTGTGTGTGTGTGTGTGTGTGTGTGTGTGTGTGTGTGTGTGTGTGTGTGTGTTACATAGTACTGGTAACTGAGGCAATCAATTGCCTCATTTTTTTTTAAGATCACAAACTTAAAGTTTATGAACTTAAAAGTCAGAATTTTCCAGAACTTAAAAGGTTTGATGATTTGCTACTTGTACCTTTTGATGACCGTTAAATTAAAGTTATCATTTAGCTCAACTCAAAAATTTGCAGTTAATGTAACTTACAGTTTTCTGTTAAGGAAACTCAATCATTTACATTTAATATAACGTAAAGTTTTGATCATGTGGTGTTGTCCCATATTGATAACTCTCATATCTTAAGTTTGTATTTTTATACATTTTATTCATCAGAACTTTAATATATGGTATGTTTCTGGATTTTCTTTTAAAATATGACTTTGCACGTTTTCCTTAAAAAGTAGAAATGATCCCTGCAGCTGCTCAGTAAAATGAAACCACTATTAATAGTAACGTGAGCTAATGTAAGACTGTTACATTATACTGGGGACAATAACAATACAACAATAAATACAATTAATACATGATGTCTTCCATAATGACTAATGCATTCTGACCATTTTCTCCAATCAAATTGTTTTAATAGACAATTATTTGTTGTTTACTTATTTGGCACTTTGATATATTTTATTGTATTTCAGCATGTGCTATATAAATTAATTTTATTTTGAAATCATCCCTATTTGAATCAATAGAAATAACAGGACTTTATCATTCTTAGCATGTCATTACTTAATTATATTAAGTTGTGCTTAAGTTATGTTTTTAAGTTCTGCTTACTTATACACAAAATAAATTCAATTAATCAAAAGATATTAGGTCAAATTACTCAAAAATGAAGAACAAGTTGCACCAACTTAACATAATTAACTTAGTACAACTTTTTCTAAAACTGAGGATATACTACTTGTAATGTATTTAATGTGTGTGTGTGTGTGTGTGTGTGTGTGTGTGTGTGTGTGTGTGTGTGTGTGTGTATATGTGTCTCTGTGTGTGTGTAACGGATGTGGACAGGGTGTGAAAGCCAACCACTTCAGTCAACGTTTTTCTTGCATTTATTTATATTTTCTTATTATTTTTACAGTATTACAGTATGTTTAACAGCATCTGCACCTCAGCAGTACTAGACGGTATTGTGAGGAGACCCAACCCGAGCTAAAACAGTTTACATGAGAAGCAACGCTCCAAACTCTCAGACAGCTTCAATAAACCAAGTGAAACAGGAATAACACATTATACATCCACAACAGCCTTCACACACTCATAATGCACCTCCGTTATATATTTATATATATTATACAGCAAGCACGCTTTATAAAAAGGAAGTTAAACAACGCGTCATTACAAGTTACATTAAACGGTAAAAATGACTCAAAGCAGTTAGTTAACATGTATTAACTTCGCTAAAATTAATGTTGAAATTTCACAACACAATCTTCAGAGAAAACAATAAAATAGCACAGCGTCATTTTACACATAACCTACCTCAGCAATACAAGACGTTATGGAGGGGAAACCGGACGCTACGGCAACCCGGGAGGGACAAAAGAGACGCAATGCAGGGACAACATCTCTCAGGGAACCATAGCGATGTGATAAATAATTATACTCATTAAAAAATACCCAACAAAACATTAACTGATACTTAAAATTAAATAAAATATAAATTGGATTTTTTTCTCCTCATCAATAACATCAAACACCAATAATCACTTATATCATCACAATTATGCAAATCAACATCAGCTGTTACATATATAATAATAATAATAATAATAATAATAATAATAATAATAATATCAGCTGTTACATATATAATAATAATAATAATAATAATAATAATAATAATAATAATAATATCAGCTGTTACATATATAATAATAATAATAATAATAATAATAATAATAATAATAATAATAATATCAGCTGTTACATATATAATAATAATAATAATAACATCAGCTGTTACACCTGCACTCATACCCAAAACCCAACATGACTGTAATATATATATATTATTATTAAAATCCCACTTCTTCAGCATAATATTCAGCTACAGTCATACCCAAAATATATATATCTATATATATATATATTTGGAGTATCTTATTAAAATCCACTTCTGCAGCATATTTCCTCCAGAAGCAGCTCAGCTGGAGTTTCTCATTCGGGGCTTTGGAAATATTTTCATACCGAGGAATGTTTTCATCATGTCGGTTACTCAAACCATCAAATCTGGTTTCTTCTTCTATCATGGACAATAACTACAACTAGGAAGAATGAAGAAAATATATATTTATATATCCACACACACACTAATGGGATTTATTCTTTTTTACGCCAAAAATACGCCTTTAAACTCCCTCCTTCTCTCCTCTCCTCCTTCACTTCTCTCTCCTCCTTCTCTCCTCCTCTCCTCCTCCTCTTCTCTCCCCCTTCACTTCTCTTTCCTCTCCTTCTCTCCTCTCCTTCTCTCCTCTCTTCCTTCTCTCTCCTCTCCTCCTTCTCTCCTCTCTCCTCCTTCTCTCCTCTCCCCCTTCACTTCTCTCTCCTCCTTCTCTCCTCTCCTCCTTCTCTCCTCTCTCTCCTCCTCTCACCCCCTTCTCTCCTCCTTCTCTCCCCTTCTCTCCTCCTTCTCTCCCCCTTCTCTCCTCTCTCCTCCTTCTCTCCTCTGTCCTCCTTCTCTCCTCTCTCCTCCTACTCTCCTCTCTCCTCTCTCCTCCTTCTCTCCTCTCTCCCCCTTCTCTCCTCTCTCCCCCTTCTCCCCTCTCTCCTCCTTCTCTCCTTCTCTCCTCTCTCCCCTTCTGGAGATCTCCTCCTTCTCCCTCTCTTCTCTCCTCCTTCTCTCCTTCTCTCCTCTCTCCCCTTCTCTCCTCTCCTCCTTCTCTCCTCTCTCCTCTCTCCCCTTCTCTCCTCTCTCTGTACGTCCTCTCCCCTTCTCTCCTCTCCCCCTTCTCTCCTCTCTCCTCTCTCCTCTCTCCCTTCTCCCCTTCTCTCCTCTCTCCTCCTTCTCTCCTCTCTCCCCCTTCTCTCCTCCTTCTCTCCTTCTCTCCTCTCCTCCTTGAACCTCACAGAGAAATCTCAGCAGGACAGATTTTGATTTCTACAGTTTTAGCGTCACCAGCCGCTCCGATATGGAAAAAAGGGAAGAGTTTCTCAGTGAAAGTGTCTCTGAGAGTGCAGATGTGAGTGTTGTCTTCAGAGTTGTAGAAGGACACCTTCCCCCCCTCGTAGTCCAGCTGGACTCTGATCCTCTGGAGACTCTTCTTCACTGTGATGTTCTTACCAGATCCATCAGTGTATTTTCCACTGCGATGTAATAAACACCAGTATCCATATTTTGGTGAAGCAGATGCTTCTCCCTTCCTGTCAGCTGACTCTTTGGCTAAACCCACAGTCCAGTCAGGATGATGTCCCACCTCCACGTCCCAGCTGTGTGTCCCTGAGCTGAAACCCTCAGAGCCCAGGACAGAGGCATACCTGCTGTGTCTCTCTGGATTGTCTGGTAGCTTCTGCTTTGTGTCTCCCTGTCTTACACCGGTCAGATCATCAGACAGATAGAGCCAGCAGGATGCAGTGTTTGGGTCCAGAATGACGGGACAGAAGTGGACCTTGTCCCTCATCTTCTCCCAGACTCTGAAGGCCAGGTTGCCCAGATGTTTGGCCACATCTGTCAGTGCTCCTGAGATCAGCTGTGGGTCTGCCAGCGAGCTCTGGACTCTGGCTCTGCTCCGAGACGCTTTATAACTGCTGAGGAACGGCACGCTGGCTTTCTGCAGGTCTGCTTCCACAGCAGAGATGCTGTCTGACAGAGAGGACATCTGCTCCTGAATCCTCTTCATCTCTCTGGAGACAGCCTCCCCCCCCTCTGCTGCTCTTCCTCCCTCAGAGCTGCCAGTCTGGACTCCTCTTCCTCTTTCAGGAACTGGTGCAGCTTGTTGAACTGGGCTCTGATCTGCGTCTCTGTGGACAGCAGCTGCTTCTTGGAGAGTTGACTTATTTCATGGTATGTCTCCTCCAAATCCGTCTGTGTCTGTCCCTCTTGTCCTGCAGAGACTGTAGGTCAGATCTCAGCTGCTCCTTCAGGTCTCTGGCTGCTTGTTCTACAGGAACCACCGTGTGACCGTGGTGGAGAGAGAACTCACAGACGGGACACACAGCTCTCTCTTCATCCTTACAGAACAGCTTAGGCTCTTCTTGGTGTAGACTACACACCACCTCCACCTTCTTCTCTCCTTTTTCTGTCTCAGATGATCCACATTTCTGTCTCCCAGCAAACTTGTCAGCCAGTTCCTTCAGTCCAAAGTTCACCAAAAGATGTTCTTTAGAGGATTTTCTTTTACAAATGGGACAGTTTTTGTTGCCAGCCTGTCCCCAGAATGCGTGCAGGCAGCTGGAACAGAAGCTGTGGTTGCAGCTCAGAGACACAGGATCACTGAAAGTCTCTGAGCACACATGGCAGTTCAGGTAACTTTCAAACACAGCAGTTTTCTCAGCCATCTTTGTGTCTAAATGTCTCTCAACAACAAGACTCACCGAGTTCCTGTCCCTTCTCTTGACTGTGGAGTGTGTCCCAGCAGAGGTCTCCCACCCTGTGATGGCGTCTCAGCTCCGTCTAAATGTCTAAATCTGCTTTCGTTTCCTCTCACCTGTCCCCAGGTGAACACTTCACCAGGCTGACTCACACTAAACCAGTTCCACAACATTTCTATTTGTCAGCAACATGTTGCATGGCAGTGTTCATGTCTCCCAGTCGGACTAATACACATCTCTCTCTTAAGTTACACACACACAGGATAAAAGTGTGTGTGTGTGTGTGTGTGTGTGTGTGTGTGTGTGTGTGTGTGTTACTACTGGTAACCACTGTAAACCCAAATAAGTTTAACCAAACTCAAAAATTGTGGCAATCAATTCCTCAATTTTTTTTAAGTTCATAAACTAAAATTTTCCAGAACTTAAAAGGTTGGATGATTAGCTACTTGTACCTTTTGATTACAATTAAATTAAAGTTATCATTTAGCTCAACTCAAATATTTGCAGTTAACAGTTTTCTGTTAAGGAAACTCAATAATTTTCAGTTATTATAACGTAAAAATTTTGATCATGTGATGGTTGTCCCATAGTGATCATGTGATGGTTGTCCCACATTGATCATGTGATGGTTGTCCCATATTGATCATGTGATGTTGTCCCATAGTGATCATGTGATGGTTGTCCCATATTGATCATGTGATGTTGTCCCATATTGATCATGTGATGGTTGTCCCATATTGATCATGTGATGTTGTCCCATAGTGATCATGTGATGTTGTCCCATAGTGATCATGTGATGTTGTCCCATATTGATCATGTGATGGTTGTCCCATATTGATCATGTGATGTTGTCCCATAGTGATCATGTGATGTTGTCCCATATTGATCATGTGATGTTGTCCCATATTGATCATGTGATGGTTGTCCCATATTGATCATGGGATGTTGTCCCATAGTGATCATGGGATGTTGTCCCATAGTGATCATGTGATGTTGTCCCATATTGATCATGTGATGGTTGTCCCATAGTGATCATGTGATGGTTGTCCCATATTGATCATGTGATGTTGTCCCATAGTGATCACGTGTTGTTGTCCCATATTGATCATGTGATGTTGTCCCATAGTGATCATGTGATGTTGTCCCATAGTGATCATGTGATGTTGTCCCATAGTGATCACGTGTTGTTGTCCCATATTGATCATGTGATGTTGTCCCATAGTGATCATGTGATGTTGTCCCATAGTGATCATGGGATGGTTGTCCCATAGTGATCATGTGATGGTTGTCCCATAGTGATCATGTGATGTTGTCCCATATTGATCATGTGATGGTTGTCCCATATTGATAACTCTCATATCTTAAGTTTGTACTTTTATACATTTTATTCATCAGAACTTTAATATATGGTATGTTTCTGGATTTTCTTTTAAAATATATATCAGCATATCAGGTTTTTATATAACCAAATATTCTTATGGGCCTTAAAATCCAGTGTCCCAGCAGAGGTCTCCCACCCTGTGATGGCGTCTCAGCTCCGTCTAAATGTCTAAATCTACTTTCGTTTCCTCTCACCTGTCCCCAGGTGAACACTTCACCAGGCTGACTCACACTAAACCAGTTCCACAACATTTCTATTTGTCAGCAACATGTTGCATGGCAGTGTTCATGTCTCCCAGTCGGACTAATACACATCTCTCTCTTAACTTACACTTCTATTAATCAGACAGTGGCCACCCCACTTTCAGGTGTGTGTGTGTGTGTGAGACAAGAGTTCTGTGTGTATTCTATCAGTAATACACTTCTTTATATCCCGTGCCCCCAGAGGAAAGAATCCCTAGTTTGGAAAACCGTCTAATCTGAAACAGAACCATTAGTGGACCTCAGGCAGACAGGTGGATCTATCGGGTCTTTCTGAATCTGCCCTCCGTGGGTCAAATTTTCTTTACTGGTCATTCTATCTTATCTGAGAAAGAACATCTCGTGTCTTTGGATAGGTTATGGTCTCGACCTGGGTCTCTGGTCCTGGGACCTGCTATGATTAACACAGCTCTAGACAGCTGTTTCTGTCAGACTTCATGCCATTTACCCTTCAAGGAGAAATGCAAAGTTAGGGTAGGTTATGGTCTCGACCTGGGTCCTGGGACCTGGGTCCTGGGTCCATGGTCCCAGGTCTTGCGATGATTAACACTCTAGACAGCTGTTTCTGTCAGACTTCATGCCATTTATCCTTCAAGGAAAACGTGCAAAGTCATAACAACTCCAGTTGTCTCCTACAAGGAGGACACACTGAGGACAGATCCAGAAGTCATAACAAATCCAGTTGTCTCCTACAAGGAGGACACACTGAGGACAGATCCAGAAGTCATAACAAATCCAGTTGTCTCCTACAAGGAGGACACACTGAGGACAGATCCAGAAGTCCTGAACTCTGAGAGGCACTGGAGATCTCATTATGAATAATTAATATGAAAATCATTGCTTAGATGTCATTTTGCCGTTACACCGTCTAGTTGCTAACGTTGTGGAAGCCTTCGGTTGCTTCCCGCCTCCATATCGACGCGTGCTAACCTTTCTTCTGTTTCTTCCAAAGAGAGGTAAGGAATCGGTGTCGCCTGCACGTTAGCGCCACCTTCTGCTTCGGAGGATGAATCACAGATTATCTCAAAAAGTAGAAATGATCCCTGCAGCTGCTCAGTAAAATGAAACCACTATTAATAGTAACGTGAGCTAATGTAAGACTGTTACATTATACTGGGGACAATAACAATACAACAATAAATACAATTAATACATGATGTCTTCCAGAATGACTAATGCATTCTGACCAATCAAATTGTTTTAATAGACAATTATTTGTTGTTTACTTATTTGGCACTTTGATATATTTTATTGTATTTTAGCATGTGCTATATAAATTAATTTTATTTTTAAATCATCCCTATTTGAATCAATAGAAATAACAGGACTTTATCATTCTTAGCATGTCATTACTTAATTATATTAAGTTGTGCTTAAGTTATGTTTTTAAGTTCTGCTTACTTATACACAAAATAAATTCAATTAATCAAAATATATTAGGTCAAATTACTCAAAAATGAAAAACATGTTGCACCAACTTAACATAATTAACTTAGTACAACTTTTTCTAAAACTGAGGATATACTACTTGTAATGTATTTAATTAGTGTGTGTGTGTGTGTGTGTGTGTGTGTGTGTGTGTGTGTGTGTGTGTGTGTGTGTGTGTGTGTGTAACGGATGTGGACAGGGTGTGAAAGCCAACCACTTCAGTCAACGTTTTTCTTGCATTTATTTATATTTTCTTATTATTTTTACAGTATTACAGTATGTTTAACAGCATCTGCACCTCAGCAGTACTAGACGGTATTGTGAGGAGACCCAACCCGAGCTAAAACAGTTTACATGAGAAGCAACGCTCCAAACTCTCAGACAGCTTCAATAAACCAAGTGAAACAGGAATAACACATTATACATCCACAACAGCCTTCACACACTCATAATGCACCTCCGTTATATATTTATATATATTATACAGCAAGCACGCGAAAACGGCGTAAAAAGGAAGTTAAACAACGCGTCATTACAAGTTACATTAAACGGTAAAAATGACTCAAAGCAGTTAGTTAACATGTATTAACTTCGCTAAAATTAATGTTGAAAGGTCACAACACAATCTTCAGAGAAAACAATAAAATAGCACAGCGTCATTTTACACATAACCTACCTCAGCAATACAAGACGTTATGGAGGGGAAACCGGACGCTACGGCAACCCAGGAGGGACAAAAGAGACGCAATGCAGGGACAACATCTCTCAGGGAACCATAGCGATGTGATAAATCATTATACTCATTAAAAAATACCCAACAAAACATTAACTGATACTTAAAATTAAATAAAATATAAATTGGAAATTAGAATTAATAAAATACATTTTTAACTCTGGTGTGTGTGTGTGTGTGTGTGTGTGTGTGTGTGTGTGTGTGTGTGTGTGTGTGTGTGTGTGTGTGTAAGGTAAGATCTATAAAGTAACCACGCCTCTTTATTATCATAAACATTGAACATTTTTCTCACATGAACATTAAACTGACAGTAGAACATTTCTCCTCATCAATAACATCAAACACCAATAATCACTTATATCATCACAATTATGCAAATCAACATCAGCTGTTACATATATAATAATAATAATAATAATAATAACATCAGCTGTTACATATATAATAATAATAACATCAGCTGTTACATATATAATAATAATAATATCAGCTGTTACACCTGCACTCATACCCAAAACCCAACATGACTGTAATGTATATATATTATTATTATTATTATTATTATTATTAAAATCCCACTTCTTCAGCATAATATTCAGCTACAGTCATACCCAAAACTCTTTAATATATATCTACTGTATATATAGATGGTAAAACTCAACATGCCTTAGTCTTTAATATCTATATATATATATATATTTGGAGTATCTTATTAAAATCCACTTCTGCAGCATATTTCCTCCAGAAGCAGCTCAGCTGGAGTTTCTCATTCGGGGCTTTGGAAATATTTTAATACCGAGGAATGTTTTCATCATGTCGGTTACTCAAACCATCAAATCTGTTTCTTCTTCTATCATGGACAATAACTACAACTAGGAAGAATGAAGAAAATATATATTTATATATCCACACACACACTAATGGGATTTATTCTTTTTTACGCCAAAAATACGTCTTTAAACTCCCTCCCTTCTCTCCTCCTCCTCTTCTCTCCTCCTTCTCTCCTCTCCTCCTTCTCTCTTCTCCTCCTTCTCTCCTCCTTCTCTCTCTCTCCTCCTTCTCTCCTCTCCCCTTCTCTCCTCTCCTCCTTCTCTCATCTCTTCTCTCCCCCTTCACTTCTCTCTCCTCTCCTCCTTCTCTCCTCCTTCTCTCTCTCTCCTCCTTCTCTCCTCTCCCCTCCTTCTCTCCTCCTTCTCTCCTTTCTCCTCTCCTCCTTCTCTCCTCCTTCTCTCCTTCTCTCCTCTCCTCCTTCTCTCCTCTCTTCTCTCCCCCTTCACTTCTCTCTCCTCTCCTCCTTCTCTCCTCCTTCTCTCTCTCCTCCTTCTCTCCTCTCCTCCTTCTCTCCTCCTTCTCTCCTTTCTCCTCTCCTCCTTCTCTCCTCCTTCTCTCCTTCTCCTCTCCTCCTTCTCCCCTCTCTCCTCCTTCTCTCCTCCTCCTCTCCTCTCTCCTTCTCTCCTCTCTCCTCTCCTCCTTCTCTCCTCCTCTCTCTCCTCCTTCTCTCCTCTCCCCCTTCTCTCCTCTCCTCCTCCTTCTCTCTCTCTTCTCTCCCCTTCACTTCTCTCTCCTCTCTCCCTCCTTCTCTCCTCCTTCTCTCTCTCTCTCCTCCTTCTCTCCTCTCCCCCCCTCCTCTCTCCTCCTTCTCTCCTTTCTCCTCTCCTCCTTCTCTCCTCCTTCTCTCCTTTCTCCTCTCCTCCTTCTCTCCTCTCTCCTCCTTCTCTCCTTCTCTCCTCTCTCCCTTGAACCTCACAGAGAAATCTCAGCAGGACAGATTTTGATTTCTACAGTTTTAGCGTCACCAGCCGCTCCGATACTGAAGTAAGGGAAGAGTTTCTCAGTGAAAGTGTCTCTGTGAGTGTAGATGTGAGTGTTGTCTTCAGAGTTGTAGAAGGATACGTCCCCCCCCTCGTAGTCCAGCTGGACTCTGATCCTCTGGAGACTCTTCTTCACTGTGACGCTCTTACCAGATACATCAATGTATTTTCCACTGCGATGTAATAAACACCAGAGTCCATATTTTGGTGAAGCAGATACTTCTCCCTTCCTGTCAGCTGACTCTTTGGCTAAACCCACATTCCAGTCAGGATGATCTCCCACCTCCACGTCCCAGCTGTGTGTCCCTGATCTGAAACCCTCAGAGCCCAGGACAGAGTTATACCTGCTGTGTCTTTCTGGATTGTCTGGAAGCTTCTGCTTTGTGTCTCCCTGTCTCACACCAGTCAGATCATCAGACAGATAGAGCCAGCAGGATGCAGTGTTTGGGTCCAGAATGACGGGACAGAAGTGGACCTTGTCCCTCATCTTCTCCCAGACTCTGAAGGCCAGGTTGCCCAGATGTTTGGCCACATCTGTCAGCGCTCCTGAGATCAGCTGTGGGTCTGCCAGCGAGCTCTGGACTCTGGCTCTGCTCCGAGACGCTTTATAACTGCTGAGGAACGGCACGCTGGCTTTCTGCAGGTCTGCTTCCACAGCAGAGATGCTGTCTGACAGAGAGGACATCTGCTCCTGAATCCTCTTCATCTCTCTGGAGACAGCCTCCCCCCTCTGCTGCTCTTCCTCCCTCAGAGCTGCCAGTCTGGACTCCTCTTCCTCTTTCAGGAACTGGTGCAGCTTGTTGAACTGGGCTCTGATCTGCGTCTCTGTGGACAGCAGCTGCTTCTTGGAGAGTTGACTTATTTCATGGTATGTCTCCTCCACCCGTCTGTGTCTGTCCCTCTTGTCCTGCAGAGACTGTAGGTCAGATCTCAGCT
Organism: Etheostoma perlongum; assembly: GCA_026937815.1. Taxonomy (NCBI): domain Eukaryota; kingdom Metazoa; phylum Chordata; class Actinopteri; order Perciformes; family Percidae; genus Etheostoma; species Etheostoma perlongum. The sequence goes on from CM049371.1 coordinate 39,202,536, forward strand.
GCTCCTTCAGGTCTCTGGCTGCTTGTTCTACAGGAACCACCGTGTGACCGTGGTGGAGAGAGAACTCACAGACGGGACACACAGCTCTCTCTTCATCCTTACAGAACAGCTTAGGCTCTTCTTGGTGTAGACTACACACCACCTCCACCTTCTTCTCTCCTGTTTCTGTCTCAGATGATCCACATTTCTGTCTCATAGCAAACTTGTCAGCCAGTTCCTTCAGTGCAAAGTTCACCAAAAGATGTTCTTTAGAGGATTTTCTTTTACAAATGGGACAGTTTTTGTTGCCAGCCTGTTCCCAGAATGCGTGCAGGCAGCTGGAACAGAAGCTGTGGTTGCAGCTCAGAGACACAGGATCACTGAAAGTCTCTGAGCACACATGGCAGTTCAGGAAACTTTCAACAAGAGCAGTTTTCTCAGCCATCTTTGTGTCTAAATGTCTCTCAACAACAAGACTCACCGAGTTCCTGTCCCTTCTCTTGACTGTGGAGTGTGTCCCAGCAGAGGTCTCCCACCCTGTAATGGCGTCTCAGCTCCGTCTAAATGTCTAAATCTGCTTTCGTTTTCATTAACAGAAGGAAATGCTGTAGTGTCCTTTAGTCACCAGCAGATGGAGATGTCATTCAGAGAACATGGAGCCAGTAATGGAAAGGTTCATTACAATGCCCCAAACAAGGAGAGGACTGTAGGGTTCTGGTCTACAGAGGACTGGTCTACAGAGGACTGTAGGGTTCTGGTCTACAGAGGACTGTAGGGTTCTGGTCTACAGAGGACTGGTCTACAGAGGACTGTAGGGTTCTGGTCTACAGAGGACTGTAGGGTTCTGGTCTACAGAGGACTGTAGGGTTCTGGTCTACAGAGGACTGTAGAGGTCTGGTCTACAGAGGACTGTAGAGGTCTGGTCTACAGAGGACTGTAGGGTTCTGGTCTACAGAGGACTGTAGAGGTCTGGTCTACAGAGGACTGTAGGGTTCTGGTCTACAGAGGACTGTAGGGTTCTGGTCTACAGAGGACTGTAAGGTTCTGGTCTACAGAGGACTGTAAGGTTCTGGTCTACAGAGGACTGTAGAGGTCTGGTCTACAGAGGACTGTAGAGGTCTGGTCTACAGAGGACTGTAAGGTTCTGGTCTACAGAGGACTGTAGGGGTCTGGTCCCAGAGGACTGTAGGGGTCTGGTCCCACAGAGGACTGTAGGGTTCTGGTCTACAGAGGACTGTAGGGTTCTGGTCCCAGAGGACTGTAGGGGTCTGGTCTACAGAGGACTGTAGGGGTTCTGGTCTACAGAGGACTGTAGGGTTCTGGTCTACAGAGGACTGTAGGGTTCTGGTCTACAGAGGACTGTAGGGTTCTGGTCTACAGAGGACTGTAGAGGTCTGGTCTACAGAGGACTGTAGAGGTCTGGTCTACAGAGGACTGTAGGGTTCTGGTCTACAGAGGACTGTAGAGGTCTGGTCTACAGAGGACTGTAGAGGTCTGGTCTACAGAGGACTGTAGGGTTCTGGTCTACAGAGGACTGTAGGGTTCTGGTCTACAGAGGACTGTAGGGGTTCTGGTCTACAGAGGACTGTAGAGGTCTGGTCTACAGAGGACTGTAGAGGTCTGGTCTACAGAGGACTGTAGAGGTCTGGTTGTCTACAGAGGACTGTAGGGTTCTGGTCTACAGAGGACTGTAAGGTTCTGGTCTACAGAGGACTGTAGAGGTCTGGTCTACAGAGGACTGTAGAGGTCTGGTCTACAGAGGACTGTAGAGGTCTGGTCTACAGAGGACTGTAGAGGTCTGGTCTACAGAGGACTGTAGAGGTCTGGTCTACAGAGGACTGTTGGGTTCTGGTGTGTGTGTGTGTGTGGTGTGTGTGTGTGTGTGTATATATAGACGTAGGGTTCTGGTCTACAGAGGACTGTAGAGGTCTGGTCTACAGAGGACTGTAGGGTTCTGGTCTACAGAGGACTGTAGGGTTCTGGTCTACAGAGGACTGTAGAGGTCTGGTCTACAGAGGACTGTAGAGGTCTGGTCTACAGAGGACTGTAGGGTTCTGGTCTACAGAGGACTGTAGGGTTCTGGTCTACAGAGGACTGTAAGGTTCTGGTCTACAGAGGACTGTAGAGGTCTGGTCTACAGAGGACTGTAGAGGTCTGGTCTACAGAGGACTGTAGGGTTCTGGTCTACAGAGGACTGTAGAGGTCTGGTCTACAGAGGACTGTAGAGGTCTGGTCTACAGAGGACTGTAAGGTTCTGGTCTACAGAGGACTGTAAGGTTCTGGTCTACAGAGGACTGTAGGGTTCTGGTCTACAGAGGACTGTAGAGGTCTGGTCTACTATTTGTCAGCAACATGTTGCATGGCAGTGTTCATGTCTCCCAGTCGGACTAATACACATCTCTCTCTTAACTTACACTTCTATTAATCAGAGAGTTGTGTGTGTGTGTGTGTGTGTGTGTGTGTGTGTGTGTGTGTGTGTGTGTGTGTGTGTGTGTGTGTGTGTGTGTGTGTGTGTGTGTGTGTGTGTGTGTGTGTGTGTGTGTACACATCGGTCTCTTTCTGAATAATGGGAAACATGATATGTCTGTATGTTTATCAGCAGAGGCGTTTGTCCCCAATAAACAATAAAATATATATATATATATATATATATATATATATATATATATATATATATATATATATATCGGAGCTATGTTTCTCCGATGTCCATGAACGCACCACGAATGTGTTCCAGTGAGTCCCGATGAATGGACGAGTTGTTCTGCCACTGACATGTTGGTCAGTGTTCCCAAAAAGTCCCAAGACGACGTCCTCAAATGTCTCGTTATGTCCCCAACTCAAAGACATCCAGCTTCCTGTCCCAGAGGAGAGAAGACACTAGAAAATATTCACATGTAACAAGATGACATCAGATCATTTTTACTGTTCTTAAAAAAAAATAAAGTAGATTATTTAACCCTCGTGTTGTCCTCCTCATCAAAAAGGGACAAAATCTGATATTTTTGTCTTTTTTCAGACTTTTTTTTTAGTTTCCACGACCACCACCTTACTAGTTTTATACTTTCTGGAATTCATGGTCAATAACCCTCATTTATATAGAATTATACCTAATATTAGAGTTAATAAAGCAGAAATTATGAATTATTTTTAATAATAGTAAAGATCAGAGGAATGAAAGAGCGTTGGAAGGAATCCACATTAAAGGTCGACCGTCTCTCTCTCTCTCTCTCTCTCTGTCTCTCTCTCTCTCTCTCTCTCTGTCTCTCAACTACCTCTCTCTCTCTGTCTCTCTCTGTCTCTCAACTATCTCTCTCTCTCTCTGTCTCTCTCTCTCTCTCTCTCTCTCTCTCTCTCTGTCTCCATACTCTCTTTGTCTCTCTCTCTCTGTCTCTCTCTCTGTCTCTCTCTCTGTCTCTGTCTCTCTCTCTCTCTCTCTCTCTCTCTCTCTCTCTTTCTACCTCTCTCTCTTTTCTCTCTGTCTTCAACTACCTCTTTTGTCTCTCTCTCTCTCAAATCTCTAACTATCTGGACAATAACTCTTTAGGAAGAATCTCTCTCTGTCTCTCAACTACCTCTCTCTCTCTCTCTCTGTCTCTCAACTACCTCTCTCTCTCTCTGTCTCTCTCTCTGTCTACAACTACCTCTCCTCTCTCTGTCTTCAACTTCTCTTCTCTGTTCTCTCCTCTCTCTTCTCTCTCTCTCTCTCTCCTCTCTCAACTCTTCTCTCTCTCTGCTCTCTCTCTCCTTCTCTCCTCTCTCCTTCTCTTATCTCTCAACTTCACCTCTCTCTCCTCCTTCTCTCTCTCTCTCCTCTCTCTCTCCTTCTCTCCTCTCTCTCTCTCTGTCTCTTCTCTCCTCTCTCTCTCTGTCTCTCAACTACCTTCTCTCCTCTCTCTCTCTGTCTCTCCTTCTCTCTCTCTCTCTCTCTCTCTCTGTCTCTCTACCTCTCTCTCTCTCTCTCTCTCTCTCTCTCTCTCTCTCTCTCTCTCTCTCTCTCTCTCTCTCTCTCTCTCTCTCTCTCTCTCTCTCTCTCTCTCTCTCTCTCTCTCTATCTCTCTCTCTCTCTCTCTCTCTCTCTCTCTCTCTCAGGTCAGGTGCATCTTGCTTTGTGATTTTGTTTGTGTGTTCCAATCGATGATGTAGTTTTGTATCTGTTGTGTTATAATTTGGTTGACTCTGATTGGTTGGTTCCCAGACTGGTTAACTCTGATTGGTTGGTTCCCAGACTGGTCCTGAGGCAGAACAGGGTCAGGAAGTGGACTGAGCGTCAGAACCAGCTGAGTGAGGGGACTCTTCTCTTTGCCCAGCTCTTGGTCTTTTGTGTCATTTGTGAATTTTGATGAATAATGGGAATTGGCCTAATTCAGCTCTGCAGGCGTTGTTGGTGGTTTTCCTCTGCACCTGTAGGACAACTAGAGGAGGACTGGCTCTATAGGACCCCCCCACCTCACTACCGTAGAGGAGGACTGGCTCTATAGGACCCCACACCTCACTACCGTAGAGGAGGACTGGCTCTGTAGGACCCCCCACCTCACTACCGTAGAGGAGGACTGGCTCTATAGGACCCCCCACCTCACTACTGTAGAGGAGGACTGGCTCTAGTACAGATTCTAATAATTTGAGCCAGATTCTGATTGGGATTTTAATGTAGATTTGACTTTTTATTGCATAGAACGCCCTGCGTGCTTTCTCTCTCAGCTCCATTATCGCTGGGTTAAAACTTCCAGTGGAACTTATCTTCAGTCCTAAATAATTGTAATGTGTACAGTTGTCTAATTTATGTTTCCCTAATGTGAAGCTGTATGTGGTTCCATGAGATCTGGATCTTTTCTGAAAAGTCATTGTCTTTGTCTTTTGTGTCAGGGCCCAGGTCTGACAGTACTGCTCCAGCAGGTCCAGGTTCTGCTGTAGGCCCTGTTCTGTAGGGGACAACAGAACCAGGTCATCTGCATAGAGCAGGACCTTGATCTCAGAGTGGTGTAGCGTGAGACCAGGTGCTGCTGATGTCTCCAGGATGGTGGCCAGTTGGTTGATGTAGATGTTGAATGTTCTCTCTCTATCTATCTATCTATCTATCTATCTATCTATCTATCTATCTATCTATCTATCTATCTATCTATCTATCTCTGTGGACGTCTAGTCTGGATACAAACCCTTCTGTGGGGGGTAGGTAGGTGTGAGTCCAGCAGGTGGAGCTGTTGAGCCAGATTTCCCATGATGCTGCAGGGCTTATTAAAGGCTCTCTCTCTCTCTCTCTCTGTCTCTCTCTCTCTCTCTCTCTCTCTCTCTCTCTCTCTCTCTCTCTCTCTCTCTCTCTTGTGTCAGTGATCCCTTTCAGCAGCAATACTATAATATATTATAATATTTATGAAAAGAGAGAGATTTTTTCTTTCTTTACCTCCCATCTTCTGTCTGGTTTTTCCAGATGTCATATTACTGTGTGTGTGTGTGTGTGTGTGTGTGTGTGTGTGTGTTTCCACCCTAACTGTAATTTCCTCCTAAAATAGCTGAACTGGGTGTGTGTGTGATGACTCTGTAAACTGCTTAACCCAAAACATCTCCCCCCCTCTCTCTCTCTCTCTCTCTCTGTTTCTGTTGGCAGATTCAATCTGTGCTGATCTTCAAGTTTAACTAGTTGTGTGTGTGTGTGTGTGTGTGTGTGTGTGTGTGTGTGTGTGTGTGTGTGTGTGTGTGTGTGTGTGTGTGTGTGTGTGTGTGTGTGTGTGTGTGTATGTGTGTGTGTCTCTGCGTATATGTGTCTCTCTGTGTGTGTGTGTGTGTGTGTGTGTGTGTGTGTGTGTGTGTGTGTGTGTGTGTGTGTGTGTGTGTGTGTGTAAGGTAAGATCTATAAAGTAACCACGTCTCTTTATTATCATAAACATTGAACATTTTTCTCACATGAACATTAAACTGACAGTAGAACATTTCTCCTCATCAATAACATCAAACACCAATAATCACTTATATCATCACAATTATGCAAATCAACATCAGCTGTTACATATATAATAATAATAATAATAATAATAACATCAGCTGTTACATATATAATAATAATAATAATAATAATAATATCAGCTGTTACATATATAATAATAATAATAATAATAATATCAGCTGTTACATATATAATAATAATAATAATAATAATATCAGCTGTTACATATATAATAATAATAATAATAATAATAACATCAGCTGTTACATATATAATAATAATAATAATAATAACATCAGCTGTTACATATATAATAATAATAATAATAATAATAATAATAATAATAACATCAGCTGTTACATATATAATAATAATAATAATAATAATAATAATAATAATAATAATAATAACATCAGCTGTTACACCTGCACTCATACCCAAAACCCAACATGACTGTAATATATATATATATATATATATATATATATATATATATATATATATATATATATATATATATATATTATTATTATTATTAAAATCCCACTTCTTCAGCATAATATTCAGCTACAGTCATACCCAAAACTCTTTAATATATATCTACTGTATATATAGATGGTAAAACTCAACATGACTTAGTCTTTAATATATATCTATATATATATAGATATATATTTGGAGTATCTTATTAAAATCCACTTCTGCAGCATATTTCCTCCAGAAGCAGCTCAGCTGGAGTTTCTCATTCGGGGCTTTGGAAATATTTTAATACCGAGGAATGTTTTCATCATGTCGGTTACTCAAACCATCAAATCTGTTTCTTCTTCTATCATGGACAATAACTACAACTAGGAAGAATGAAGAAAATATAGATTTATATATCCACACACACACTAATGGGATTTATTCTTTTTTACGCCAAAAATACGCCTTTAAACTCCCTCCCTTCTCTCCTCCTCCTCTTCTCTCCTCCTTCTCTCCTCTCCTCTCCCCCTTCACTTCTCTCTCCTCCTTCTCTCCTCTCCTCCTTCTCTCCTCTCTCCTTCTCTCCCCCTTCTATCCTTCTCTCCTCCTCTCCCTCTCTCCTCCCTCTCTCCTCTCCTCTTCTCCTCCTCCTTCTCTCCTCCTTCTCTCTTCTCTCTCCTTCTCTCCTCCTTCTCTCCTCTCTCCTCCTTCTCTCCTCCTTCTCTCCTCCTTCTCTCCTCCTTCTCTCCTCTCTATCCTTCTCTCCTCTCTCCTCCCCTCTCTCCCCCTTCTCTCCTCTCTCCTCCTTCTCTCCTCCTTCTCTCCTCCTTCTCTCCTCCTTCTCTCCTCTCTCTCCTTCTCTCCTCCTTCTCTCCTCTCCTCCTTGAACCTCACAGAGAAATCTCAGCAGGACAGATTTTGATTTCTACAGTTTTAGCGTCACCAGCCGCTCCGATACTGAAGTAAGGGAAGAGTTTCTCAGTGAAAGTGTCTCTGTGAGTGTAGATGTGAGTGTTGTCTTCAGAGTTGTAGAAGGATACGTCCCCCCCCTCGTAGTCCAGCTGGACTCTGATCCTCTGGAGACTCTTCTTCACTGTGATGTTCGTACCAGATCCATCAATGTATTTTCCACTGTGATGTAATAAACACCAGAGTCCATATTCTGGTGTAGCATATGCTTCTCCCTTCCTGTCAGCTGACTCTTTGGCTAAACCCACAGTCCAGACAGGATGATCTCCCACCTCCACGTCCCAGCTGTGTGTCCCTGAGCTGAAACCCTCAGAGCCCAGGACATTGGTATACCTCCTGTGTCTCTCTGGATTGTCTGGAAGCTTCTGCTTTGTGTCTCCACGTCTCACACCGGTCAGATCATCAGACAGATAGAGACAGCGGGCTGCAGTGTTTGGGTCCAGAATGACGGGACAGAAGTGGACCTTGTCCCTTATCTTCTCCCAGACTCTGAAGGCCAGGTTGCCCAGATGTTTGGCCACATCTGTCAGCGCTCCTGAGATCAGCTGTGGGTCTGCCAGCGAGCTCTGGACTCTGGCTCTGCTCCGAGACGCTTTATAACTGCTGAGGAACGGCACGCTGGCTTTCTGCAGGTCTGCTTCCACAGCAGAGATGCTGTCTGACAGAGAGGACATCTTCTCCTGAATCCTCTTCATCTCTCTGGAGACAGCCTCCCCCCTCTGCTGCTCTTCCTCCCTCAGAGCTGCCAGTCTGGACTCCTCTTCCTCTTTCAGGAACTGGTGCAGCTTGTTGAACTGGGCTCTGATCTGCGTCTCTGTGGACAGCAGCTGCTTCTTGGAGAGTTGACTTATTTCATGGTATGTCTCCTCCACCCGTCTGTGTCTGTCCCTCTTGTCCTGCAGAGACTGTAGGTCAGATCTCAGCTGCTCCTTCAGGTCTCTGGCTGCTTGTTCTACAGGAACCACCGTGTGACCGTGGTGGAGAGAGAACTCACAGACGGGACACACAGCTCTCTCTTCATCCTTACAGAACAGCTTAGGCTCTTCTTGGTGTAGACTACACACCACCTCCACCTTCTTCTCTCCTTTTTCTGTCTCAGATGATCCACATTTCTGTCTCCCAGCAAACTTGTCAGCCAGTTCCTTCAGTGCAAAGTTCACCAAAGGACGATCTTTAGAGGATTTTCTTCTACAAATGGGACAGTTTTTGTTGCCAGCCTGTCCCCAGAATGCGTGCAGGCAGCTGGAACAGAAGCTGTGGTTGCAGCTCAGAGACACAGGATCACTGAAAGTCTCTGAGCACACATGGCAGTTCAGGAAACTTTCAACAAGAGCAGTTTTCTCAGCCATCTTTGTGTCTAAATGTCTCTCAACAACAAGACTCACCGAGTTCCTGTCCCTTCTCTTGACTGTGGAGTGTGTCCCAGCAGAGGTCTCCCACCCTGTGATGGCGTCTCAGCTCCGTCTAAATGTCTAAATCTACTTTCGTTTCCTCTCACCTGTCCCCAGGTGAACACTTCACCAGGCTGACTCACACTAAACCAGCTCCACAACATTTCCATTTGTCAGCAACATGTTGCATGGCAGTGTTCATGTCTCCCAGTCGGACTAATACACATCTCTCTCTTAACTTACACACACACAGGATAAAAGTGTGTGTGTGTGTGTGTGTGTGTGTGTGTGTGTGTGTGTGTGTGTGTGTGTGTGTGTGTGTGTGTGTGTGTGTGTGTGTGTGTTACTTACGACTGGTAACCCACCAACTGCTTTCTCTTTCCTCACTGTAAACCCAAAATAAGTTACCAGAACTAAAAAAAAATGTGGCAATCCATTGGCTCAATTTTTTTAATATCATAAACTTAAAGTTTATCAACTTAAAAGTCAGAATTTTCCAGAACTTAAAAGGTTTGATGATTTGCTACTTGTACCTTTTGATGACAGTTAAAATAAAGTTATCATTTAGCTCAACTAAAAAATTTGCAGTTAACAGTTTTCTGTTACGGAAACTCAATAATTTTCATTTATTATAACGTAAAATTTTGATCATGTGTCGGTTGTCCCAACATGGTGTTTGTGATGGACAATCCATGACTAGTACAGAAGTCCAACAACAAACAACCACTCTGGTTCAGATCAGGGACCCGTTCCTCCCAATCACGCCTCTCCAAGTATCTCCATCATCACCCACGTGTGCGTTGAAGTCCCCCAGCAGAACTATGATGTCCCCTACTGGAGCCCCATTCAGGACTCCATTCAAGGTCTCCAAGAAGGCCGAATACTCCGAACAACAGTCAGAGTTTTCCCCCCCATCACCCGCAGGCGTAGGGAGGCGACCCTCTCGTCCACCGGGGTAAACTCCAACGCCACCCTGGGAAACTCCGGGGTAGGACAGAGTCCAACCCCTATCCAGGAGTACGGTTCCAGAACCGAGACTGTGCCTAGAGGTGAGTCCCACCAGATCTAACTGGTAGCGCTCCACCTCCCGCACAAGCTCCGGCTCCTTCCCCCACAGAGCCTCTGCCCCCGGGTCTGGTCTGTCGAAGCCCCTGACCTTTGCTGCCACCCATGTAGCAGCGCACCCGACCCCTTTGGTTCCTCCCACAGGTGGTGGGCCCATGGGATGGAGATAGGGGGGCCACGTAGCTTTTTCGGGCTGTGCCCAACCGGACTCGCTGACGAGGCCCGCAGTCTGGGCCTGGCTCCAGACGGGGGCCCCGGGCTTCCTCCGAGCAGGGTCCCTCGATCCCTTCCTTGTTTTATCATAGGATCTTTGAACCATTCTTTGTCTGGCCCCTCCCCTGAGACCTCTTTGCCATGGGAGACCCTACCAGGTGCACACAGCTCCAGACAACACAGCCCTCAGGTTCATAGGGACACACAGACCTCTCCACCATGATGGGGGGATGGTTCCCGGAGAGGTCTTTCAACATTCTTTATCAATTTTCTAAATTGAAACCGACCCGACCGATATATCGGTGTTATGGGCCAATATTAGGCATTTTCCAGTCTATCAGTATCGGCATTTATAATAATGCCAATAAAAAATATATATTCATCAGAATCCTTTATAATGACAAATGATTTTGATGAATGAATATTTAAAAAATAAAAATGGTCGGTCAACCAAGTTATGAGCGTTGTTTTTGTTGCATAGTCTGTCCACCAGAGGACGCTCTACAACGTCCCTGTTAGTGATGGCGTTGCATAGTCTGTCCACCAGAGGACGCTCTACAACGCCCCCTGTTAGTGATGGCGTTGCATAGTCTGTCCACCAGAGGACGCTCTACAACGTCCCTGTTAGTGATGGCGTTGCATAGTCTGTCCACCAGAGGACGCTCTACAACGTCCCTGTTAGTGATGGCGTTGCATAGTCTGTCCACCAGAGGACGCTCTACAAACGTCCCTGTTAGTGATGGCGTTGCATAGTCTGTCCACCAGAGGACGCTCTACAACGTCCCTGTTAGTGATGGCGTTGCATAGTCTGTCCACCAGAGGACGCTCTACAACGTCCCTGTTAGTGATGGCGTTGCATAGTCTGTCCACCAGAGGACGCTCTACAACGTCCATGTTAGTGATGGCGTTGCATGTCTGTCCACCAGAGGACGCTCTGTTAGTGATGGTGTTGCATAGTCTGTCCACCAGAGGACGCTCTACAACGTCCCTGTTAGTGTTGGCGTTGCATAGTCTGTCCACCAGAGGACGCTCTACAACGTCCCTGTTAGTGATGGTGTTGCATAGTCTGTCCACCAGAGGACGCTCTACAACGTCCATGTTAGTGATGGCGTTGCATAGTCTGTCCACCAGAGGGGGTCCAACGTCAGCAGTGATGGCGTGCATAGTCTGTCCACCAGAGGGCGAGACTCAGTGTCCCTGTTAGTGATGGTGTTGCATGTCTGTCCACCAGAGGACGCTCTACAACGTCCCTGTTAGTGATGGCGTTGCATAGTCTGTCCACCAGAGGAGCTCTAAACGGTTAGTGATGGCGTTGCATAGTCTGTCCACCAGAGGGCTCGTTAGTGATGCTTTATAATTTGTCCACCAGAATCTTCCCTGTTAGTGATTTTGATATTTCCACCAGAGGACGCTCTACAACGTCCCTGTTGGCAACACAGATTTTTTTTTATACACTTTATTTATCAGAACTTTAATATATGTTATGTTTCTGCTGATTTTCGGCATATCTGAACGTTCATTTTACTTGTGGAGCGTTATAGTAAACTAACCATCCACGTTATTTCTTATTGGTTGAAAGAAACAGTGATGTGTGTTCCTAACCCTGCAGCGAGTAAGAGTGGGAAACAGCTGTAGGCAGCGAGACAGACTGACTACGGCGGCCCGTCTCCACCATCACACAGAGAGGGAGGGAGAGGGGGAGGGAGGGAGAGAGGGAGAGGGGGACTCAGCAAGCGTGAGAGGGAGACTCAGTGTGGCCTATATTGTTGTGAATCTACTGTATGAAAATACCCAGAGAGAGAAAGGGGGAGGGAGAGAGAGAGACTGAAAGCGTTCGGTGGACTGGAAGGGTCCTCTTTGTGTGTGCTGTAGGCCTCCGTGGACAGCGAGGTCCTGACCCATCATGCATCACGGTTCTCTGGCTGGGATTCAGACTGTCAGCTCCCACTGAGGACGGGGGGGGACAGGGGGGACGGGGGGGTCCGTCAGGTTTCCAGGTCACCTTTGACCTCCAGGAGGAGAAGTGTACTTAAATCTCTAATAAACGTGATGTGTTACATCACCAGAGTGCGTTCGTGGTCCTCTGCAGAGTTTCATCCTGCAGAGACAACAGATGGTCCCGGGACAGGGAGGGGGGCGAGAGAGGTTCACTCAGAGTGGAGGGCTCTCTCTCTCTCTCTCTCTCTCTCTCTCTCTCTCTCTCTCTCTCTCTCTCTCTCCATTTCTGTCATTCACTCAGTCTGACGGAGGTGAAGACCCGACCTGCCTCGGCTTTAATCCTCGGGACAGAGGCAGAGGGTAACGGGACAGAGAGAGACGAGGGACAGCCGGAGGACAGAGACAATAAAAACATGGAGGGGAAGTTGGAAGACTCAATGGATTATTTGGATTTTTACCGTCAGTCCGGATAAGAAACGTCAGGAAGTAGCGGAGGATAACAGGACGGAGAGAGACGAGGGTGGGGTGGGGGGGACAAACCTGGAGAGAGACGGACGATGTATAGGATTTGGATTCTTACGGTCAGTCTGGATGAGAGCGCCAGGACGGCTGTAATCTGCAGGACTGTGCAGAGGACAGAGGACACCGGGACGGAGACAGACAAGTCTTCCCAGTCTCTCTCGGACAGACCGCTAACTGAACTTCTGGACAAGCGGGGACAACTGAGACAAGTGTCCTGAGTGGCTGTTTCTCTGTGGGACCGACGTCTGGATGGGAAGCATCAGGAAGTCTGCAGCGGCTTCTTTCATTGGTGGATCATTTAGATTTAATAGAGGACAAGAGGACAGACCCGGGGGTCCTTCAGGGACTCTTAAAGGACCCCATGGACACTGTAGGACCGTTAAAGGACCCCATGGACACTCTAAAAACAAGATAAAAACTGAGGGAAAAGGTCTAAAAACAAGAGAAATTATCTGTCCGTGCGGCGAGATCATTTCACTTGACAAGCTTGATTGATTTGAGATTTATAATTTATAAATAAATAAATTATAAATTAATTAATAGTTTATTTATAATTAATTTATAGGCTGCCAGCTCCCGCCGGCTCAGGTTTCCTGTGGGGTTACCTGGTGGGGTTACCTGTAGGGGTCACCTGGGGGGTTACCTGTAGAGGTCACCTGGTGGGTTACCTGTAGGGGTTACCTGGTGGGTTACCTGTGGGTTACCTGGTGGGTTACCTGTGGGGGTTACCTGTGGGGTTACCTGTGGGTTACCTGTGGGGTTACTTGTGGGGGTTACCTGGCGGGGTCACCTGTAGGGGTTACCTGGGGGTTACCTGGGTTACCTGTGGAGGTTACCTGTGGGGTTACCTGTGGGGTTACCTGTGGAGTTACCTGTGGAGGTTACCTGTGGAGGTTACCTGTGGGGTTACCTGTGGAGTTACCTGTGGAGGTTACCTGTGGGGTTACCTGTGGAGTTACCTGTGGAGGTTACCTGGCGGGGTTACCTGTGGGGTTACCTGTGGAGGTTACCTGTGGGGTTACCTGGTGGGTTACCTGTGGAGGTTACCTGGCGGGGTTACCTGGTGGAGTTACCTGTGGAGGTTACCTGTGGGGTTACCTGGTGGGTTACCTGGTGGGTTAACTGGCGGGGTTACCTGTAGGGGTTACCTGGTGGGTTACCTGTGGGGTTTACCTGGCCGGTTACCTGTGGGGTTACCTGGTGGGTTACCTGCCTAATAACTGCGGACGTGACAACAACAGCAGGCGCCAAAGAGACGACGGGACAAAGTCCTCAGGTTTTATCAGCTCTGTGGACTGTGGGGGGGCGGGACTCAGTACAAAGGTGAAGCAGGTGAGATATAAAAGGAGAGAGGGCGAGAGAGCTTCAGATCAGGCCCGGGACCATATGGAGTAATATTAATTATTAATATTAGGACGTCAGTCCTGATTCTGATCTTCCTGAGACATGGGTGCCGATTGGATTAATTCTCAATTTTCTTATATAATAATGCAATAATACCCAAAATATAGACAATATATACTTTATATACTTTATATTAGACATTTCTGAGTGGTTTCCTGAGAAGAGTCAGTCAGTCTGGTGAAGACCAGAACATGGATGTTCTGATTTTTCTGTTTTGGCTTTGTTTCCCTGGAAACGGATATGATGTAGTCCCCGCCATCCGTAGCATATAACCTTTGATAATACTGTCTCTGTGTGTCCAACTTTGATAATATTGTTACCGTGGAGACTCTGGTTGTCCCCGCCGTGTCCTTGAGTCGGACTGGTCTCTCGGAGGAGACCCGGACCCGCCGGGTGGCGTGATGTACGTCGTGTGGACGCTGGCGGTCCTCACCCTCCACGGCCTCTTTAAGAGCTGGAAGGACAGAGCCGTGGAGACAAGGGGACGCTCGGACGCAGCGGGGGGACGCTCGGACGCAGGAGGAGGACGCTCTGACGCAGCGGGGGGACACTCTGACGCAGCGGGGGGACGCTCTGACGCAACAGGAGGACGCTTGGACGCAGCGGGGGGACGCTCTGGCGCAGCAGGAGGACGCTCGGGCGCAGCGGGGGGGGGACGCTCTGACGCAACGGGAGGACGCTTGGACGCAGCGGGGGGACGCTCTGACGCAACGGGGGGACGCTTGGACGCAACAGGAGGATGCTCTGACGCAACAGGAGGACGCTCTGACGCAACAGGAGGACTCTTGGACGCAACAGGAGGACGCTCTGGCGCAACAGGAGGACGCTCTGACGCAACAGGAGGACTCTTGGACGCAACAGGAGGACTCTTGGACGCAACAGGAGGACGCTCTGACGCAACAGGAGGACTCTTGGACGCAACAGGAGGACTCTTGGACGCAACAGGAGGACGCTCTGACGCAACAGGAGGACGCTTGGACGCAGCGGGGGGGGTTGTGGAGCGGCGAGGACCGAGGAGCTGCAGGGACGAAGGGATGCACCTGCGAGGAGGACGGGGGGGCCCCGGGGGCAGGAAGCGGGCGCAGGTGAGCCGTTAGAGAACTGAGACACAGCGAGCGCTGGGTAAAGGTGTGTGTGTGTGTGTGTGTGTGTGTGTGTGTGTGTGTGTGTGTGTGTGTGTGTATAAGGACACTTATATTGGAAAATCCCCCCACCCCCCACCAGACTACCTAGTACCTCCTTATTGATTGAAAAGATGGCACAGACACACACACACACACATAGACACACACACATATGCATACATAGACACACACACACACATGCATACATAGACACAGACACACACACACACACACACACACATATGCATACATAGACACACACACACATGCATGCATAGACACACACACACACATATGCATACATAGACACACACACACACATATGCATACATAGACACACACACACACACACATATGCATACATAGACACACACACACACACATATGCATACATAGACACAGACACACACACACATATGCATACATAGACACACACACACACACACACATATGCATACATAGACACAGACACACACATATGCATACATAGACACACACACACACACATATGCATACATAGACACAGACACACACACACACACATATGCATACATAGACACAGACACACACACACACACACACATATGCATACATAGAGACACAGACACACACACACACATATGCATACATAGACACACACACACATGCATGCATAGACACACACACACACACACACACACACATATGCATACATAGACACACACACACACACACATCTTTAATATTTCAGTGGGGGGGGAGGAGCAGCTGCTCTGCTTCAGTTGAGGCTGAAATATTTATCTGGTGACGGAGAGGAGGAGGAGCTAGAGGAGGTGTGATGCTGCCGTGCTGTTGCTAGGGGAACAGAGAGAGAGAGAGTGTGTGTGGGAGGGGTCGGGCGGCGTTGACACCAATCCTGCTGTTTTCAGTGTGTGTGTGTGTGTGTGTGTGTGTGTGTGTGTGTGTGTGTGTGTGTGAGTGAAGCTGCAGCGAGGGGAAGGATGCAGACATGAAGCGGACGGCGAGGCCGCGGGGAAGGAGGTAAGGACACAAAGACGGAGGGATGGAGGGACGGAGGGATGCAGAAGACAGACATGTCGGATCCAGACATAGGGGGACGGGGTCTGGGGGGGTCGGAGGGGGGTCTGGCTGTAACCTGATGCAGAGCGTCGGGTTTCTGACGACCTGAATACGAGTCGCGTGTTCAGAGGACGACATTTTTCTCTTTCATTTCGCTCCCTCACTCGTCCTGATAATCCTGCTTTTGTCTGTCTGTGGACATGTGTCCCACATGTCTGTGGCTCACGGGGACAGGTTTGCACCCCCGGGGGGGTTTATTTATTACCTTAGTGGTCCCCTAATACTGTATCTGAAGTCTCTTTATATAGACCTTAGTGGTCCCTAATACTGTATCTGAAGTCTCTTTTATATAGACCTTAGTGGTCCCCTAATACTGTATCTGAAGTCTCTTTATATAGACCTTAGTGGTCCCTAATACTGGATCTGAAGTCTCTTTATATAGACCTTAGTGGTCCCTAATACTGGATCTGAAGTCTCTTTATATAGACCTTAGTGGTCCCCTAATACTGGATCTGAAGTCTCTTTATATAGACCTTAGTGGTCCCTAATACTGTATCTGAAGTCTCTTTTATATAGACCTTAGTGGTCCCTAATACTGTATCTGAAGTCTCTTTATATAGACCTTAGTGGTCCCTAATACTGTATCTGAAGTCTCTTTATATAGACCTTAGTGGTCTCTAATACTGTATCTGAAGTCTCTTTATATAGACCTTAGTGGTCTCTAATACTGTATCTGAAGTCTCTTTATATAGACCTTAGTGGTCCCCTAATACTGTATCTGAAGTCTCTTTATATAGACCTTAGTGGTCTCTAATACTGTATCTGAAGTCTCTTTATATAGACCTTAGTGGTCCCTAATACTGTATCTGAAGTCTCTTTATATATAGACCTTAGTGGTCCCTAATACTGTATCTGAAGTCTCTTTATATAGACCTTAGTGGTCCCTAATACTGTATCTGAAGTCTCTTTATATAGACCTTAGTGGTCCCTAATACTGTATCTGAAGTCTCTTTATATAGACCTTAGTGGTCTCTAATACTGTATCTGAAGTCTCTTTATATAGACCTTAGTGGTCCCTAATACTGTATCTGAAGTCTCTTTATATAGACCTTAGTGGTCCCTAATACTGGATCTGAAGTCTCTTTATATAGACCTTAGTGGTCCCCTAATACTGTATCTGAAGTCTCTTTATATAGACCTTAGTGGTAATAATAAGAAAAGTATGCCTGTGTATCATAACACACGGCTCTGCTGATTGGCTGTCACCTGGGACACTACAGACCATGTGACTCAAAGCCCCCCCTACCACAGCATGTGGAGGACTCAGGTATCTCTTTAGCTGGTGAGTGAGTGTGTGTGTATGTGTGTGTGTGTGTGTGTGTGTGTGTGTGTGTGTGTGTGTGTGTGTGTGTGTGTGTGTGTGTGTGTGTGTGTGACTCTGAGCACATGGAGACTGAACACAAAGCAGATGATTTGACCCAGTTTAGTGGAGAAGGAGGAAGAGGAGAAGGAGAAGAAGGAGGGAGAGAGAAGGAAGAGGGGAGGAAGGGAGGAATATATGGAATATAAAACCATTTAAATGTTGATATTTTTCTTAAGTATGTGTGTGTGTGTGTGTGTGTGTGTGTGTGTGTGTGTGTGTGTGTGTGTGTGTAATATGAAGCCTTCACCACCGGGGGGCGCCGTGTCTCTCTCTAACTGAATGAGTGTTTTTGTTTCTCCTCTAATTGAGAAGCTGGAAATGACGGTGTGTGTCCAACTGATCCAGAGTCTGTCTCTGTGTGTCCAACTGATCCAGAGTCTGTCTCTGTGTGTCCGACTGATCCAGAGTCTGTCTCTGTGTGTCCAACTGATCCAGAGTCTGTCTCTGTGTGTCCAACTGATCCAGAGTCTGTCTCTGTGTGTCCAACTGATCCAGAGTCTGTCTCTGTGTGTCCGACTGATCCAGAGTCTGTCTCTGTTTCTGTGTGTCCAACTGATCCAGAGTCTGTCTCTGTTTCTGTGTGTCCGACTGATCCAGAGTCTGTCTCTGTTTCTGTGTGTCCAACTGATCCAGAGTCTGTCTCTGAGTTGACTCTGAGCAAGGAGACTGAACACAAAGCAGAGAAGGAGAAGAAGGAGGGAGGAAGAGGGAGGAAGGAGGAATGTCCAACTGATCCAGAGTCTGTCTCTGTCTCTGTATGTCCAACTGATCCAGAGTCTGTCTCTGTCTCTGTGTGTCCGACTGATCCAGAGTCTGTCTCTGTCTCTGTGTGTCCTACTGATCCAGAGTCTGTCTCTGTCTCTGTGTGTCCTACTGATCCAGAGTCTGTCTCTGTCTCTGTGTGTCCGACTGATCCAGAGTCTGTCTCTGTGTGTCCTACTGATCCAGAGTCTGTCTCTGTCTCTGTGTGTCCGACTGATCCAGAGTCTGTCTCTGTCTCTGTGTGTCCTACTGATCCAGAGTCTGTCTCTGTCTCTGTGTGTCCGACTGATCCAGAGTCTGTCTCTGTGTGTCCAACTGATCCAGAGTCTGTCTCTGTCTGTCCTACTGATCCAGAGTCTGTCTCTGTGTGTCCAACTGATCCAGAGTCTGTCTCTGTGTGTCCAACTGATCCAGAGTCTGTCTCTGTTAGTGAAACAGATGTGTTGCCGCATCAAAAAAGCACTTATTGTAGAAGTGTGTGTGTGTGTGTGTGTGTGTGTGTGTGTGTGTGTGTGTGTGTGTGTGTGTGTGTGTGTGTGTGTGTGTGTGTGTGTGTGTGTGTGTGTGTGTGTGTGTGTGTGTGTGTGTGTGTGTGCAGGGTGAAATGTGTCAGCAGTTGTCAGTATTAATGATTTTATATTGTGTGTGTGTGTGGCCAGCATGTTACTCCATCTTTAAAGCTGTAATCCGCCTTCACGAAGCACTGTGTGTGTGTGTGTGTGTGTGTGTGTGTGTGTGTGTGTGTGTGTGTGTGTGTGTGTGTGTGTGTGTGTGTGTGTGTGTGTATAATACCTTCTTATGGAGGTTTTAACTACCAAAGGAACACAGGTGTTTACGAATGAATACTCAGTTGTTGTGAAATCCTGCCGGCCGTTATGGAACCAGAGGTCACAATATATATAGACCTCGGTGTGTGTGTGTGTGTGTGTGTGTGTGTGTGTGTGTGTGTGTGTGTGTGTGTGTAAGCAGATTGTGAGCAAAGCAACATTCCTCGTGTGTGTCCTCAGACCTGGAGAATAAAGCTAAAAAGATGGAAGACTCTATAATTTACAGATAGAGCAGGTCTAGACCACTCTATAATTTACAGATAGAGCAGGTCTAGACCGCTCTATAATTTACAGATAGAGCAGGTCTAGACCTCTCTATAATTTACAGATAGAGCAGGTCTAGACCACTCTATAATCTACAGATAGAGCAGGTCTAGACCTCTCTATAATTTACAGGTAGAGCAGGTCTAGACCGCTCTATAATTTACAGATAGAGCAGGTCTAGACCGCTCTATAATTTACAGGTAGAGCAGGTCTAGACCGCTCTATAATTTACAGATAGAGCAGGTCTAGACCTCTCTATAATTTACAGATAGAGCAGGTCTAGACCACTCTATAATTTACAGATAGAGCAGGTCTAGACCGCTCTATAATTTACAGATAGAGCAGGTCTAGACCTCTCTCTATAATTTACAGGTAGAGCAGGTCTAGACCTCTATAATTTACAGATAGAGCAGGTCTAGACCGCTCTATAATTTACAGATAGAGCAGGTCTAGACCGCTCTATAATTTACAGATAGAGCAGGTCTAGACCGCTCTATAATTTACAGATAGAGCAGGTCTAGACCGTTCTATAATCTACAGATAGAGCAGGTCTAGACCTCTCTATAATTTACAGGTAGAGCAGGTCTAGACCACTCTATAATTTACAGGTAGAGCAGGTCTAGACCACTCTATAATTTACAGATAGAGCAGGTCTAGACCGGTCTAGAACGCTCTATAATTTACAGATAGAGCAGGTCTAGACCTCTCTATAATTTACAGATAGAGCAGGTCTAGACCACTCTATAATTTACAGATAGAGCAGGTCTAGACCACTCTATAATTTACAGATAGAGCAGGTCTAGACCTCTCTATAAAACAGATAGAGCAGGTCTAGACCTCTCTATAATTTACAGATAGAGCAGGTCTAGACCACTCTATAGGATAGAGCAGGTCTAGACCGCTCTATAATTTACAGATAGAGCAGGTCTAGAACGCTCTATAATTTACAGATAGAGCAGGTCTAGACCTCTCTATAATTTACAGATAGAGCAGGTCTAGACCTCTCTATAATTTACAGATAGAGCAGGTCTAGACCACTCTATAATTTACAGATAGAGCCGGTCTAGACCACTGTATAATTTACAGATAGAGCAGGTCTAGAACGCTCTATAATTTACAGATAGAGCAGGTCTAGACCGCTCTATAATTTACAAGTAGAGCAGGTCTAGACCACTCTATAATTATAATAATAATTACAATAACTCTAAAATCACTGTGATTAGTGACAGATTAGAAAACCGATATGTGGGTCGGGATCTAGTAGATGTAGGATCTAGTAGATGTAGGATCTGGTAGATGTAGGCTCTGGTAGATGTAGGCTCTGGTAGATGTAGGCTCTAGTAGATGTAGGCTCTAGTAGATGTAGGCTCTGGTAGATGTAGGCTCTGGTAGATGTAGGATCTGGTAGATGTAGGATCTAGTAGATGTAGGCTCTGGTAGATGTAGGATCTGGTAGATGTAGGATCTAGTAGATGTAGGCTCTGGTAGATGTAGGCTCTGGTAGATGTAGGCTCTAGTAGATGTAGGCTCTAGTAGATGTAGGATCTGGTAGATGTAGGCTCTGGTAGATGTAGGCTCTGGTAGATGTAGGATCTGGTAGATGTAGGCTCTGGTAGATGTAGGCTCTGGTAGATGTAGGCTCTAGTAGATGTAGGATCTGGTAGATGTAGGATCTGGTAGATGTAGGCTCTGGTAGATGTAGGCTCTGGTAGATGTAGCCTTAGTGGAACCGAAATCTGCATTCAGAGTTGTAAACCCTGTATGGCGGGGCGGGGATCCGACCCTGGGGAACGCCCTTCCTATTGTCCCTTTGTCTTCTGATCTGCAGTTTCTGTTGAAGACTCACTTGTCTGAACTCGCCTTCATCTCATGGAGTGGAACTGGGTTTTCAAGTCTTTTCCAATCTAAAAGACTTCTGTTTTTGCTGGCTCATTTTACTGTTTGGGTCTTATGTTATATAGACCTTAGTGGTCCCCTAATACTGTATCTGAAGTCTCTTTTATATAGACCTTGGTGGTCCCTAATACTGGATCTGGAGTCTCTTTTACATAGACCTTAGTGGTCCCTAATACTGGATCTGGAGTCTCTTTTATATAGACCTTGGTGGTCCCTAATACTGGATCTGGAGTCTCTTTTACATAGACCTTAGTGGTCCCTAATACTGGATCTGGAGTCTCTTTATAGAGTCCTTAGTGGGACTGGAGAGTGAGAGTTTGTTAATCTCTTAGGGAGATCTAACCTGCGGTCAGTTGAGGGTTAAAGGGACCATCTGCTGCAGGATTACCAGATTAGTTCGTCCTCTCCTCTTGCCGCTCTGAGATCAGCTGTGATTTAATCCCGCTGAAATCAGCGTGGAGACGGTCGCTGGGCAACCTGACCTCGGGTCGGACTGAGCCAGGTGACCCCCGCGGGTCCTGGTGGCGGACTGGGACCAGTTGAGAGGATGTGAGCGAGCGGCGGCAGCATGTTGGGCTGGGTGGGAACTCTGATCAACAAGAGCTGGATGGACAGGGAGCGCCTGGTCCCGCCGGAGCGGAGACCTCGCTGGGGACGGGGACGGGTGAGAGCTCGGAGAAACAACCTGGTCAGATTAGAGGTGTCTGATTGGTGCGATCCGCCGGTGGGACGGGAGAGTGAGGAGGATCGGGACCAGACCCCCACAGTCGGGAGAAATTCATTTATCTGATTGTTGTTTAACAGGACCAGTTTGGACACGCCAGAGCAGGGGGAATGAGAGGGGGGGGGAATGAGAGGGGGGGGGGGAATGAGAGGGAGGGGGGGACACACCAGAGCAGGGGGAATGAGAGGGGAGACACCAGAGCAGGGGGAATGAGAGGGGGAACGAGAGGGGAGACACCAGAGCAGGGGAATGAGAGGGGGAACATGAGGGGAATGAGGGAGACACCAGAGCAGGGGGAATGAGAGGGGAGACACCAGAGCAGGGGGAATGAGAGGGGGAACACCAGAGCAGGGGGAATGAGAGGGGAACGAGAGGGGAGACACCAGAGCAGGGGGGGGAATGAGAGGGGGAGACACCAGAGCAGGGGGAATGAGAATGAGGGGAGCAGGGGGAATGAGAGGGGGAACGAGAGGGGGAGACACCAGAGCAGGGGAAACACCAGAGCAGGGGGAATGAGAGGGGGGACACCAGAGCAGGGGGAATGAGAGGGGGAACGAGAGGGGGAGACACCAGAGCAGGGGGAATGAGAGGGGGAGCAGGGGGAATGAGAGGGGGAACGAGAGGGGGAGACACCAGAGCAGGGGGAACACCAGAGCAGGGGGAATGAGAGGGAGAACGAGAGGGGGAACACCAGAGCAGGGGGAATGAGAGGGGGAGCAGGGGGAACGAGAGGCGGAGACACCAGAGCAGGGGGAATGAGAGGGGGAACACCAGAGCAGGGGGAATGAGAGGGGGAGCAGGGGGAATGAGAGGGGGAGCAGGGGGAACGAGGCGGAGACACCAGAGCAGGGAGAACGAGAGGGGGAGACACCAGAGCAGGGGGAACACCAGAGCAGGGGGAATGAGAGGGGGAACGAGAGGGGGAGACACCAGAGCAGGGGGAATGAGAGGGGTTGCAGGGTGTTCCTAATGGAGGACTTTACTGTGGAATTCATATTTTCTGTTTTCTCCGCTGACGCCATGGTAACATTTAATTTCTTCTTTACAGCCACAAAGCATTGTGGGAATTGTAGTTAGTTGTTTGCACAGTTGTTCTGAGGTTTATGCATGTATATATTTGTGTACATGTATATATTTGTGTACATGTATACATCTTTAGAAAGTAGAAATGGGGGAGAACATAGAACTTGGATGAAGGAGAGCTGCATGGTGTGTTGAAAGGACGAAGAAGAGACAAACCGGCTCGTTCTACTTCCTGTCTGGACTGCTTTTATTCTGAAAAACCCTGCTCTAATGCTCTTGTCTTCCTGTGTGTGTGTGTGTGTGTGTGTGTGTGTGTGTCTGTGTGTGTGTGTGTGTGTGTGTGTGTGTGTGTGTGTGTGTGTGTGTGCAGCCGGTCCAGCGGTCCAGTGCCTTGCTCAGCCCGGCGGTCATGTTCAGCAGCAGAAAGACCTGGGACCTTGGCCACGCCCCCTGCCTGCAGGAGCTCTGGAAGAACGACTTCTCATTGGACGGTGAGTCCCACGTCTGTCGCAGAGGGGGCGGAGCTTACTTTAAAAAAAAGGAGAAAGACCAGCAGGGCTGCATTTTTGGTGTGTGTCTGTGTCTCTGTGTGTGTGTGTGCGTGTCTCTCTCTCTCTCTCTCTTGCTGTATGTGTGTGTGTGTGTGTGTGTGTCTGTGTGTGTGTGTGTGTGTCTGTGTGTGTGTGAGTCTCTCTGTGTGTGTGTGTTTGTGTGTGTGTGTGTGTGTCTCTGTGTGTATGTGTGTGTGTGTGTGTGTGTGTGAGTGTGTGTGTGTGTGTGTGTGTCTGTGTGTGTGTGTCTCTGTGTGTGTGTGAGTGTGAGTCTGTGTGTGTGTGTGTGTGAGTGTGTGTGTGTGTGTGTCTGTGTGTGTGAGTCTCTCTGTGTGTGAGTGTGAGTCTCTGTGTGTGTGTGTGTGTGTGTGTGTGTGTGTGTGTGAGTGTGTGTGAGTCTCTGTGTGTGTGAGTGTGAGTCTCTCTGTGTGTGTGTGTGTGTGT